>JALMQS010000816.1:5556926-5631135 GCA_024734495.1 Forficula auricularia | reverse complement strand
GATTTGTTTTGCTCACAATAACAACACGTGTGTTTAAATTTCTAAAAAGATACATTTCACTGTTAAGATACCCTAAAATAAAAAGATTCATTGAAATTTGTAGGTCAGATTTATATTTTTAAGAAGGTATGTGAAAGTATATTTTAATTACTCTATTTCTTGGGTTTGTAATTTATGATTTAGAAAAGATTAGGCTTATAAAATAAAATAATACCAAAATACGTATTTTGATATTTTTAAAGTATTTATAATTATCATGTCAAAAAATATATTAATAATGTATATGTATGTTTGGAACTAAAAAATATCTGTATTCGCCAATGTCTCTGGAAACTGTCTATTAGAGTAAATGTGGTTTGTATTCTCTCAATTAGTACTAAGTAGTAAAAATCAGTTACCACAAAAATCATTACTCTCGACATTTAATTATTATTTTAAATCTTCTCCCTAAAAAAAATAATAGAATTACTCGAATTAACGTTTTAAGCGTTTACAAAATAGAGTTTAGTTACAATGCTAAAAACCTTAGAATGGTGAAAGCAGATAAATCTCATAAGTAGAGCTCAGATTCTGATGCAATCGCATATTTTTTTTGCTAATATATGCAAAGCTCCGAGATACAATGGTTTAAATTTTATACTTCATATTTTTGGATATTTGAAGAATACTACATATTTTTTAATATTTGAAAAAACATTGCATATTTATGCATATTTGAAATATTTCGCACATTTTGAACACTTTTTAAAGAAGCACTTATATATTTTCTTTTTTCACTCATTTTATTTTTTTTAATGGGTAGAAAAAAATGTAATTATCAAAATAGCGACTTTACAAGTTGCAAATCGAAACTAATAGACAAAGAAAAAAGACCACAAAATTAGAACTAAAACTACAAAGTATGTATTTATAATGCGACTTGGTTCTGTTTTATGTGTTCTATAAATTTGTATATGAAAATATACGTAGAAATGTTTTAAGGATTTTTTAGTGACAATACCGCACTATGCAAGGTATTGCATAATTGTTTCATAATTATATTTTTATGCGGTAAAGGTCTTTTTCTATCTTATTTTCTTACAAAAGTAAGAAACATGAACACCCACTAGAGTTTTAAATAGGTCTCACTCAAGATTTACCATACATAAAATTGTAAATTATTTGTCCGATGTCAATGAAATTTATGTCCCATAATTACTGCTTATTCTTATGTTTTTGGTGGAATTTGAGCTTGAGCTTTGTTGGATATAAAATCAGGGCTTTACTCATAAGCGTAAAGATACATCAGGTAATAGCATCTTTATTGATTGGGTAAATTTTTAAAACGCCCTTTGCTGTTAGGTTATTACAATGATCCAAATCGCGAAGTGAAACCTAATACTCTGTTTTCTGGGAGAGTCCTATATTTCTACTCATAAGTCAGCAACTAACTATACATTCCTTCTGAAGAATTTATTAATAACTTTGGTTAAAAAAAAGAAAATCAACCAACATTTTACATAAGAATCCGACCCTTTGTCGCAGCGTCTGGAGCCAAGCTTTGAATTGCTGATAGAAAAATATCAACATATCGCTTATTTTTCTAATTAAAATATTAATAATAAAACACTTTCGGTTCATTTGTTATTTCTTAAAATGTAATTTATATGAGTGAAAACAAAAAATTTCAAATTAAAATTTTACATAAAACGTGTTCTAGAATAAGTATCAAAACAATTCTATAATTGTTAGTCATGAAATGTTAAACATTTAATGTTATATTATTCTTATGGTAAGTATCAAAAGCGACGGGGCAGGTCTTTAATAAAAGATTCTTTTACTCGTTAAATCCGTTGCGAATTACCAAAGGATAAAGCAAAGGTGCGCGGCTCCTTTCATCCTCTCCAAATTTCGTCAATTTTTACTTGTCCTGGGGCTGTTTGTTTAGGAAACAAAGCCTGGATGATGCAACTGGGCTCAGTACAATAAGCAGCCATTCGTTTCAGAATCCTATGGTCTTCAGAATATTATCAAAGGATACCTATAAATTGACACTCTTGAGCTTAACTAGAGCTAACACCAAGCAATTGTTATATTTTTAGATATTTCAAGTTTTCGAATATGTACAGTAGAATCCCGATAAATTGCAAGAAAGTCCTTCCCTTGGAAAAAATCTCGATAATTCATATAAAGCAATGTATTTAAGTCCCTCGTATAATGTATATTTTCCTCTCCAAGATCATAAAACATCTCATAATTCATATTTTTCCGTTGAATTAAAGTCGTGTTTTTGGGAAAATCTCGTTAATTCGTAAAAAACCAATTCCCTCGGTAAATCAAATATTTATAAAAATATGTACATGTTTATGTAGTTCTAATTTTTTAGCACAATCCAAAAAATAATATAAAATTGACTACTGTGTATTTTTTATGTATACATATGTAATTATAATAAAAATAATTTAAAACTTTCGACCATATGGTACTTTTAGTTTTTACCTCGATATGCCATAATCTCGATATATCGTACTTATCTTTTTGTCCATAGAGAATGCGATATATCAGAGTTCTCTACTATTTAATACCTCAACATTAGATAAGTGGCGGAAATAAATAAGGATCAAGGGATCGAACCCTGAAGAAGGAGGGAAGATCCTCCGAAACGTCGGTTTCAAAATATTATTATAAGGGGAAAACATTTCCAATAAATTCTACTTTATTGGAAGTAGTCTCATATTTATTTCTGGACTGCCTACAACAGGTATTCATATCAGTCCATCTCCAAAAAAATTTCTAGCATATATTTAAATATTTAACTTTTTTGGTCCATTAATTTAAAAAATAATTTATTTTTTCAATAAGAATGAGTTAGTTAACCAAATAGGTACACTTAACAATAAAAAAATTATGAGTGGTGAGAATAAGATTTTATATTTCATTTTTAAAATTTTATATAAATTCTAGTATTATATAGGTAGGTAAGTATCGTATAATTTACAATAACTTGATATTTATTTATTTATTGATTTACGGGGATTTGCGTGACTTATTTTTGGCAGAAGAAAAGCGAATAGAGTCTAGTACGAAAAAATAATAATTTATAATAATAATGAAGGTTCGAGTAAAATGAGACTGCACCAATAAAATATCTGCATAAAAGGAAGAAGTAGAAGAATACTTGCCTACACTGCGGAAATCGAGGGACTAATACTATTTAGTATATCCTAAAGTTTCTAGTTTTAAATAATCCACCGACATACCTATTGTATTGCCTTCACGTGTGGAACTTTCCATCAATGTATGTGTAACAAAAATTATTATGTCTATTCAATTCCAAATGGACGGGAAAAGATATACTTGACATTATTATTTATTATCACTTATTATAGATTCAAAGACCTTAAACTTTTTTTAAATTTGAAGGAGGATTTAAAAATAAAATTATTTTTGATTCTATATTTATATAGAATTTCTATGTCTTTTTTATAATGATGCTCTTACGCCCTCCGGACTCCACCCCGCACCACCCCCTTCACCCTACTCCGTCTTACTCCCTCACCCCCATTCCACCCCCGCGCCCTCATCCCGCCGGACCTCCATACCCTAACCCACCTCCGCACCCGTACCATTACTCCACCCCCGCACCCAGTTTTTGCATTTCTAATCTTCTAGTGACCCACAGATTATGTATATAAAATTTGGTTAAGTTGGCTCTAAGGGTAAGAATTTTCATTTTTTGACCCCCCCCCCATTTTGGGTCTTTAGTTTTTCCATTTCTATCCTTCTAGTGACCCACAGATTATGTATACAAAATTTGGTTGAGTTTGGTCCAAGAGCAAGAATTTTCATATTTTGACCTACCCCCCTTTTTGGGTGGTTTTGGGGGAAATTTTTTTAAACAAAAGTTGTTAGAAATCACATCCCCTACAACTTTGCTTATAATAAAATTTGCCGTAGAGTTAATAGTTTAGGAGTTATTTGATCATTTTCATTCGTGCGCCCCCCCCAAACCCCCTTTTGGGGTCAAAATATCAAAACGTTATATAGCTAAAAACGTAAGTTAGAAGACATCTGATGCAAATATGAAATTTCATAATAATCCCTTCAGCCGTTTTTACGTGAATCGTGAGCAACTTTTCGCGGAACCCACGGAAACATACAGACAGAGAGACATACCGACAGACAGGAATTTTGTTGAGGGTGTTTTTGCCAATTTATATATGTATAAATATGAAATAGATGAATGCATTAGAAATGTACTGTTTCGTATTTTGGATGACCAGAGGTTCTTAAAGCATCTTTAGATCTTTACACTTTTAAATCGGAACATCTGCTCACTGAAAGGGCCACATTGACCATAAAAATCGTATCAGAAGATCTCTCAAGAACATGGCATAGAGAAGATGAGAGAATCTCTTTAACAATGAATCGGTTTTGCCCTAGATTATCTTTGTGTGACCATTTGACCATCTTCGAAAAGTCGAAAATCGCAATCTGTGAAAGAAGCACTTTCTTTACAAAGATCACAATTATGCAGAATTAAAATTTTAATTGACAAGGATGTATCATGTTTTCGGCCAATGTATAAGTCTTCAAACATTTTTTCCAAACTTTCAAACTTTTATTTAATCATTAATATTCTCTAATTTCGTTGACGATAGACTGAAAACCTGGTTCATCGTAATCAATTAAAATTTTATAGTCCATCAAAAAATCCTAATAATTTGTAGTAGTTTTCAAAATATGACTTAATCGACCAAAAAGCGAACTAGGGTGATTAAGTCCTAAAAATGGTCAAAAAATATTGGGACTTTGAAAATAAACGATTGAGGTGATGATCATTGACCAAAAACCTGTTAAATTCTCAACAATTACAATTATGATTCATTTTCGATCACGAAAGAGAAGAAACAATGTTTAGGTATTATGTATTATACATTAGGGTGGTCCTTATTTTCAGTATTTTCGAATTTTTACGCTGACAGAGGCTCGTATGGTTCAAAATAAATAAATAAAATATCCCCACGTTCCAAATCCTCTCTCAATTTTAACCATTGTCCCACAGCGATGTAAGTTTCTCATCTAAATAAAATGGGGTTTTTGGGATTGAACGATTTTATTCCGGCCAAGTAATGGTTCAAAAAATTTGAAACTCTGTAAACTTTATCCGTATAATAGTAGCTATCCTTCAGAATTTATACAGATTTTTAGCTATTATAATTTTGGAGTTACAGCAAGATAAATTACTCCTATATCTTAGTGTTAGTAAGGAATAGACTCCAAAATTATACTAGCTTAAAATCTGTAAAAATTCTGAGGGATAGCTACTATTATAAGGATAGACAGAGTTTCAAATTTTTTGAACATTACTTTGGCCGCAATAATAATTGGTATTTCAATTCAAAAACCACATGTTATTTAGATGGGAAACTTGCTTCGCTGTGAAGCACAGGTTAAAATTGAGATAGAAACTTGAAACTTGAGGTATATTTTTTTTTTATTTATTTCGAACCATATGAGCCTCTGTCAGCGTAAAAATTAGAAAATACCCAAAATAAATACCACCCTAATGTACATTGCATCTACTTACCAACTACAAGTAAAGACATTTGTATTACTAGATAAATTGAAGTATATTAGAAAAAGAAAACTACATAAGTTAATCAACACGGAGCTAAAATATAAGTCTTCATTTATTCCGCTTTCAAATCGAGATAAAAGTTTACATTTTTGGACATTTATTTATTACCTAGTCTTTACCTCAAAAAATTAGGGTAAAAAAATTGAATTTAAGATGTTTTTAAGGGAATTCTTGATAAATGAATCCGTTGAAATGCCACCATAAAAACAATGTTCTAAATCAATCGGAGATGAAAAAAATATCCTAAAATGGCCAACAATTTGCAACCAGTAGAATTTCCGTTTAATGTTTTCAGGAGAGACTTTAAAAATATGTGAAAAATTAATAGATGGATTATTAATGAGTGTTTTAGGGGAGAGGTTGGTTTATCAGTAACAAATAGCCGTGGGGGTAATTGTTATCGAGATTTATGGCCTTTCAACTAAGCTCGGTTTGAAATAAGACTACAAGATCAAATGGATGGTTCCAATTCATGTGTAAAATATTCCATGTCCGGTAAAAAGATGTCATCCATCTACGGACCGTTGGTATGTATTTTAAAATATGTGCGCGCGCGAGGAAATCGGACGCAAGAAAAATATACGAGACGAGGAGAGGAACAAAAAGGACCTGTTGGAACTCAGAGCCATAAATATTTGGGGATTAAATAGATTGGATGCCAAATATTTATTACATGAGTTTCGATTAAAGCCCATGTTAGTGAAGTCAATGGATTTTCGATAAACCGTTTTCTAGATAAAAACATTAATGAAAAAAAGGAAGAGAAGTCAACTAATAATATAAAAATAAAATTCGAATAAATTAGAGAAAACAAAAAAACAAAAGAATGTTAAATGCCTGTAAAAATGCATCAGAGAATTTTATTCTCTTGTGAAAAAATTCTTTCAATGTTTTGAAAATGTTAAATGGCTCGGCGAGGCCTCGAATTGCAGGTTCGGATAATCGTTTGTTTTCGATGGTTTTGCATTAAAGGTCATTGAAATTCAAAGCTTTTCAATCAACAATAATAATTCCACTCCAACTTCATCTGAAATATAACGTTATTTTTGTTTTTGGTTATTTTAGATTTTAGTTATTTTTGATCGAGGTTAAGCTCTCTCTACCTTGATGGATGTTCTTGTCTTGTTTTGTTGTACCTGAGACACCGAGCAATGCTGGGTAATTTTTTGCTTCAGTTAAAAGCGATATTTTAATATTATTTTTAATTTGAAATTCAGGTAAAAAGATCAATTTTTATTTGAATCCAGAATTAAATAAAATGGAAATAAAATTTATTTTTTGACGTTTTGACCCGCTGCGGCCATAATCAAGGAGTTTCGATCATTATTGGTAACCAGTGCTGAAGACATGGAGGAATGGTTATTACTAATGATCGAAACGACAAAAATGCAATGTAACAAGGTTATTCATTTAGTATTAGATGAGAATTGATCGTTATTTTTGAATTTAAGTCAATAGTGACTTCAAATAGCCAGTAATATCTGATTAATAATAAAGGAGTAAACATATTAATATTTCAAATGACTATGCAAAAAGTCTAGCAACAATCCGTTAGTTTATTTTTTATATAAAAATTAATATAAATATATTAGAAGTTTAATTAATACCTACAGCTGTTCTCTTTCAATGAATTAATTTTTCTGACCAAATATGCTACGTTTTGAGACAACTCTTGATTTTTGATGTTTTCACATACATCTTATGCCTCAGTCCGAATAATCACTTTTCATTGATTTTATCAGCATTCAACTGCACTGTCGGGACCAATGTCTCAATACGGGACTTATGGTGAGCCTATACATATATAGATAGTTGCGTACGAGGGGTGAACCTCGATTGGAAATAGGTGTACACCTTTGAAATTCATTAGATAATGTCCCTTCATCTATTGTCTTCTACTTGGAAATGAAAGTGGAAGTGGAAGTAGGTGTAGACGATATTAGGTCTCGGTTCACCCCTCGGTTGCGTATTATAAGGAAATTATTTAAGTAATTATTTTTTTTTTTAGAAATGTTTGAAACCTAGAGAAAAATTATTCCCAGCCATGATTTTTTTTGTCTGTCTGCCTGGTTTACGATACCCAAGATAACTCAAGAACAAATCATTATAGAAATTTCGTTGTGTGCCTAAATATTTGTATTTTCATTGAACAGAATTTTTTTATTTTTGACTCTATAGCTTTACAACCTTATTATATGTATTTATTAATTATTTTTTTTCTAGGGCTTCTCTAATCGAAGTCTGTAAAAAATTTTTTATTCAAAATTTACAAATTTAACTATTTCAAAATAATCACGATTAAGAAACAAATATTAATTACAATACAAGATATATATAGGTATATATAGTATATATCTTTTTTTTGTTTTTGGAATGTTTGGAATTTATAACTAAACTGTACATTTAGGCATTTTATATTGCTTTACTATCATATAGTTTCATTTATTTGTTTTAGAAAATGGAAAAAGGAGCTATAAATTGTTTTCTGAGCGATACCGAGACACGCGTCTCTCAAATAGTTAAGAAATAATTAAAAGAAAATAACTTTGATAAGGATTCTGATTTCAATATAAAAACACGCTAGTGAAAAAGCAAGCTGAATGCATATATTCAAGGCGCTCTTGAAAAAACCATTCGATAGGTTTTATGGAGTCTGATATCACCTGCACAATTAAATTGCAATAAATAAATAAATATTTTAACTTTTCAAGCTTATACTAATACTACTTATACTAATTATGAAAAATAAATAATTAATACTTGTAAGGGAGAATAATAGTACCTAAATAAAAAAGATTAAGCTAATGTGGCCATCCACATGACATTACCATACACCTGGCCCCTCACTTATATTTGATATTTAATAAAAGTGAAATTAAGAACTATAATTAACTAGTTTCTGTGAATATATTAACCAAAAGATTTACTTTTTATTTTTTTTTTTAATCTATTTTCTATAAAAGATAAAGTTTTCATGTTGGGAATTGGCTGTTTTGAGTATAATATGAAATCGTAATATTAATAAGAGTTATACTAATTAATGTATTAATTAAAAATTAAATAGAGTTTAGTCGATTTGCTTTTACCTTGGATGAATCGCTGTCCCGCGTCTGCACTGGTCGATTTCCGCCACACAAATGAATAAAATGCCGTTTTTAATTCCAATTATCTGGAATGAATTTCTCTAGGTGGTCTCGATTCTCTAAAACAGAAAATGTAAAAGAATATTTTTATTTAAAAAAAGAAAAATTATCAGTAAAAGATAAATGAAAATAAATTTAACATCAACTTTGATCAATTATTTATCTAATTATTATTACATAGTATTGGACCAAATTTTTTTTAATCAATTTTAATTAAAAGAATAATTAATCCACTCTTTAATCGTCTTGTAATTCATATTTTCTTTCCCATTTAGGGTTATTATTAATATATTTTTTATTTTCTTTACCATTTGGGGTTATTATTAATATATTTTATAAGCTACATCTTCTAATAAACACAGGATATTCTAATTTGATGTTTAAGATTTTAAGGGGTGATTAGATAGTTTATTGTAAAAGAAAATGTGATTTGATCTTAAGTTCAAAAAATTCATTTTTGAGAGAATAAAATGTTATAAAATAATTCCCTCCTCTCTTATATTTAGATAATATTTAATAAAATAATTTATAATCATTTACGTAAGAATTTCCCCTCTTAATTATGAGCCCATTAGGAATAAATAATATCTCCTTTTAATTATGAAACTATAGTGGAATTGAGGCAGGCAGAAAAACAGACATAAAAAATTGTCTACTTTTCAGATATTTCTAAGCAGAAAATCATCTGACCACAAGACAACGTTCACTTATAACCGACCCACCTTTGAAATCATTCTTACTATTTTCTCCTTTCAAATTAGTCCTCCCTTAATATTTTTAATCGATTTTAAAACCACCCCAACTTTCAAGTAAAGGGGTACAAGAAGTAAGTATGTCGATTTGGATCAAAAGCATACCATCCGATTGCTGGTTGATCCTAACTAAAGTTTCATTCAAGTTACATTGATATGTGACTTACTCATGTTCAGATATATCAGCACACATACACACACACATACCATTGCAGTTTGGGGTATGTTTTGACTTTGAAGCCAACAAAACCCGTTTCATTTTTCTAATACAAAAGGCAGAATACTTTATCAAGGGGTTGTACGAGGAAAATTAATGTTTATATTAATAGTTTTGGTGATAAAATAGAACATACCGAAAGTGAATCAAGACTTTAACTTACATGCTTCGCTATATACATAAGAGAAAGTAAAAGAAAAAACAAGAAAGTTTTTTTCAGATAATTCAACACTCGGTGGCTCGACTAATTATTTTATTTTAATCTATGTCTACTTAAAATGTTTCACCAAGTACCAACACCAAATTCCTTAAAAACTATGTCTATTTATTTTGGAATAAATATTATTCAGCGCGCTGGGGAGAGCGACGAATTAATTTACA
Source organism: Forficula auricularia (assembly GCA_024734495.1). Classification (NCBI taxonomy): domain Eukaryota; kingdom Metazoa; phylum Arthropoda; class Insecta; order Dermaptera; family Forficulidae; genus Forficula; species Forficula auricularia. The sequence goes on along the minus strand of JALMQS010000816.1, from coordinate 5,621,022 downwards.
TCGATTTTGTTTTTATGCTTATTTTTATTTTTTTCAATTGTCTGAAAAATTTGAAAAATAAATCCGTCCGGATTAAGATATATTTACTATATTATTACACAGGTCGACAATTTTTTTTTGTGGGTTTCTGTTTTAATGCATAAATTCTGATTTGGCTTCGAAAAACACCAAAATATCCATTAAAGCTTTTAAAGTTTGCTTTTGTCTGTTTTACGTCGATAAGTAAGTTTTAAAGATTTTAACTGATTTCACGAGGAGTTCCATGAACTTCATATGCTACATGCTCACCTGGACCAATTTACAGATAATACGGATGCCTACTCAGAGGAGCAAGGGGAGCGTTTTTACCAAGATTTGTTGGACTTAGAACAACGTTACCAAGTGCAGTACAACGAGATATATAGATGGGAGATTACATTTGCAATTTAATACTAGAAAGTCCATACAATAAACAATCAACACAAAAATATCACTAAAAATATTCATTTTTGAACTTGGTTTTTTATTTTTTTACATTTTATGTTATTACTAATCATTATTCTTGAATTAAAAAGACCCCGATGTTAAACAAAAAAATTTCTGAAAAAATCAGTCATTTTTCTTAAAATTCGAAAAATTGCTCTGGTTTCTACAAAAGCAAACTTTGATCACAAAAATTATTTTTTCCTTTATTAGAAGAAACCAATATTTGACCTTCAGAAGTCAGACCCAAAAATCGTGTCGACTGGTCTAATGAAAAATTCCTTAAAATTAAATGAGTTTTGAAAAGCTAAGAGGATTAGGACAATACTCCTGATATGAAAGGCTTAAATTTTTTGGGGGGGGGAGGGGCGGATGTTCGGCACGGGATCAATAGATTTCTGATGTTCGCATGCCGTCGGCACACTTTCGGCGACATACCATAAATAGGAATCGAATCCGCATAGATGTGCGCCATCAGCCAGGTGGGCGGTCCGAATTCGATCCTTCGGGAAGTGAGCGCTCCCAAAAACAATAGAAAGCCAAGGGATGGGCATTATGCAACCTGGGTGATAAACATATTTTTCTATTGTTTCTTCAACATTTTTGAATACTTTTCACGTCTCCTAGACACTAAATCATGGAGCAGCGATGATGCCCGGGAAATTTCAAGGCGCATCTGCCTCTTGTGTTATCGGTGTCTTTCTTCAGATCGGTCTTTTTAAAAAAAATGTCATGTTCGAAGCAGGAGTCAATTTTTTTTCGGTTGTATTTTTTTGTTTAAAGTGAATGGTTAGTAAAAACCAAATGGGTGTTATCTGTTGTCATTTGATATTCTTTCGAGAGGCGGGTACTATTGAAAGGATGCCATAAAGTGAGCATGATGGCGCGCATCCTTCAGCTTAATATTAATCAGTGTTTTATTATGAGAGTCGCGGCGCTTCGACATGCCCAATCTAGATTGGATAGGCGACGTGATCGGCTAGGGATGCCAAATTTTCGTGTCACGCAATCATTCCTTTACGCAAGGGCTTAATAATCTTGGGCACCTGAGCTTGTTCAAAGCGAAGATGATTTATAAATTGGGAGAGAAATGAAAGGAAACCACGAAAAGGTTTCTAAAAGCGTCGGAGCTTATTTGGAGATGGATTATTGATGACTTTTGAATGCACCCGGATATTTGCATATAGCTAAAAGCATAGCCAGAGACTTTATCGTCTTTTTGAATGTCCTTTATCCGAAAATGAATGTGAAACATTATATCTTTGTGATAGAGGACTTCGAAAACATATTTCTGGCTCATCGCTATATTTAAACCGTTCGATTTTATTTCATCTTGTTTATTTCAAAGAAAACCCAGTTATTTATCGTTAAGCACAATGGCGGAAAGATTTTTGAATAGCACTTAACTGTTTTTAATTTCCTCAGGGAGTGTCCATTAATTTTATAAGGATGATTTTAAAAGGCATGATTTCCCTCTCTTCCTTTGTAAGAGATTTTAGCAGCCACTCTCCTACTTTTTCTTAAATTTCTTATTTAATATCAGTAATTTATACACACACAATCGTTCACAAATGAGGTAGAAACAAATAATATTTTACTATATCTGCTTAATCTCGGTCGTTTTGCTTGCATCTCTTTTGCATAAATCAGCCATTCGTTAGTATATTATAGTAGCAAGAAATAGGCTGCTATAGTTTAGCTTTATTAGTATTTGGATAAGTAAAGGAGACCGGGGCTGAATGTCAAAATTATGAGAGTGCGGCCGAAAGTGACTAGACTAATAAAGGACATTTTGTTAAATATTTACTTAAATTACTATTTTAGTGTCTAAATTGGTCTTAGTTATGTATTAGTGCTTTATTAATATCAGTTTGATTTTTTTATTCTTAATACAAATTTTTTTTGAATACATTTTCTTCTTTTTTTCCCATCTAAATAGTCCGTGACAAGCAATCCCAATGCCTGTGGCAGCCAACCGTCAAGCCGGGGCAGGTTGTCACAAAAATGTACTCTGCCAGAACTTTTTTTTTCTGAAAAGCTGAATGCTGCTATGGCCTCAAATTTGAGGGGAAAATATAGCCAAAGAAACAAATTACGAGATACACTAATGATAGAAAAGGAAACCGTAAACACTGGCTCTTCAAAAATTAAAAACCATAAAATGAGACAACCAGTCCCGGTCTCCCCTACATAATAAAATAATGAAACATTTTTTAATTATTTATTGCTAGAAACAAAACATATATTAACTTTAAATGAGTCTTCTTACTTTTAATGTGGAAAAGTCGTTTATAACGTCACTGAAAGCTGTTTCTCGTGCTGTTATATGCTCTACTATATAGATAACAAAACCAAACTTTTCAATCGCTGTTGAAACATTGTTCCAGCCATGTACCTAGTTTTTTACTAAGGCAAGCTTGCTAAAAACGCTTTGAGCCTTTGCCATATAATATAATTTTTGTAATACTGGTCGGGAAAGTGCAAATTTCCTGAGATGTTTGGTGGTAAACCGAGTGATTTTTAACTGACTATAATACACACAATTTTCTAGCATGTTGTGATTAAAGTTCCATTTTTCTTTACAACTCCCTATACTTTCTCCGCACGTTTATTATTTATTTATATATTCACAGCAATATAAAAAAAACAAACAAACAAAAACTGTAAAAAAATTGTAAACAATTTCAATCCATGTAACTTGTCACCATTAAGTATTTCTTATATTAAAATGATCATTATTCAGTGCCTAAAATATCAATCGAACTTTAGAAATAACACTTATAACGTCTGATCTTATTGAAATGTTTATGGCTTATTTTCTCTCTCAAATCGTTATTTATAAACTGGTATTATAAAAAAGTAATTATTTATTTAGTTGGTTTTTACAATTTCTTAATATTACCTACTATATTCCTAATGTAACGAACTACAATAAAAAGTACTTATAAAAAAACTGAAGGGGGAGGAATTAATTTAAACAATTAAAGCTTAAATAAAAGATCAAGCCGCTCTAGTTGCGAGACATGTACATCGAGATGCAATCTCCTTTAGGCACTAAGAAAGAACTAAAAAAAAAAAATAAAATAAAATAAATAATTAAAATAGTCAAAGCCTTTTCTCTATAATAATTAATTATCTTAATGAACTTAGACACGAGCTGGCAATTAGAAATCAATCGCCCGGTTTGTAGATCTGGGAACAAAAAAGTCGCTTGTTCTCTAGTTCGTCTATCGAACAAATCCAAGCATTATTACCATTAGACTGAAGACGCGACTTGGATGCTGAGCTCAGTATTAACTGAAGATGAGACAGAAGCCGACAGCAAGAGAACGTAAGTCGCGTGTTCGCCGTTTTCTCTATGTTTAGTTTACAGCCTATTAGAAGATAAAGGTAAAAAATAAGCTGACGTGTTCTGATGTGGCCATCCACTTGACTTTACCATACAACCTGGCCCCTAAAATTATTTATAATCATGTAGGGGGGGTAGTTTTTGCATTCTTTTACTTCTGGTGTCCCATTAATTATGTTACAAAATTTGGTTGAGCTTGGTAAATGGCCAAGATTTTCATTTTTTGACCCTACACCCCCACCCCCATTTTGGGTGGTTAGTTTTTGCATTTTTAGACTTCTGGGGGTCCACTGATTAAGTATACAAAATTTGGTTGAGTTTGCTCAAACGAGCTAGATTTTTCATTTTTAACCCTCCCTCCATCCCCCTTAATTTTGGGTCGACATTCACCAAAATCTAATCAGCTCTTAATCTCAATGGACCAAAACTACGTGTGAAATTTGGTTTCGATATTTCCACGAGTTTTTGAGCTAGCTCGTCCACAAAAATATGGTAATGCACAGACTAATGGACAACCAGACAGACAACCAGATAACCAGACAAACTAACTAACTAACTAACAGACATTTTGACAAAACAATTATTATCTCGAAAAATATAATTTTTTCGATGTTGACTTATTAGAGCTTTTTTGTAGAGCGAAATGCCATGGTTTAGCTCAATTTTTTTTAATCAAAATAGTTTCAGCCGTTTTTGAGATATTTCGAAAAAAAGAAGGAAAAAAACACTGTTTTCATGCACGATTACAATACTTGACCATACCCTGTATGGTAAAGTACAAATGAAAAAATTATAGAACACTCGTCATAGGCTATATACTAAAGGATCTTCAAATTTTTTTGATCTTTTTAATGATTTTTATTTCAAACAGATTATAGAACACCCTGATTAAATAGCTTGTAAATAAAATGGAAAAAACAGTTATTTGTTAATACATATATATAATGTAATATAATATAATAGCCTATGGAAGTATGGAAGTTTTTAACAATACCTACTCCGAGGTGTTTATGTAAAAGTGACCAGTGAGTATCGATCTGAGAACATAATCAATACGAGGAGTCAGCTTAACCAACTACAAGAATGATCAATTATTAAAATAATGTTAAAATATTTTACTAAAAATCCTATTTTTTGATGCAGAATTAATTATAATTTTGGTGATGTAAGATATAAAGGAACTAGGATGGTCGTTAAAAAAATGGAAAGGTAAAATATTTTCGATTTCCCCCCCTTGAAATCGTTGTGAAATACAAAAAAACTGATTTATGTAAAATTATGACGATTTTGTTAGTAATAACCAAATAACCCGTGCCACCGAGGGTTAAAATTTAAAAGAGATTTAACAAGGGAAATAGTAGGTAATATTTTTATTTTCCAATATTTGAAAATGTATGTGGTATGGTATATGGTATGAAAATGTGTACCTTATAGGTAGGGGCAGGATTCGTATGCAAATGCATTTTTTTGACTATTTTAAAGTCATGCAAAAACATTTTTATACATGTTTTGAGCAGGACACGAATCTAATGTTGAAAAAAAAATTTGGCTTTTGACAACTGTCATATTTCAGGTGTCATTTAAAAAATTAGTATTAGTATTATTAATGTTCTTCTGAATAAATCCAAAAATATAAACTTCAATTGGCCAAGAGTATAGCGTGTGCATATTTTCAGGGCATCATGAGACTCTAGTTTAAGTCTCGTGCTGCATAACAGCAAGCAAGTCCAGTCAGATTAACAAAGAGAGATTTATTTATTCTGTCAAATTGAAATTCATTTGTTATTGCTTATTGCAGAAGTTAATAACACATAATTTGATAATAAGGAAGTCCTTAAGGAATTACTCCTTAAAATGTTAATAAACCGTCAAATATATTGTTAACCAGTAATACTTATTTTAAACTTATTATTATATAAGAGGTAAAGCTAAGAAATTAAAATTAAAAAAATAAATAAATAATAAAAACAGTTATACAATGTTTTTCCTTACTCTCTATTAAATGAGCTGTTTAATTCTAATTTGGTTTGCTCTTAATCTCTAAAACAAATACATTATATGATTCGCGAGGGGAAATTATATATATACATACATTAACATATATTTAAATTTTTGATTGTATAAAAAATATCAATTTTAAATTTAAAACAATCATCACCAATAACAAAGAAAACAGCTTTAATTTAAATACGGATTTTTCAAATTCTGCATTTTGTTTAATAGGTCCCTTTGAAAGATTTACTTTCGCGACAATTTTTCATATTTTTTTAATAGATGAACAAAATGAAAAGTCATTCTCTTATGAAAGATTAGGTTTTAAGTCAATTTCAGAAATAAAAAGAGCAAATACAGTTAAGAATAAACTCACCGCCTATTATTTATCTCCTTTAAGGCAAGTTTCTTTATATTTTTTCCGAGTATTTGTAAGTTTTTTTATGATTACAAGTATTTATAAAGAATGAATAAAGTTTATTTGAAATTTTGTCTGATATAATTTGTCAAAGTAGAAAAAAATTCATCTTAATTTCTAAATAGCATTATTGCAGAAACACCATATTTCCGGTTCGTTTTATTATATTTCAGTCTAAATACGACCACAAAGAGAGTTAAGTACAGTCACCCCTAATGTGAGACTTTATTTTATAAGAATTGAAAAACAAAATCCAAAACTGCAAATTAATAATAGGTACTTATTGGTTATTAAGAATAAATAATCAAAGGATACAAGAATAGACATTAGAAAACCCAATCAAATAACATTATAGATATTTCCAAAAAATTATTAATTTTTACAGTTAGCAATTAACGGCTCGTAGTCTTAAATTTTTTCAGAAATAATATTATATTTTCACAATGAGAATAATATCTGTTAAAGATTTGAATTTGCCGATGGTAATAGATTTAAATTTTCTTAAAAAATCATAAGAGAGTGTTATCTATTAAATCCGATGGAATGGATTATTTTTAATTATATGTCAGATGGGTTGTTTTTCACACCTTCGGGAATCGAACCCAAGTGCCATTAATAGCAATCTGGGCTATTTGGCTACCCTGTAAGGTGCAAACCCATCTGACATATGTAATCGCGTTAAATATTTTACTCAAAAAACAACCCTTCTGACAAATAATTAAAATAATTCATTCCATCGGATCTGATAGATGACATTCTCTAATGATTTTCGAAGAAAATTTAAATCTATTACTATCGGCAACTTGAAATCTCTCATATTCAATTTGGAAAGTCATTACATTGCCCTTCGAAAATTGAATCTCTTCAAAATTCGAAACACTCAACCACCTTTATTTAAACTACCTATATGGATGGCAGAGGCGACTGTGGGTCAGTGGCTAGAGTGTCGGGTCGCTGACTCGGAGATCGCTGGTTCGAGACCGAGTTTCGGCAGATAGATATTTGCAGTCGCCTCCTCTTGGAAAGTAATGGCAACCTACCAAGAGTATAATTGCCTAGCCACCTCTCCAAATTAGCCGTTCGGAACCGGCGTTAAAAAGTAGGTCCCGTATATCTGTGTAAAACAACTAAACACACTCAGCACAGGTATATGTGGAGAGGCGCCGACACCCGTTTCGGGTATGGCACTCGAAGAAGAAGAAGATATGGATGGCATGGCTGTGTGTTTAAATTTAGAATCACTAGATCGCGAAATTTTACAAATAAAGACAACAATCTTTGAGTAAAATATTGAATGCGTTTACTAATGTCAGATGGGTTTGCATCTCACAGGGTAGCCAAATGGCCCGTATTGCTGTTACTGGCACTCGGGTTCGATTTTCGAGGGGGGTGAAAAATAACCCTTATGACATATAATTAAAAATAATCCATCCCATCGGATCTAATAGATGACACTCTGATTTTCCAAGAAATATTGTTTAATTTAAAAATGTCTAGTTAATCAAAATTAAAAGATTCATATTAATATTATTAATTCAAATTATTTTACCAAATTAATATCTTAGATTGGGACGGTAGAAATATAGAAAAGACATACAATATTTAATTTTCGAAATGGAAATGGCATTTTGGCACTAGAAGGAACTTTTAGTGCATTTAAAAATCCAGACAAGTAAATAAACATATCCCACCCAAAACATTCTGTGAAAAAATAGGCCAAGTTCGAAAGTAGTAAAATCTTCATTGTGAATTTATCTATGTCATGAACCCTGTCTGCCAGGTAGCTCTAGTATTAAATTGACTCATATATAGGGTCCGCCATCTAACGTTTTTTTCAACTAGTGCTTATTTCGTGAATGGTAACACTTAGCTCATGTTTGATTTGACAGATAATTAGTTTTATCCTTCCGCTGAACGAATATGGTTGTGTATACGCTTGAACAACGCTGGGAAATATTGTGACATTACTTTGAAAAATACTTTGAAAAATACTTTGAAAATCATCTTTTCAGATGAAGCTCATTTTGATCTTGGCGGGTATGTAAACAAGCAAAATTGTCGCATTTGGGGCACAGAAAACCCGCACGCATACATTGAAAAGCCGACGCACCCAAAACGAGTCACTGTTTGGTGCGGATTTTGGTCCAGAGGCATAATTGGGCCATTTTTCTTCGAAAATGAGCAAGGAGTGGCCGTTACAGTCAATGGCGATCGTTATCGGGCCATGTTGAACGAATTTTTGTTCACAAAAATTGAAGAGGAGGATATTGGCAACATTTGGTTTCAACAGGACGGCGCTACGTGCCACACAGCCGAAGCTACACTCGATGTTTTGCGCCCTGTTTTTGAAGATCGCATTATCAGCCGCAGAGCTGATGTCGTTTGGCCACCTCGGAGCTGCGATTTGACACCGTTGGACTATTATTTGTGGGGTGCCGTCAAAGATAAGTGTTACGCCGACAAGCCAGAGACAATTGACGCTTTAAAGGACAATATTCGTGAAGCCATTGGTGAAATACAGCTGCACACAATCGATAATGTGCTTAAAAATTGGACCGATCGTGTAGGCTACTGCATGGCCAGCCGAGGCAGCCATTTGAATGAAATTATTTTCCATTATTAACCGGAAGGATTGTACTTTCAAATAAAAAAGAAATTTGAGAAAATATTCAGTAGTTTTTTTTTATAGCATTTAAAAAAAAAGTTATTTGGCGGACCCTATATATAGACAACTACGCCTCCACCCTTTCGCTTGATCAATTTCTCCTTCTCTTCGGTAATGTAAGGTCTTTTGAGATCTTCCTGGTGTACCCATTTTGCAAATTAAAAAATGACCAAAAAGAGTGCCGATAGAATGATCTTTCCTTTAGAGCTAAACCAATGCAAGGATATTAAAAACAAGTTCAGACCTGTTTCAAACTATTAGAGATTAATTTCTTAATTTCGATTATTATAAGAATAGACTTTTTCACTCGGACCAAAACGACACTCGTTATAAAGAGGGAGGATATTCAATTGGACTTGGCAAAATTAAGAGGAAAATATAAAAAAATGGAATTACTTGCTGAGATCAATTGGCAATCGTTGAGTTTTGAAAAATTCTTACTTTATTCTCCATTTTGATCTTGAATTCGTTACATCAATAAATTCATTTGGGAAATCATATTCAAAGCTAATTTTCTGTGATTGCTTAGATTCAGACGAATCTTTGCTAGTTTTTGATCAAAAGTAAAGTAGGAAATCCCAATTGATTAAATTAAATTTGCCTAAAATAATTAAGTTTAGAAAATAGTACTTTCAATTAAAATGCATTCTAAATTTATGAATTCTAAATTTTTAATTTAAATTATTTTCATGAAACTTGGCGTAACAGAAATTTTACTTGATTCTAAATACGCATTATTCGCCATTAGGGTAAATCAACTAAATTCGTGATCAGCCAAATTTCAAGAAAATAATCTATATTAATGCTATGATTGGGGCAGAAAAAAAATTATATTTGAAAATTTATTTTTCATAACATTTCGAATACTTACCTATATACATAGTACACCTCAATTTTTACCAGAGAAAAACAAAGATGTCCTCTGCTTTAGGTTCTCTAAGATGTTGGATGAGAATATGGCATTCTGCAGGGGCATCCCCTTCCCCTCCCCGAGATTGAATAACAAATTCTGTAACAACCCTGACTTCAGGCTACTATGTTTAATGTAGTGTAGTTATGTGTATTTGTATTTAAACAATACTGTATTAATGTATTCTACATGGGAAAAAACTGAAAAAAATAAATATTTAAATAAAAATTTTATAATGTAATATTTTGTACTCGAGCTTTTCGATTCGGGCGTTGAGAAACCGCATGTTTTTTACAAAAAGTCTTTAGAAAGTATTATTGATTTAACTCGTCTGAACAAACACTATAGTATTATTTATGGTATAGTACTGAGTACCAATCGATTTGTCTCGCTATATCTTTTCTCATCATCATCGAGTATACAGTCCTAGGACTGGTTTGATGCAACAATCCGTCTCCACTCGACTCTGTCCCCCGCCAGCTGTTTGACCTCTCTAAATGTCTGGCATCCCATATCCCCAATTATTTGGTTGAAATATTCTAATCTGGGTCTTCCCCTTCCCCTTTTCTTTCCCACCTCCCCCTCCAAGATATCCCTAAGCAGTCCCCCATGTCTCAGTGTGTGCCCCATCATCTGACCTCTTCTCTTCCTCAGACTCCTCCACAAGGTTCTTTTTCTCCGATTCTTCTAAGAACTTCTTCATTTGTAATTTTATCTTTTCTACTTTCTATTTAATAAATATTAAATAAATGTTCCTTTTTTTCCAAATTTACACAGTATGTATTTTATGTTTTTGTTCTTAGTGATTATTGAAAATGTTGTTATGGTACTGTTCAATAAGGAATTTTTTGAATGTTCGTTAAAATACGTATATTAAATAAAATAAAATTTCTTCACTGTCTTTCCAGCCGAAAACGATTTTTTTAATGGGCTCACTACTAATCGCGATAAGCGATAATGTGGATGAATAGTCTCGCCCATGGCCGCCTTCAGTGTAGACAACCTACACTACAAGACGCATTGCGGATATTATTGAGCTTTTTATATAACTCGTTTTTGAGTTCACTTAAACTTATGATAATATGGAGGCCTAATACCACCTGCCGTGTTACTACATTTGATAATCGTCGCCAAATTGTGTTGAACCAATGCCTCACACGGGTAGGATTTATGTCTAGCGGTAACCCTATTCTTATCTTGAAAATGACAACAGCAGTTTTAGTGTTGTGCTGATCAACGCTTCCGATTTGATTCCATCTCGGAGACTATTAAAGTATAGTTTATATTTTACTTTATCCAATGCGAATCCGATGTCAAGCTTGAGTTGTTGCAAAAAAGAATTTAGTCTTTTAGATTTTAAGTCGATTCTTCCATGTTTTCAGTAGAGGTTACCGTTAATATTCAAAATAACAAAAATAAAATGCACTAAGGTTATTCCTCTAGTATTAGATAAGAATCGAACGTTATTTTTGATTTTAAGCCGATTCCTCCATGTCTTCAGCAATGGTTACCAATAATAGCCGAAACGTCAAAAATTCAATGTAGAATTGATATTCCTCAAGTATTAGATGAGAATCGATGCCTATTTTTGATTTTAACTCGATTCCTCCATGTCTTAAGCAATGGTTACCAATAATAACCGAAACGTCAAAAATCTAATGTAGAATTGTTATTCGTCAAGTAGGTATTAGATGAGAATCGATGCCTATTTTTAATTTTAAGTCGATTCCTCCATGTTTTCAGCAATAGTTACCAATAATAATCGAAACTTCAAAAATCCAATCTAGAATGGTTATTCCTCAAATATTAAATGAGAATCGATGCCTATTTTTGAATTTAAGTCAACAAGGCCAGTGATTTCTGATTAATAATAAAGGGATGAACATATTAATATTTCAAATAACTTTAGATGAAGTTTAGCAACGATTCGTTGCAGTTTATTTTAAATCTTATATTTTTTGAAATATTAATTCGCATATTTTGTAGAAGGTAAATTATTATTGTGATGATCAATTAAAAAAATCTATTTCAAACATCTAAAAGTTGCCTCTTTAAGACCAGGCCTATAACCGTCAATGCATGGTGAGTAACATCAACGAAGATTTCAAAAGACTATTCCGGAACAACTTTTGTCTTTTTTATTTGCTGCGTGACTTTTAACCCTTTAATAGTTTTTATTTAAGAAGGCTATTAAGTTAAAGTGGGAAATCAAATATATCTCTTGACGTGTTTAGAGAAACTTATTCTCTATAAAAGTTTTAAATTTAGTGGATAATCAACAATTTCTTATTTTCTTTCAGCCAACAGATTCAGTTTCTTCAACTAACAGGTAAAAGAGGGATTAATTATATTTTTAATTTTACTTTTAATCATTTTCATTTTTCATTGATAAATTTCGTTTTCTGAAGAGGAAATTGTTTTAATTTAACTATTTGGAATAGACATAAAAAATTAAAATAAATTAAAGAAAAACTTTTAAAGACTCGTTAAGCTTTTCATCATTTTAATGATTTGTCAATGTTTTGTCATGGAACGGTATGAGCTATAAAGTTGAAACTTGGCAGAGATGCCGTTACTGATACAAACTTGTGTGAAGGACTTATTAGATACAGCCAAATACCAGAACCCAACTGTTAGAAAATTATTAGAATTATTTTCGAGTGACAGTATTATCAGAAAGTTCGATCACGGTAGCCTATCAGCACAAAATTGATTAAACTGAACTGAACAGATGATTTTCTTTCTTTAAATGCGTGAGACAAAAATAATTTTTATAAAAAAATAAAACCGACTTCAAAAAACTTAAATGCAACAAATAAAATAATAATAACTTAAAAATAAAATAAAATCCACTAAAATGTATAAAATAATTATCTTATTTAGTTACAACTAAACGACAAAATATTAACATGAAATTACTTTTTCAAGTCGGTGTCAAACAAACTATTCCTATAAGCGAGCGTACCCTCCAAACGTACTAAGTAAGACCCGTCAAGTGCGATTCATAAAATGTATATGTTTGGCACCAACTTCAAAAAGTAATTTCATGTTAATATTTCGTCGTTTAGTTGTAACTAAATAAGATAATTATTTTATACCTTTTAGTGGATTTTATTTTATTTTTAAGTTATTATTATTTTATTTGTGCATTTAAGTTTTTTGAAGTCGGTTTTTGGTGTTGACAGCCATCAGTTCACATAAGTATTTCAGACACCAAGAATTTTTAATTTTATTCAAAAATCATTTTTTTCAATATCGCAATTCAAATAACGCGTTATAAATTATGTCAGATTTCCAGTCAATAATTTATTGAAAAAATCACTTTTAGGACCGATATAAAATCGAAAAGGTTTTATAAATAATAGTTTTAATTTAAATTATGCAAATTCAACGGAATCTACTTAAAATCGATTCTTCCGCGTTTTCAGTACAGATTGCCATTAATAGTCAAAACATCAAAAATGGAATGCAATAAGGTTATTCCTTTAGTATTAGATAAGAATGGATCGTTATTTTTGATTTTAAGCCGATTCCTCCATGTCTTCACCAATGGTTACCAATGATAACCGAAATGTCAAAAATCGAATGTAGAATGGTTTAATTGAAAAGTTTTTGTTTTGCCGAGAGTAGCAGAGTTGTTGATTCACAAAGAGGAAACAAACAGCATCAAAGCAGAGGACAACCTCTTTTGTTTCTCTTTGTAGAATGGTTATTCCTCGACTGTTAAATGAGAATCGATCATTATTTTTGAATTAAAGTCAACATGAACTGCAAATTGCAATTGATATCTGATTAATAATAAACGAATAAACATACTTAATATTTCAAATGAATTTGGATAAAGTTTAGCAACGATCCGTTGCAGTTTATTTTATAAAAGTTTTTATTTATCATAATTTCGATTATTTGGTCATAAGAATTGGAGATTTACGTTATTTCGTCGTTGATCATATCATCAGAACTTGACCAAATTAATATGGCACCATCCCTTAGATACCCCCTTTCCAATAAAAAAAGAATCATCGAAATCGGTTCATAAACAAAAAAGTTAGGCCTGAACAAACCTAACAAAAAAGGTCTAATACCAATGAAAAAAAACTGGACCAATGGGAAGCTAGACTGAATCGAATGCAATTTTTTTTTTCAAAATCGGTTCACAATTGCCGGAGATATGAGGTAACATAGACACACAAAAAAATCAGTCGAATAGAGAACCTCCTACCTTTTTAAAGTCGGTTAAAAATGAATAATTCTTGGAAAGAGTAGAAATAGATGATTTATATGATAAGTGTAAAGAACTCTCTGTACGGAGAGTTGAAGAACCATCTGCTTCGAATGAAGATTGCATCCAGAAAGAGCTTAGGATGTCGAGAGGTTAATTCATTAAGAGCTATTTGAACCTGACCAAACGATCTTCATACATTTGAAAAAGCCGAAGAAAAATTAAAATTCAATCGTTCAATAAATATTAACTTTCATCATGAAAATGTAATTTTACTTTCATCTTTATTCACTAGAAGGAAATTACAGGACAGTGAATGGGTAAAATTTCATCAACCCCTAAGGGCCAGTTGTATGTCGGTTGATAAACTCTTTTAAACGTTGACAAAGGGTAAATCCTTAGAATTCACCTTGTGCCTGACGGGATGGCCATCACGACGAGCACAAGGTGAATTCTAAGGATTCACCTTTGTCAACGTTTAAAGAGTTTACCAACCGACATACAACTGCCTCTAAGGGCCGGTTGTATGTCGCAAAGTAAATGCTTTTTACAACTAACAATCAGATGACAGGCACTGAAAGTTCCTGTCATCTGATTGGCCATCCCAATCCCTCCTTTTACCATCTACCCTTTGTTAGTTGTAAAACAGTACCTGTCATCTGATTGGCCATCCCAGTCCCTCCATTTACCATCTACCCTTTGTTAGTTGTAAAAAGCATTTACTTTGCGACATACAACCGGCCCTTAGTCATGTAAGTATGGATTATTACTTTTTTGATGGAAAAATTTGATTTTTTTTTTTACCAAAATTTTCGCGCACGCAAAAAAACAATATAAAATTATATTTTTATAAGTTATATAGGAGGCATTCCACGCCAAATCGGACGGAATGAAAAATTTTAATTTTTAATTTCTTTCATTTTTTTATATTTTTAGTACTTAGATCAAAAAACTCTTCTTGGTAAATTTGGAAATTTTTTTGATCACCGGTAAAGAAAATTTTTTGAAAAATGTTTTTTTTGGAACTTTTTCAAAAAATGTTTTAAATATAAAATACTAGGTAGGTTTCACATAAATAAAATATCAGATGTTTGTTTGGCATGACTCAATATATATTTCGGGGTATAAGCCTATCTTCAGGGCCGTCCAACCCGTGGCCGCATGTGGCCCAGCACTGCAATGAGTGTGGCGCAACATAAGATCATAAAGTTCCTTAAAACATTGAGATTTATATGTAGAGATAAATTTATTCCCTTTTTCGAAATATGAATGTACATTTGTCCAATACGTGAAGCTTTTTTCCAGAATAAAATTCACTAAAGCAAAATTATAAGCTAAAATATTTAAGATAAAAAAATAATAATAATAAAGTTTCGAATATTTAAAAATTACTTCTTCTTCTCAAATTTTCATTTTCTAAAATATTTATTATTTAGTAATTTATATGTTACGACACTAACCAAGTATATAGCTATCATATATCACATTCTAGTACAAGGAGACAAGGAATTGGGGTTTTCTAGAACAATCACAATTAATTGATATTTTCTCGCCTGGACTAAAACTTGTAAGGACTTGTCTTTTAGGACTTTGCATATTCTTACATGTCAATAGATAATGGATAGTCAGGGATTATTATATCCGTGACCCTTTTAAAAAATAAATTATCATTCCTCATATCCTTTAATACAATTGAATAATAAAATAATAATAATAATAATTCTTTAATACAATTCGATTTAAACCAGGACTGTCCAACCCGTGGTCCAATATAAAGTAATAAAATTGCTTAAAATATTGGAACTTATATGTAGATACTTGAAAACACTCTACTATTTGGCCTGATAATTTTTTTCTCTAAAATAAGAAATCTGAAAATCTACTGTGAAGTTTTTGAAAATTAAAAGTGACAATTTTAAATTTTGAATCTGGATCTAGATTTCAAGATTTCTGAAAAAAATAATCATCATTTTGGTCTATTTTTGACTACAATTTCATTAGAAAAAAATTTTCTACTACTAACAACAATTAGATACTGATCTGAAAGAAAAATTGAATATTGTCTCTTTATTAGAATTTTATATTAATTATCTAGCCAGGAAAAAATATAATCAAATACTAATACATAATATCACTTTTTGTAAGTATGTAGTATGTATTTACATATATACGAGAAGCTATTTTCAAGTTTAAAATTTACTAAAAATAAAATTAGAAGCTCACTATGAACTAAAAAAATGATAAAGTTCTTATTTCTACATTATTAACTATCTTTTTTGAATAACAAATATCAATAGAATTATAATATTTTATCCTCGGTCCGATACAATATTTTTTTCTTCAAATGTGGCCCGTGTAACCCAAAAGGTTGGTCACCCCTGGCTTAGACAAATCATTATGCTAATCAGAACTTCAAATATCATATGCAACGTCCAAAATTCTGCATTACTTAGTTTTGTTCATCAAAACCTCGATATTCATAATGTTTTATTTATCGTATATAGAGTAAAGTCGACATTTAGTTAATATATTAGAGAATGGGTATCATATTTCATTCATTCTCTTCGCACTGTTATCGCGAGATCTGATTCTGTTTGCATTCAAACTGCGTCCCCGGATGGCTACCGTAACACAGGTCTCCAGACACATTTGACATTTTCCTGGAAGGAGACAGGAAATATGCAATCTTAGGGGAGATTTTAGAACACAATTCAACACACATTCTAAGCGTGTCGAAAATATTAATAAAATCCAAATTAAAAACAGAAGGTTACCGATTCTTCTGATTCCGGAAACTCAGGAAAATCTTCACCGGAAATACAAAGAACAAAGAGGCATAATATAAAGAGGCTTCCTTTTTGTAAACTCTTTTACTTTCTTTCTACCCCCGAAATGAAATATTCATTGATTTATTCCGTGGAAGTGAGATGGTTTGAAAATTCATGTAATATCTTTTGGGTAAATCAAAAAACTCTTTAGGATGCAGACGACCGAGAGCTTTTTTAACTTTATGAGATCATATGAGAGGAATCATGAAAATTCTACGAAGATATATTACACTATACTCTCATAATTCTCCAAAAAAAAGTTATTTTTATTTAAGTTATAAAAATATTAATTTCTTAGACACTAAATCATATGGGACGTGGCGTCTGAAATGTCAAATTTCAAAATAAATCAAAGTGCATTTGGCCCTGCATGATGATAGGCTTGGATTGTCTCCCAATTCACGGGCATAAATTGTGCCTGTGTGCGTGAATTGTTAAATTATTTATCAATGCATTTGAAAAATGAAATTCCGGTAGCCATACGTGCAATTTCCTGAACTTTGCGGTGGTCCTGGCTTCCATATTTCTTGGAAGGCCTTGTAATATTCTCCTTGAATCGATAGAAAGATTCTTAAGAAGGTATGGAACACCCAGTAAAAAAATAAGAGCCAGCTTGGTCTTTATTATCTTGACACCTACGCCATCTAAAAAAATGTCTTTTTCTTTTTCGTCTCAAATTTTACGATTCTCCTCAAGTTATAATCGAATTAACAAATAATAAACACCCTTTTTTTGTCTATTACTTAATAATGGTAAAAATGAAAAGATAATGCCACTCATGAGGGGATATTATATTTGAATTACGATGAAAGTGTAATCACAGAAATGACACCCTTTGACTCATTGACCTTGTTTTTACTTTTGAGAAGAAAAAAATTAAAAGTGAATGTTTTATTATCGTATTATTTTTAAATTAATTTTCAATTCAAAATTTTGTAAAAAAATAATTCCACCCTACCTAAAATAAATTTGATTACATTCCGCTACTGTTTTTAAATAAACTGCAACGGATCGTTGCTAAGCTTTATCCAAAGTCATTTTAAATATTAATTTTTTATTATTAATCAGATATCACTTGCTATTTGCAGTCCATGTTGACTTAAATTCTAAATAAAAATAATTTTTAAGAAAAAATAAAACCGACTTCAAAAAAATTAAATGCAACAAATAAAATACACTAAAAGGTAGAAAATAATTATTATCTTATTTAGCTACAACTAAACGACGAAATATTAACATGAAATTAATTATCAATTGAAGGAGACAATAAAAGAGTGTGTCTTCTGCTGGAATTATAAATTTTATTTACTTATAACGATTCCAGCAGAAGACCCACTCTTTTATTGTCTCCTTCAATATATAAGAATTCTGCTATTCTCGGCAAAAACTTTCAATTCAATATGAAAACAATCAAGTTAAATTGTGCTCAGATTGAAGATTTCGATAATTTTTCAAAGTTCAATTAGTCAAGGTGTAAAGAATTAAATATTTTATTATTGACTTCAAAATTTCATTTATAAATACCTTTTGAAATTGCATAGTATCACAGTTATAAGAATAGTTTATTATATGATAAAGATTTTTATTAAACATTATTTGAAATAACCGATAAATAAAAATTAGAGATATTCGAAGATAGATTACTATTTAATGGATTAATTAGAGTATCTAAAATATAAAAAAATAATAAAACAAAAATTAATCCGATTTGTTCAGGTAGCAGCAAATGTATGCCTGTCAGGTAAAGAATTATTCTTGTTTAAAAAACCAAAAACTCTTACCATTAGGAATTATGGCCCATTCGAGCAGATGGTGTAACATTCATCATGATTCTCTGAGAATAAAACCAAGAGAGAAAAAAAAACAGTTTATTTTCTAACACTCCACGCAGACGGTCTGCAAATGAGAGAAATATTTTTTACCAACTTATACATATTTCAAAGGTGTTATGGTTTCCAAAAAAAAAATGTAGTGACATAGGATGTGAAAGTAAAAATGTATTTTTGGACAAATTAGATTTAAGATCAAGATTCGTAAGGAAGTATTATATCTAAAAGTTGCCAAAAGCATTTAATAAAAGCTACGTGTCCAGACATACGATTGTTTATATCACGAGGGCCAATTAGCATTAGGCCATAAAGTACTCCTTCCAGACGAACTTGATTAAATTTCATGAATCATAGCGCCAAATTGTCACTGGAGTGTTTACGCCAACCGGAAAGTTGTTCGATGCCACACGGATTTTAAATCAGCTTCGTAGAAATAGCAACCTTCTTCATTTCTTTTGAATGTAATGAAGAACATGGCCCCAAGTTTAAGTGCCCAGGTACCTTCGGCAATCGGCCCATATAAAACAATATTAAGGGGCCAAGTCACTCCAAAATTGATTGATAATAATTAATAGAAATTAGAAGAATGTAGAATAAAGTAAAAAGTAATGGACATAATGTGAATTTAGGCGAAAGTGAGAAATTTTTCAAGATTTGGAACGCATTTTGGAAAATTTGGGGATTTGACAATTTTTCGGTCAGGGAATAATTGGAGCTAGGCTTAAAAAGGTGAGGTTTATTAATTCTAATTTGGGAGGTAGATTTACACCCATTCATTAAGATCATAAAGATCAATTTCGTCTGAATGTCTGCATTTTCAAGCATAAAGTTCATAGCTCAAAATTTTATCAGTTTTCTGCACTGTAAATACACACATTTTGACATCGAACTTTCCCCTGACTCTGTTTTCTTTCTTTGGCTATCTGAATACATATAACTGATATTTCAGGGAGTGTAGTCATATTATAAGACCCCCTATGTTGTCAAAATCAAACTACTAGTCTTAACATGGTTTTATGCCAAATACTTGCAATTTTTAAATCAATAATCTTGATTCAAATGAGGAAGCTAAAGGGAAATTGTCATTTGTACTAATCGGATCTAATGCTTAAAATAGAGGAAAGAGCTAAAACTTTTTCAAGACTCGGTACGGTCACATGTTTGAACCATCGTAATAATAAACTTAAATATAATAAACTATTAGAAATTTATTGTTTATTTTATCTATCTTGGGGGAAAAAATGATATTTTCTAGATTGATTATTGTAAGTTTTAAAGTTAGAGACCCCAAAATATAATCAGTTCTCCGCCAACAAAAGAACTTTCTACGACTTTTTGTCGAAGAGTTTTGTGGATATCGGAAAAGACACACAAGCAAAACACATGGTTGAAAATGATTTTTCTTCACGTTTCAGACATTCTTATATAAATGAACAAAAAATATCGAATGAATTCAATACCAGACATACGTAGTTTACATCAAGGGGTGAACCGCGACCTAATATCCCTGAACAACTACTTCCACTTTCACTTTCATTTCCAAGTAGAAGGACCAACAGATGTAGGGGCATTATCTAATGAATTCCAAAAATAATTCCACATAATTCCAAAGACGTGTAGGTACACGTAATTCCAATAGCGGTTCACACCTCGGTTTATATGCTTCGTATGCGTACCGAATAAGTGAAAAAATTGAATTTTTTTTAAAAACTCGATATGCTAACAACAAATTTTAATGATTTGACAATTTTGATGTCAATCACTATATTGAGTTTGGTTGTTTTTTGATATTGTGCAAATATGAACTGCAAGTTCTATAGGTAGAAATCTAGAAATCTAACAAGTTTTTCGTTTTAAAAAATACAAAACGAACTGTCTACTAGTTTCTTGAGCTATCTTTGATATCGGAATTAAGACAGATACAAAAAAAATAATGCTTGAAAATTATTTTTATTATTTACAGAAATTTCTAAGCACGATAAGTGAAAAATAGAAACAAAAATTTTCTATATACTCCCGGAATGTGTACCGAGTAAAAAAATCTCTTCCAGGGTAGAAATGATAATATCCCAAGTTAATGGAACATACCATTACGAATAAGAAATGATTTTCTATAACCCTAAGACTTCTTCATTGAAAAAATATATTTTATTTATTTTTAATTAGAAATTCAGGTATCTAGGAGTCAAGTACAAGTGACCTTTTCAATAAATAAATATATTGAATACCATGCATTATTTAAAATGTCTCTTTCTTTTTTTTCATAAAATTTCAATTAAAATTCTATAGTCATATTATTCAGTGGAACATTGGTTTTATTTTATTTTTAATATATTAGGATTCTTTGTCTCAAGACTTGTTAGTATTCATCTCCTAAAATCAAAAGGGATTCGAATTGATAGCTAAATAGAACTGGAAATTGGTTTTCATCGCGAGTGAGTATATATCCGTCCGCTCGCTTAATCTACGGTATGAGTTGAAATTTTTGACCGAGGTGCACGTGGTCTTATGTTCTTCAGTGGTCACCAGTTCGTGTCTGGCATGCTGCTGGTAGTTCGGTGGTTTACGACCGGGTGGACGACCGAACCCGATGAAATCGGTCACTCAAAGGCTCTGATCAGGATTCAATCAGAGACAGAACACTAAACAGTGGGAACGTGTGTTTCGATATCATTTGTGGGCGGCAAAAACCTTCTGAGTTTTATTTCCATCCGGTGATAAAATGGAGGTAGCCAAGACGGTATCCGTCTAAACAAATTTGTCGTGACATGGATATTTAAAACTTTATTATGACCTATAATAAAATTTCGAATTATTTTATAACCTGAGAATTCATTGAAAAATCAATCAAAAAGATATTATAATATTCAATATGAATTGACCGGAAACATTAAATGACTAAAAAAAAAAAATACCTACGTGATGGTGGTTTCGGAAAATTTTTTGAAGAGATCAAAAAATGATTAATACACGTATTTAAAACTAAAAATATTTTTATTTTAAACCCACCAAATGGATAGTTCTTATTCTATTTATTTTATCACCTTTTAAAGGTTTTGAAATATCATTTTAAAGGGTAAACTTGACTTGACTTGAAGGGGCCATTCATAAAATATGTTCCCAACCAGGAGGGGTATTGCTTAGAGTGATGATATGTGACAAGGGGGATGGGGGTCTTAGGAAATGTGACGGTGGTACTTAATCAATTTTATTTTAATTTTTTCTTTACTTGTCAGTTAGTGGATGGAACCCTTGTGAACTGTAATAAAAATTATTCATAATAGGTCGGATTTACTAGTCAACAATATTTAGTGATTTCTTCAGAAATCTTTAAGTCTGCCACAATTTGAGCTTTTATAAGTACTATTGATTTTATAAATCCTGTCAAATTTCGGGGATGTCCATTAGGGTGGAGCGAAATATGAAGTGATTTTTTAATTTTTGGAAAGTTATGTATCAAGCGGCTATTTAATGTAGTGTTTTTGTTTTTTCATAAAAGTTACGTCTTCACGACTCTACCGACAATTATAATTTCGGAAAATTACCTTGATTTTCTCTATATACTTATAAGAAAAAATGATTGATTTAAACATTATCTTGTTATTCTCAAAAGCAACATTAAGCTCTATAAAAAGAAATTTAACGATTAAAATAATTCTTTTCCCCTATCCAAATCAAATTCATGGCCATAAAATTAGCGAAAAGTGATAAACATAGGGATGGGGGGGGGGGGGCGTTCCCAGAAAACGGAATTCATATTCGGATTCGGGAGGTCATTTTACAGAGGAATCAGAAGAAATGGTGTCAGTTATCAATTTTTTTTGCAGACCAGTGTAATTTCTGTAACTTAAAAGCTTGGTAGAGCCCCAAAGATGCTGTAAAATGGCTCAAATTTTATGCAAACAACGACCAGATATCAGTTACAACTTTTGGTAGCTATTACATACAAAAACTACAATTTTAATTTTTTCGCTCCACCCTAATGTCCATTGTTCCTCTATTTCCACTGTTCCAACCCTCCCAAAAGAGAGCTGAAAAAGAGTGAATATTACGAATGAAGAAAAAAGCAAAGTTTTTTTAAAACTGAGTACGATGCCTGTAAAATTTTGTGAATTTGTGTAATTCTTAATGCCATTAATGATTTTTTTCTCAGTCTTATCATAGTGATTATTGAAATAATTCTTTCAATAATGAAGAATTTCAGAATTTCCCATTTGAATGTTAGGACCTTAGTAAAACCAAAATTTAATTTAAACAGACATAACAAATTTAAGAAAAAATATTTTGAAACTAAAGCGAACTTTCTACGAGCTTCTTTTCTAGAAATCATAAAAAAATATTAATATTAATATTGAAGTAGTTTTTGAAGATTGACTGAAATGATCAATATTCATTATATTTCAAATAATTCATTTAACTGATTCTGTAATTGATATAATGTATTAATATAAAAAAGGCAAATCCTGATAGTAGTAGATTAAAAATTTCTAAAGAAAATCAAGAGAAATGATGGTAATCTACTAAATCCGAGCTGTTATGGATTTTAAAAATGCCCTTTAGATGGTGTTTGAACCCGGGACTTCAGCATTTTAGTCTAGTGTCAATATAAGCTAATATAATGTCTATTCCCACCTAGATTCAAGCTAAAAAACTTAAAAAAAAGAGCACCAAGAATGAGATGTCATGCTACATGTCACAGACAACCTATAATGAGCAAAAACAGCAGCCTGGGACAAAACAGGCTGGAGATACGAGATCAAACTTCGCTAAATCTCATTTTTATTTATCAATAACAAAATCAAAAGAAAATCAAGAGATCTACTAAATACGAAGTGTTATAAATTATTTTTATTATGTCAGAAGTGTTGTTTCACGCCTTCAGGAATCGAACCCGGGTGACCTGATTGTATTTTTGGTATTCGGGTATCAATTCTCGAAGGGTTGAAACAAACCTTCTGACATAATAAAAATAATATATAACACGTCGGAATTAGTAGATCTCTTATTTTCTTTTGATATTATTATTGATAAATAAATATGAGATTTGGCGAAGTTCGATCTCGTGTCTCCAGCCTGTGCCACGAGGGTGTTTCTGCTCATTATAGGTTGTCTGTGACATGTGACATGCCATCTCATTTTTGGTGCTCTTCTTTAGCTTATTAAGCTTAAATCGAGGTGGGTATAAACATCGTATTAGAGCTTAAATTGACACTAGACTAAAATTCTGAAGTCCGGGTTCAAACACTATCGATGCACTAAAGGCCATTTTTCATTAAAATAACAATCCATGGCTCTACAAAAATTGTAATTACATAATTACTTACAAATTACTGGATTATTCGAAATATAATGAATATAATATAGGTATATTTTCAAAATATCTTTTATTTGAGTAGAATAAAATTAAACGTTATTATTATATTTCTAAAAGATTTTTTTTTAAATTCTCACGAAGAATCTTAATGAATAAAATTTTTTTTTTTTTTGTAATTTTACTATTTCTATAAAATAAATTGTATTCTGAATTAACAAAAATGATTATCTTTGAAATGGAAAATCGTTTCTAAAGATTGATAATTATATTCGATTGGCAACGTATGCTGATGCTGTGTTTTCTCTTAGTAACCGTAATCCCTCCCTCGGCACCCTATGTTTATTTATTAGATTTAAAACTTTTTTGAAAAAGAGTTCGGCTCATTTTTTGACTCCGAAGATAATCACGATCCACTTCTAAATGGATAATTAAACTTCCCCATGCAGACACAGTAGCCTGGTGGGAACCGGGCACCGCGTGTGGGAACAGCCAGGTCGTGAACAATTAGGGATGCTCTCCGGAGCAGGAGCAGTGCCGGCCAGTCTAATCAGAGCCGCATTTCCCAGCAGCCTTAGCGGCCACCGCGAGCATCCGAGAAAAGTGCCAACCCCGGCCGGCCCGGCAAACCTTGACATATTTACTCAATAAGACAAAACAAACGATGATTGCAGTCCAAATGTTCAAGGAAGGAAACCCTTAATGATAGTTAATGGGAAGTTTATGTAATTAATGAGATTTTAAGCGACAATCAACGAAAAGATGTGGAAAATGAAACACTTACTAATTCACTCTTTCTCAACGAATATTAAAAATGAATCCAATGTAAAATCTATTAGCGACATGAAAAATTGGATAATTTATCTAATTTTCTCGGAATAATTTCCTAAAATTTGAAATTCAAATTGATAATATAATTGGTGAATTAAAGATGGCAAATTAGTCAAATGTGTTTACTTTCATTTTTTCGCCGTGAATAAATTGTAGCTACCAAATGAAGAATGATAAATAATAATATACAAACATTGCGTTACTATAAAACACCTGACCCTCAGCAATAATTCATTTTCAATTCCATTTCTCTTTAAGAGAAAAGGAAATGAAAACGGGGACAATCATTCTTAAATGAAACGCTTTAGCTTGAGACGAATTGAATTTTGATAAAATGAAAAACATTTTATATATATATATATAATAGGCAGCACACATAAATTTGGAAATTCACTGTGGCATTAACTTTTGATTAAAACTAAGAAAATAGTAGAGATTGAAATCTCACAATTTTAAGAATTAATAAAAATAAAATAAATTTAAAACTTCTCTTCACTTTTGTTCAATTTAAATTTAATAAATTATAAGTATTACCTACCATAAAAATTATTTTTTCTTTTTAAATTAATATCAAAACTTAATGAGTTAGTGGCATAAGAAGGCTAGCTCAAACTAGGCTAAGTGTGGGAAAAATGTAATATTAATCAAAAACTTAAATAAAAAATTGAATAGGTATGTATTTTATGTTTTGAAAATTGTTGAAAAATAAAAAAAGTAATAGCCGAAATCACAATCAATAGTCTGTGGGTGGAATAGACGTTTTTCTCCCATTTTCCAAATGAACAAGAAATTGTGTTTTTATCCTTAAATGGGAATATATCTTTAAAAACTTTACAAGTGTTTTATCTTCAGAAAATTTAATGCAATTTTCAATCCTTTTTTTGTTGATTTGATAAAAGTTTCTTTGGATATTTTAAAATGAGGGAAAAGTGTCTCATGACGTCACATTGATTCTGGTTAAAGCTATATATTACAATATTTTCAAAACAAAAAATTAGTATTTTTTATTAAATTAAAAAACATATATTGGCATTTTTATTCAGAGATCATATTGCAGGTTAGTAGGAATTTTTTGTATTTGTATAGTACATTATATTCTTAATAAACGTTGAAGAAGGAGAGATCAGAGATGGCTGTTCAAAAATGTATAAATTAAAAAAGAGAGGAATTCATTGTGTTTGACAATACATAACAATTGTCTTCACTGAATAAATTAACTTTGCAAATATTGTAAGAATTAAAATTTTATATTTTTTTATGTTTTTATATTTATATTCATACATTATTTATGCTCATTACAACTCATTAGAACTGAAGATGGCATTATCTAAAGATAATTAAAGCCGAAACTGTTTTCTATAATTAGAAGATTTTTATTCGACAGAAATGGCTTGCGCCTTCTTTGGCAGGGTTGTCGTACCCTTAACCGATCTGCCAATTCAGTTGCCTAGATAGCAGGGGCTCCCATTATTCGAGATGTGGCTTTTAAATGTCAGGGCTGATGCTGATACTGGCAAACAGTGAGCGTACATTATTGTGTCTGGTGATGCTTCCCTCACCCTCTGCTCCCTAGAGGCTTCGTTTTGTGTGTAGCAAACGTCCGCAGTGGTTTCTGCGAGAGCGACACTTCGGAAAATTCCCAAATGGTCAGATGGAACAACAGGGTTAACCCCAGGAAGGTGAGATGGGGAAAAGAATTTAAAAATAATTTTTCTTAAGAACCATAAAAATTTTAAGTTAAAAGAAATAAGGAACAAATTTATTTTTAAAATTAAGACATTTAATTCACCTACAAGTGTTTCTTATTTTAAAAGATTCACATTTTCAACCTCTTTTAATTTACTCTTATTACGTTACTACATAATATATTATGAGGTATGACGAAATATTGTAATCAAGCATTAAACAATTTCTTTTTTTGCTTCATATTTTCGAAATGTCTCAAAATTAGCTGAAGGTATTTATTATTCGCCCTATTAGTTCTTTTTGTAAAAAATATTGAAGCGTGAAATAAATGTTGAGCCTCAGTAATTTGGGCTCAGTGCATATAATGGCGCCAAGCAGTATTTCGCATTACGGCACAAAAGGGACTTGGCGCGTCCCTGTATTCTTAAAGTATTTTGTCACAGAATAAATAGCAGAAAAGTATCAAATACTATGTAGTTCCATCTGGGAACCTGGAAAGAGATCCTTCCACTTTTACAGGAAGTGTCGCAGATCATTTAGACCTCTCAATTGCTATCATTAGACTCTGACTCGAGGGCAGACTTTGACAAATAACTACTTTTACCTGAAGATGAATGCCTTTGTTTTGGTAAACAAAAAACACAACCCTCTAATTCTGAATTCATTAATTGTGTGTTATATAGCAATTATATAAATCTTTTAACTCCTTTTTTTATCACTTTTAATGAGATTTTCATAACTCAATAGGCCCCTTTATTAATTTTAAGGCAGTCCTTAAAAAACAAAAAAAACAAAAAAAAACATTACAGATGAAAGAAAGCTTGCCCTAACAATGATTATTAGCGGGTAATCTATTAAATTCAGATTTACAAATAAAATATTAATTTAAAACAAATTAAGGATTTAAAGAATATTTTTCTTACAAAAATCTCTGATTGGTTAGAAAAAATGCCTTTTAATTTAATGGAAATAAAAACATTTCAGACCAGGGATGCAACATACCATATTTGTTGG
Organism: Forficula auricularia; assembly: GCA_024734495.1. Taxonomy (NCBI): domain Eukaryota; kingdom Metazoa; phylum Arthropoda; class Insecta; order Dermaptera; family Forficulidae; genus Forficula; species Forficula auricularia. Next base: position 5,593,505 of record JALMQS010000816.1, on the reverse strand, counting down.
TCGGGTGGAGGATGTTCGGAGGTGGGTGGAGAGATGAAGGTCCAGAAGGCCAACTAGATGGAGGAAGCTGTCGCTGCTAATTATGTATAATATTTAAAACTAGCTGCGAATCTCGCCTTCGGCGGACATCTTGCTGTCCAGGTGGCTTCTTGATTTTTGATCCTGAACATTCGTGGGTTTTTAATAATTTAAATTTCTAATTTTAATAATCATCATCATTGAGTATACAGTTCTAAGACTGGTTTGATGCAACAATCCGTCTCCACTCGACTCTGTCCACCGCCAGCTGTTTGACCTCTCTAAATGTCTGGCATCCCATATCCCCAATTATTTGGTTGAAATATTCTAATCTGGGTCTTCCCTTTTCCCTTTTCTTTCCCACCTCCCCCTCCAAGATATCCCTAAGCAGTCCCCCATGTCTCAGTGTGTGCCCCATCATCTGACCTCTTCTCTTCTTCAGACTCTTCCACAAGGTTCTTCTTTCTCCGATTCTTCCAAGAACTTCTTCATTTGTAATTTTATCCATCCATTTGATATTCATCATTCTTCTGTAGCACCACATTTCGAAAGCCTCTAATCTCTTTCTCTCCGCTTTTCTAATTGTCCAGGTTTCACACCCGTACATGGCTATGCTCCATACATATGTCTTCAATAGCAACTTCCTGTTTTCTAAGCTGATTGAGGAGGAGCATAGTAGTTTTTGTTTTGAATTAAACCCCATTTTTGCTTGGGCAATTCTTGATTTAATTTCGTTTTCGCTCCTCCCATCCCATGTTATTTTACTTCCTAGGTAGCGGAATTCCTTAACTCCTTCTAGGTTTTCTTGGTTAATTTTGATGCATTCCTGTCTCGTTTGTTCTTTTTTTGTACATACTAGGACCTTGGTTTTATTCTTGTTTATTTTCATTTTGATTTCTTCTATTAGGATTTGGTTAATTCCATTCAGGGCGTCCTCTAATTCTTTTTTATTGCTTCCTAGAAGGGCAATGTCATCGGCAAATCTTAACATAGCGATCTTTTGACCTTGGATTTCGATACCTGTATCAATTTTGTCTTTGAATTCTTTTAATCGCTTCTTCTATGTATAAGTTGAAAATCATGGGTGACAGCACACATCCTTGTCTTACACCTTTTTTTATTTTGGCTTCTCTTTGCTCATCTCCAATATTTATAATTGCCGTCTGGTTTTGATATAGATTTTTAATAATTTTAATAAATATGACATAAACTATATGTGGGTTTTAAATAAGTGGCTCGCGAGGGACAGCATAAGCGCTTTATAATAGAAGATACTATCTGCGAAACCCTCTTTGGTGGGCCACTTGCTAGCACATTGTAATTATTTATACTCGTATTTTACTCAAGAAATTTTTCCGAATTTTTTTTATATAATGATACCTACTGTTACAAGAAGAAGTTGCACCAAAAAGATTCAACCACTGTAGTCCGCGGTGGACCCTTGTATCTTGGAAATAAGAAGAAATTTAGGGATCGGATCGGAGCTGAAGGTCTTCGTGGATGCGTGACTTAAAATATTGAAGGTTTTATGTTGCTGGGAAGACGGTTGGAGGAAAAGTGTTACAGTCTCTAGATGTCATAGGGATAAACGAGTTGGCGAATGCGTTTGTTCGGTTACTAACTAATTTAAGCGCGTAGGGGAGTTGAGTCAGAAAATCGGGTATTTCGCGCAAATGAAGCCTTTGGAGGGATTATTGATTTTATCTCTTCAGAACAAAAGCCATGGTACTATTTATAAAAAAGAGAACGGGCGGAGACAGATATTCGATGGGCTAGAGATGAGTCGAGAGTGTAAGTTAATGTTGGATCTCCTATCAGTATGATAGCCCGTCTCTGAATTGCATCCAAGGTAGTAAGAAAATGCTTGGAGGCACCTCTCCACAAATGGGAGCAATATTCGAGACAGGGGCGAATTTGAGCCTTGTATAAGGTAAGGAGTTGAGTGGGGGTGAAAAAGCGTTTGGTCCGAAAAGAAGAGTCAAACTTACATGCTGCAGTTTTTAATATGGTCATTCCAAGAAAGGTCAGAACCTAAGGTGACACCCAGCATTGATATTTTGTCACGAAATTCCAATGAGCTCGAATCAAAGAAACGTCATTTTTAATCAACTTATCATTACGACAAATACTATAAACATATTTTTTTCTTCCGAAAAGTTTGAATTATTAATAAACAACGTTTTATGATTGTTTTTATAAAGAACTGTATATTCATTTAATATAATGAAAAATACACAAGAATTTATTTTAAAATATAAGTATATAATATAGACCAGGTTTCAATTTTGGGAAAAAATATTTTGATTTTGATGTTATTTAATTTATACTAATTTTTAACAGACGGTTGAATAAAAATTGATCATATAGTTGAATCAAATCAAAACACTGGGTTGAATAAATAAACAATAATTAAAGACAAAAAATTATCAAGCGAAGCTCGGTCTTCCAGGTATTTATTAAACAAGGCCGGCTCAGTGCTCAGATGTCGGGATTTTGAGATTATTTCCGAGAAACCGCACTAGCACTAATAATTATTGGGACATATTTAGTAAACAGAGTGCAGTGTGAGTATATGCAACAATCATCAGGTAAGAACAATACATTTACTTCACCGTTAACTTTTCGCCAAATAAAATCGTACATGAAATTTTAGCTCGCTAACCACAGTTGTTCCAAGAACTCTTTCGTGTAACAATTAGATTTTTTGATCTGAAAGTTCTAGTTGACCTAAAATCTAATAAATTGTTTGAGTAGAAATACAAATTTTTGAAACGAGAACGAACTTGATGTGTGAGTACAGTAAATCCTCGTTTATCCGGCCCCCATTTATTCGGACCTCCGGATTATTCGTATCGGATTTGTAAACATTTTTATTATTTTATATTAATAAATATTCACATAGAAAGAAATGATGTGAAAAGTTATTTTTTTTAACAATTCTATATAATTTTGATATAAATATGTTTTTTTTATCAAAATAAATTCAAATTCGCTTAATTGAGGATTTGTTTTGTTTTTCTTACCCATATATCCTAATTATCTGGATTTTAGATTATCCGGTTTGGCCTTTGGTCCCACTTACCCTGTTAGCACACTTGCTCTAGAAGATGTTTTCTAAACACTAGGATATCTTCTAGACATCTTAGGATCAGTTGTATGTCGGTTGGTAAAGTCTTTGTCAACTTAACTATTCGACATACAACTGGCCCTTAAACACATCATAGGGCCAGTTGTATGTCGGTTGGCAAACTCTTTTAAACGTTGACAAAGGGTAAAACCTTATAATTCCACCTGGTGACCGGCGGGATGACCAATCAGATGACAGGCACTTGCATCAGCCGGGTTCCACTCCTTTTGGCAACGCTTAAAAAGAGTTTACACAATCGACATACAAACAACTGGCCCTTAGAGACAATAAGAGCTGTCTAGTAAGACATTTTCTCAGAGCGTAGTGTGCTACCTGGGTAGTTCAGATAAAAGAGGTTCTACTGTACTTGCAATTTATTAGCACTCGCTTGTTTCGGCATCCGGACATACACACAAACAAAATGTTTAATAAAAATAAGTTTTAAGAAAAAAATAAAACCGACTTCAAAAAATTAAATGCAACAAATAAAATATACTAAAAGGTATAAAATAATTATTATCTTATTTAGTTACAACTAAACGACGAAATATTAACATGAAATTACTTTTGAAGTCGGTGCCAAACATAAACATTTTAAGAATCGCACTCGACGGATCTTACTTAGTACGTTTGGAGGGTACGCTCGCTTATAGGTATAGTTTGTTTGGTACCGCACATCAAAAAGTAATTTCATGTTAATATTTCGTCGTTTAGTTGTAACTAAATAAGATAATAATTATTATATACCTTTTAGTGTAAGTATTTTATTTGTTGCATTTAATTTTTTGAAGTCGGTTTTATTTTTTTCTTAAAAATTATTTTTATTTTTCTCTTTTAGTGATGTTATTAATAGTGATCATATCATCAGAACTTGACCAAATTAATATGCCACCATCCCTAAAATACCCCTTTCGAATAAAAAAGAGTCATCGAAATCGGTTCATAAACAAAGAAGTTAGGCCTAAACAAACCTAACAAAAAGTTTAATACCATAAAAAAAGGGATCAATCGGAAGCTAGACTGAACCCAATGAAAACAATTTTTTCAAAATCGGCTCACAATTGACGGAGATATGAGGTAACATAGGCACAAAAAAAAAAAAAAAAAATTCAGTCGAATAGAGAACCTCCTCCTTTTTTGAAGTCGGTTAAAAATGATTTTTCCCAAGGCTAAGATAATTTTAAATAAGAATAAGAAAACTAATTTGTAAAATCTTGAGACAATTTATTCAATACTCCACTGCTTGCCAAGCTATGTACCTACATTCATTATAAATTGTTATAATTCTGGACATAATTAAAATGCAGTAGAATACGTCTTTGGGTTTTTTTCTTGTCTGAATTATTTAAATAGAGATTAACAAATATTTGTTTATTTGAAACAATCACTGAGAATGATTCAATTTCTTTTTAAGAGAAATTCATGGATCTAAACGAGCGGTTGAGCAATGTCTTCAACATTATTTTCAAATTAGATCACACAAAAATCATAAAGCTGTCCATCGCGGACGGTGACTCGGCATTGGCGGCGGAAGTGGGTGGTTATTCAATCAACATTAGCGACTCTCCTGGGAAACTTAGTATTGAGGCCATCAACGAAAATAATTACATGACAATTCGCTCCTTGCACGACATTAATGAATCCATTAACAATGATGCGGAGAATAGAATTGATTTGCACTTCTCCCTTTGCTATAGATCATTCAGGAATTCTTATTTTTTTGTCTCAATTTTGTTAACTTTCTAAATTTTACGGATGAATTTTTTAATAAGAAATCTGACATCTAATAAATGATCATCATCATTGTTATATAAAATGAAGTTTAAAAAAAAAAAGAAAAATAACATTGGGAAACAACGAAATTAAGTATAAAAACTTCAGTGTTGGAAAAGTTGCTCCGTAGCTTGTCTCCAGTAAATAAGCATACCCTATGAAGATATCAAGGTAAATGCGCGTGACAATCATTGATTACGCCTATATTTCAATCAAGTCGGAGTCCTTCATCTCAAGTCGAATTTGCCTTCTGAGAACCGTGCATCTTCAAAAAAACTCAACCAACTTCTCCATTAGATCATAATTTGCCTTTAAAAGTAACAGCTTGGCTACTGGACTATATTTGATCACGTCCCAAGAACGGTCACTTTTTGTCTCATCTATCACATAGTGGAGTTTAAATTAAATTCACTTTTTTTGCTTCACCATGAAGATTGATTTATTATAATATAAATATAAATAGTACTTACGGACTCGTTTTGTATATATCTTTAATTGGTATAATGAGAATGGCGAATTTTATCAAATAAAAAGCTTGTAAAAAGGAGTTAATTTCTTTACAAGGCCGTATCCAAAAAAGGGAGAATCGATCGATCTTCTTTTAAATATATGTTACGGTAAAAGTGCATAACTTATATGATGTTGCATATTGTCCGGGAAATGTATATATTTGCCTACAACTGAGGTAAAAGTAGATTGTAAATAATTAAATATAAAATATACTTATCCAGATTATCAGGGAAATGTGCACACTAGCTTCACTACATTGGAGAATGTGGAATTAATGGAAAAATAAAAATTGCAGAGTTAAATATTTCCATACCTTTTGAATTTTCTAAATTGGTATGAATTAAAATCAAATCAAAGAGATTCTCTTCTGCTTAATATAGTTATAGATAATTTTGTTTAAATATCAGAAGGGCTGTTGTCTCGGGAATCGAACTCAAGTAGGTACTGAATTATTTCAACCGAATTTCTTACGATAAAGATGTTAAAAAATATGTGAAGTCTTCAACAGGCCCTTTTTGCTAATTCTAACCACGGAACCTGGCCAAATAAATAAATAAATTCAAGAAATCTATACCGTATTATAATTTAGCAATTAAGAACTTTGGAATGTCTCGTTGAATTTTCATAAAAATTTTTATGATTTTCTTTAATTTTTCTTAATTAAGGAATGAGAGTAGAAAAGGGCTAAAATTATCACTTGGACCCACTTATTTTTCTATATTAATTAGCAAGCTCTATATGTCTATAAAAGTCTTCATACAACTCAAAGAAGTCTTTTTCATTTTAAAAAATCTCGGCCCTGCTATAACACAAGCTATTGTGTCATTATTATAATAATAGGCACCGAGTATAACTCAACTACAAACAAGACATTATAATAATATAATTCAGTCCAACCTTTTGGCTACACGGGCCGCTTTGAAGTAAAAACAAATGCCTCGGGCCCCAGATAAAATATCCTAATTAATATTGATATTAAAAAAAAATAGTTAATCATGTAGAATAAAGATATCTACCATGGCAAAGAAGCAAAAATATCTTAAAAATATATAACAGGAATAGTAGGGAATTGGATAAAATTAAAAACATAGAATTTTTTTAAATGGGCCAGTCGTTTCTTCAATTTATTTTGACTTCCTCAGTGGATACAAAATTGAAGAAACATCTGGCCCATTTAAAAAAATTATATGTTTTTAATTTTATCTAATTCCCAACTATTCTTGTTATCCTATACTACTAAAGCGCATTTGTGCCTGCCTCTGTATCTATCTATGAATCTATGTATGTCCCATGGCTAGCAAGAGGGCCGCCGAAGGCGGACCTTGCAGCTAGTAAATTTACTAATTTACTATGGATACAAATGATTTAACATTATCTTAAAAATATTTATATCTAATAAAAAATGGAGTCAAAATATGACAAAATTGTGATCATTTTTTCGGAAATCTTGATATAAGTGTTTTTTCACATTCCAAATCTAAAATCTACCCTTTTATTTTTCAAAAATTTTTGGGGAGATAGTCCAATGTTTTCTTATTTAAAAAAAAAAAAAATATGTCAAATTTTATCAGATACCTGCTTATGTTTTTCAGTAAGTATATAAAATCTCAATGTTTTAAAGAAATTTATAATTTTATATCGGGCCGCATTCATTGCAGTACTGGGCCACGGGTTGGACAGCCCTGATATAATTTATTAATTATTATTATCATATTTGTTTCTGATGGTCTTCAATGGTAACGAAGATAACAAGAAAATTTAGACGAATGTGTGGCATGACTATTTGAGACCCTGAAGAAGTCTGCAAAGTCGTCGAAACATTGGCTGATAAATAAAAAAGTCACACATAAAAACTTGTCCTTATTTTTCTATTATAAACTTTCAAAAGCTTTGTTCCCGGTGACATTAAATAAATAAAAAAATAAATAAAAAAACTTTCAAAATAATTTATTAATATTTGGGAATTTTATTTATCAGTCTTTTTGGTTCTCGGGGAAACATTATTAGTATCATAAAATAAAACAAGTTTTCAAAAACATTATATCCTCATAATAAATTAAAATAAATTTTTAATTAAACAATTTAATTTACCTATTTTAAAGAGCGAAGGTGTTTTTTGAATTTATTCAATGTAAATTGCGAAATTTCTCTTGTTGGAATTTGGAAATTTTCTGATTAAACAATAAATGATAGCACTTGAGATGAGATGTGTAGTGAGGTGTTGTTAAGCTTTCAATTCATCGAAAGTTAAAGGCTTCCTTTCTTTCGGACAAGGTACTCAAGAGGAAGAACCCTCGCACCCGTTTGGGACCACCCAGGCAAGGAAAAGTGCTAAAAAGTCTCGTATTATAGACAATGGTAGTTTTGTATACACTGTGCTGTGCAGCCGCTTGGCTGGAGGCGCCATCCTCAAGAGCCCCCTGATTTAAATATTTCAATATCGACGAGGGGCTCTTGTTCAGTCTGCGTGAAAGAACAACGAGGTGGATTGCAGGGGAGGATCTCAAAATAAAAATAAAAAGCCAAAGTGCATGCTTACTTGCACGAATGTCGATGGCTCTCCTATTCTGTGCATTCGAGAGATGCCACACACATTTGGAATGTATAGGCGATGTTTTAACGGCTCAAGACTCTTCACTCTTTCTGAGAACGAAGTTTATTGATTGCTTAATACACTTGTATCTTTTGAAATTTATCATTATATTATTTAGAAACTTTTTAATTTAAAAATATAAAAAGTTAACTCATGTGCATATTTTATAAATAGAGATTTATAATAAATTTTAGATTTAAAAAAAAAATATTCTTCGATACATTTGATTTAAATTATAATGATTAATTCATTTTTTAAGAGAAGAAATTGAATATGCAATTTTGAAAAGGACATATCTCGCATATTTTGACAAATACACTTTTTCATATAAATGTAATCTAAAAAGCTTCCCTGCACCTACTATGCTCGAAAAAATCACAATTCTGAAATTAATTTTACTGCCCCCAAAAATGTAGCTCAAAAATAAATTTTATAAATTTTACACTACTTTAGAAAATAATTAGTTTTTTTAATTCCCGAATATTTTCAATTTTCAGACTTGTGTTCTTTTCGAAATTGCATATAGTCGCCTTAGAGTGTAAACCTGCTAACTCACAACAAGGAAATTTTACATAGCAGAGAAAAAACAAAACAAAATTTAATATTGTTGTTTTGGAGAGAAACTATTTTTCACATTTTTTTTCTACAACTTACAATCGTAATTTTAAGTAGCAGTTTTACTTGGACGATGCTGCATCTCTTTTTCTTTCGAACGGTATTAATATGTTTAAATAATAAAAAATAGATTTAGCAGGTTTACACTTTAAGGCGACGATATTCAATTATAAATCATCATCATCATTCAGTATACAGTCCTAAGACTAGTTTGATGCAACAATCCGTCTCCACTCGACTCTGTCCCCCGCCAGCTGTTTGACCTCTCTAAATGTCTGGCATCCCATATCCCCAATTATTTGGTTGAAATATTTTAATCTGGGCCTTTCCCTTCCCCTTTTCTTTCCTACCTCCCCCTCCAACATATCCCTAAGCAGTCCCCCATGTCTCAGTGTGTGCCCCATCATCTGACCTCTTCTCTTCTTCAGACTCTTCCACAAGGTTCTTCTTTCTCCGATTCTTCCAAGAACTTCTTCATTTGTAATTTTATCCATCCATTTGATATTCATCATTCTTCTGTAGCACCACATTTCGAAAGCCTCTAATCTCTTTCTCTCCGCTTCTCTAATTGTCCAGGTTTCACACCCGTACATGGCTATGCTCCATACATGTCTTCAATAGCATCTTCCTGTTTTCTAAGCTGAATGAGGAGGAGCATAGTAGTTTTTGTTTTAAATTAAATCCCCATTTTTGCTTGGGCAATTCTTGATTTAATTTCGTTTTCGCTCCTCCCATCCCATGTTATTTTCCTTCCTAGGTAACGGAATTCCTTAACTCCTTCTAGGTTTTCTTGGTTAATTTTGATGCATTCCTGTCTCGTTTGTTCTTTTTTTGTACATACTAGGACCTTGGTTTTATTCTTGTTTATTTTCATTTTGATTTCTTCTATTAGGATTTGGTTAATTCCATTCAGGGCGTCCTCTAATTCTTTTTTGTTGCTTCCTAGGAGGGCAATGTCATCGGCAAATCTTAACATAGCGATCTTTTGACCTTGGATTTCGATACCTGTATAAATTTTGTCTTTGAATTTTTTAATCGCTTCTTCTATGTATAAGTTGAAAATCATGGGTGACAGCACACATCCTTGTCTTACACCTTTTTTTTATTTTGACTTCTCTTTGCTCATCTCCAATATTTATAATTGCCGTCTGGTTTTGGTATAGAATGTAGATTAGTCTTCTCTCCCTGAATTTTATTCCCGTCTGTTTTAAGATTTTAAACATAATTTCCCAATTGACGTTATCGAATGCTTTTTCTAGGTCTATGAATCCGATGTAGACAGATTCTTCCCTGATAAAGCCCTCTCTATTATTAGTCTAAGAGAGAGAATTGCTTCTCGGGTGCCTCTGTTTCTTCTAAAGCCGAACTGGTCTTCCCCCAGATTTTCTTCAACTCCTTGTTATATTCTTCTTTGGATTATTTTGGTTAGGATTTTGGAGACATGTGAGGTTAAGCTAATGGTCCTGAAATTTTCACATTTATCCGCGCCTGTCTTTTTGGTCATTTTGTTTTTTTGGAAATCTTTTGGGATGATTCCCAATTTATAGATTTTGCTAATTAGTTCAAAAAGTTTGTCACGTGCCTTTTCTCCAGAGTTCTTTAGGATTTCAGCTTGTATATTGTCTATTCCGGGTGCTCTATTATTTTTTAGTTCCTTCAAAGCTGTCTCGAATTCTGACCTGAGTATGGGGTCTCCTAATTCGTTTTCGTCCACAGATTCTTCTTCTTCTATTGGGTTCATTGTTTTTTCTTCTTCATAGAGTTTTTCTATATATTCCTTTCATCTATTTGCCTGTTCGTTTTCGTTTAGAATAATGTGGCCTCCTTCATCTCTTATGTTCTTGCTTTTTGGCTTGTCTTCTTGAAAATTTCTTTTTATTGCCCTATAGGCTACATCAACTTTTCCCAATACTAGATTTTCGTTGACTTCTTTACATTTTTCTTGAATCATTTTTTCTTTTGCTTTTCTACATTCTCTTATAACTTTCCATCTTAATTTTTTATATGTTTGTAAGTCTTTTCTGTTCTTAAATTTTCTTCGTTCGTCAATCAGTTGCAGTATTTCGTCTGTAACCCATGGCTTTTTAATTTCGTTTTTCTTTGATTGAAGGACTTCGTTGACTGTATCGGCCAGGCTTGATTTCATATCATTCCATTCTAGTTCGATTTCTTCTTCTTTATTATTTGTGGGTGTTTTTTCTTCCAGTTTCTTATTCATTACGTTTTCAAAGAGTTTTTGGGTTACCTTATTTTTTAATTTAGATATATCCCAGTTTTTTCGCGACCCCCCCCCCCCTTTTTTATTAGTTTTTTAAATTTTAGTTGGCATAAGGTCGACTTCAAAATTTCAGGAGGATCTTTAAATTTTCAAATTATTATCCGTTATTTCAAATATTTCAATAAAAAAACATTTTTTTGTTTTGAAAAGTATATTGGTTCTCGAAATGAAATAAAATTGTTTCATAATTTTAAGGGGCAATTAAAATGAATGATTTTCCTAAAAGGGGGCGGTTAGAAGGTTTGAAGTCCCTGTCTGGTATATTTTCCAGTTCAACAAGCATTTCAAAGACAAGTTCAGACGAGTTTTGGTCGAATAAAAATTGTTCTCGCTGAGGAACTATTAAAATAGTAATAATACAAAAAAGGAAAAAATAAAGATGATTCGAGAATTTCTGGACTAATCCATTTCTATAAACTCGCAATATATGAGATCGGAAATAACTAAGAGTGCTATAGACAAGTCAAAGCTTGCTTATAGAAATAAAATTAAAAGAAATTTAAGATTTTCTTATAGAACAGGCTGATTCATTGTGAATGGAGAAACATTGAAATTAACAATAATAATTAACTACATGTAGTTTGTTGAAATAATGTAGATTATTAATATCAAAATATTTGCCTTTAATTTTTTATTTAACCATTTTCGATAAAAGATAAAGTTTTCATTCTGAGAGTTGGCTGTTTTGAGTAAAATATGGTATCATAACATTAATATGACTTATACTAATTAATGTATTAATTAAAAATTAATTAGAGTTTAGGCGATTTTCTCTTACCTTGGATGAATGGCCGCCGTGTCTGCACTGGTCGATTTCCGCCACGCAAATGACTAAAATACTGTTTTTAATTCAGATTATCTTGAATGCATTTCTCTAGGTGGGCTCAATTCTCTAAAACAGAAAATATAAAAGAATATTTTTATTTAAAAAAAAGGAATTTATCATCAAAAGATAATTGAAAATAAATTCAACATGAACTTTTAGATATCAATTTTTTATCTAATTATTATTACATAGTAGTGGAAAAAAATATTAAAAAAATCAATTTTAATTAAAATTAAAAATCGAAGAATAAAATAAAATTTTAAAAATTGAAGGGTTAGATGCTTTTTGGGACAGCATCCCCTGGTTGAAAAGTTACCGCCCGCCGCTGGTATATAATATGTATTTCTTTATTTAAAGCAAAGAAAATTTTGAGAAACTTTTTAAAATTTAAAATATAAAATACTAGGTGGTTTAAATTTTAAAAAGTTTCTAAAATTTTTCAAAATTTTCTTTATTTAAAATGTTTCACCAAGAACTCATACCATTCTCCCTTAACAAAATATGTTTGAGACTATAGTTTTGCCTGCCATCATTTTTTAATTATAAATTTTATTTTTCATGGGGTCAGTATCCTGTAGATATTGAAGATTTTTGCCCTTACTAAGCCGAGAAGCCAGTTAGACATTAATAAACAATTTTTCGGAACACATTCTTTTTAAATACATTCATCCCTCTCTAACAAAGAAGGAACGAACATTTGTTTTTCATTCATAGATAGCAACTCAAAAAATAAGACAAATACGAAATAAATAAAAAATACATAAATAAATAAAATAAAAATAAAAAAATTAATAAATAAATATTCTCTCTATTTTCAATTATTTTTATTTAAAAATTTGAGATAGATAGATATTGGCGAAAATCAGAGGCGCTAATTAACGTTTAAATAAATGTATTGTTATAAAGAGAAACAAAGAGGTTCTCCTCTGCTTGATGCAAATAAACATACACACATTATTAATTTTATTTATTTTCTTAGAAAGACGGAGTTGTACGCGAATTAAGTAGGTTATAATGAAAGGCATTTCATAAATTATTTAAATTTTATTCAAATTCCGACGTTTTGGAGACCTTTTCTCTCCTTCTCCAGGGTATTGAATAGTTATTGATGGGTGAGTTTAACTCGGCTCCCATTTGTCTCTCTTTTCAGAGATAACACGAATGAAGGCAATTAGTTGATTCGTGATTATATCATAAGTTAACTAAGTACTTATGATATCATGTTGAAAAGTATTGTATTATTGTTGCTATCACTGAAAAGAGAGACAAATGGGAACCGAGTTATACTCACCCATCAATAACTATTCAATACCTTGAAGAAGGAGAGAAAGGTCTCCGAAACGTCGGAATTTAAATAAAATTTAAATAATTTATGGACTGCCTTTCATTATAACCTAATTATTATACACACATATATATATCGCATGTGCTTGCAGTTTCGAAAGACGGGGGCAACTCGATCTGATTTCATCGAAATTATATTATAGTCAATCACAATTATACCAAATTAAAATAGAAAAGAGAATAGAATAAAAATAAAATGTATTTGAATTCATTTCCAAATAAGTGAGTCCTTGAAGAGGGGCAACCAAGCATTTAGTCCTTCGAGTCTAGAGTTCCTCTTCATAAAAACGAGAGCAGAAATGCACAATGAGTCAACCTTTGAATTCGAATGCACTTTATGCAAATTCCTTTCGCCCGAACATCATTTGTCGTAAATTTCCCATCCAATATTGAATTATGAAAATGCACAGTTCACTCACGCCCATTAATTGATTCTATTATATAGCTAATTAAAACCAGCCTTGAATCTATTGATTTATTATGACAGAGGAAGGTATTGTGTATCCAGGAACCTTTTTTTGAAACTGGATAAAAGTGTCTAGTTTATTGTAATTTTATGCATTGTCCTCCCTTCTTTTACTATTAGAGGAAATTCATTATTCTGCCGCCCTCGTAAATCTTGAAGTCAAATCATACACGAGTCGATGCTGATTAACGTCAATATGGATTAAATTGCATCAATTCCGATGGATAAATTTCTGTTAAAAAGAAATTAAATCAATCGATATCAATGAAGGCAATTAGTTGATTCGTGATCAGAACTGATTTATCGTGAATAAGACTGATTTCATTCAAAATCCAGAAAAGGTATCTGTGGGAGTGATACCTGATACGTGTATTTAGAATGAAAATATATGATAATTAGATTAGCAATAATTGAAACAAAGCAAAAAATCTAATGTTTACTAACTCAAGATTATATATATTAGATAATTGCTTTAAAAATTAAACATCAATAGCAGGTGAATTTTTGTATCAAGGTTTTCGAGCACTCCTTGGGTCTATTTACCTAAAGGCTTATTTGCAACCTATAATATACTATGCACTAACATGAATATATATATATGCTGATGAGACTTAGTCTCAAATCATTTTGGAGACATGAATCCTAGAAAATCACTAACTTATTATCAAAATCACTAGTATTCTTCCAGTATTTTATTCCTATGACCTCCAGAGACTGGAACTCGCTCCCAGCCACCGTCTTCCCCGCGACTTATAATCTTAAGCTGTTTAAGACCCATATCCACAGATACCTTCGACCCCTACCCAGCCCATAAAAACCCTTCTTCTTCTTTTCGCGATGGAGGAGCCAACCCAGGCCTTTAGGGATGCACCTTTTTGGTGTAACTCCTTCTCTCATCATTATCATTAAACAAAAGTATACCATGGGTTCCTAAACTTTTAAGAGTTGCAGGGCCTTTTTTCAATTAAAATTTTTCCATGGCGCCCTATTTATTAATATTTATTTGGCCACGCAAAAGGGGGTCTCCTCTTACAACAGATTATAATTATTTACAAAATTTGGTCTATGCGCCTATGGTTGTTTACATCTTTCTCTCTCTTTATTTACAGTCTTAACAAAAAATAAAAATGAAAAATATGTACAGAAAATAAATAAATAAATAAAGATATGTGCAGGTTAAAATTTCTTGGAGCGGGTCAGTGAGTGACTTCGGATAAATCCTAAGTCACTTCATTATTATTATTAATATATATTTTTTTTAATACAGTTGACATTGGTTATGACCCGCTCTATACGTTCTCTTGTTAAAACTGTAGAATTCAAGAGAAAGCCCCTCATCGCCCTATAATGAGGTCCTAAGTAAAAGTACATAATGTATCAGAACAAAACCGTATTTGGACTCTCTAAATACTCTTGTATTAGAATCGATAAAAATATCTTGGAAATTAATAGTTTATTTTTCTATGAAAATCTAAAATTCAGACCACAAGGGGGGCCCTTTGGATACATTTCAGATTTTTTCAATGGTGTCAAAGTTAAATTTTTTCGTTTTTTTTTTTTTTAATGCAATTGAATGCAAGAAAGGGCGCACCAGTAAAGAAGCAGCCCCTATGGATCTCGAAAGACACTTGCATTACCGAAGAGAAGGAAAAGTTGATTAAGTGAGAGGGTGGAGACGTAGGTGTTTATGCACTCGGGTTTTGAAGGTTTGAAGATTATAAGTGCTGGGAAAGATGGAGGCTGGGAGAGAGTTCCAGTTCCTTGAAGTCATGGGGATATACGTATTGTCGAATGAAGTGGTCCGGCACTTTTCTAATTTGACAGCGAAAGAGTGTTGGTAGTCGGCAAAACGCGTGCTACGTGCAAAGCATGCTTTGGGGGGGGGGGATTATTGATTTTATCTCATCAGAGCACCTGCCATGATAGTATCTATAGAAAAGGGAAAGGGCAGAGACATTTCTTCGATGAGCTAGCGAGTTGAGGGAGTCGGTGAGGGTAGAATCGTCAATTAGTCTGACGGCTCGTTTCTGAATTGCATCCAGGGTAGCAAGAGAATATTTAGAGGCTCCTCTCGATAGATGAGAGCCGTATTTGAGACAGAAGCGGATTTGGTCCTTGTTGATGGTGAGAAGATGTGGGGGCTTGAAAAATCGCTTGGACCTGAATAAGTAGCCAATCTTCCTTGCTGCAGATTTCGCCACAGAAGAGATGTGTTCATTCCATGACAGGTCAGGTGCGACAGAGACGTTTATATCAAAAGAAATACCGTATTTGGTCTCTAAATACTCTTGTATTAGACTCGATAAAAATATCTTGGAAATTAATAGTTTATTTTTCTATGAAAATCTAAAACTCAGACCACAGAGGGGAACCTTTTTATACATTTCAGATTTTTTCGAGGGTGTCAAAGTTAAATTGTTTCGCTTTATGTATGTCTAATCGTAAGTAAGAGATAATAATGAATAATAAATAAATTTTTAGCTTCTCACTATGTTTATTGTATAGTTAGGCCAAATGTTTTGCTTCAATTAATTATGAAGTTTCGCGGCGAACCTGTGAAGAGGCCGAGGCGCACAGTTTGGGAACCTCTGCAGTAGATAAAGAAATTTCGCATAAATATAGGAAGGAGCATAAGAATGGTTTTAATCTAGGGTGGCGGTACAATCTTGGAGGGGTCAGTTATTTCCCATATTCATTATCACCCACTTCACCTCTTTTAACTTGCTTTTTTATTAAGAATTGTGAGATACTGTGCTTTGGATATATAACTAATTAATAGATCAATATAATCCTAGGATTTTTAGAATGAACTTTTATCTAAGACACGGTGTGGGTTGATTGAAAGGTTTATATGATTTTATAAAATTTATTATAACCAGCAACTATAAATGAACACAAATAAAATTGTTTGATAAATGGCCGGAATTGCTATGGATCAGGTATCGATGATAATAATGAATCGATATCAAGGATAAGAACTTTGAACTGTTTGAGATGATGTAATCTAATCTGTCTCATACTGAGTTTGGAGTGATCATTTCAAATATAGAATTCTATTTGAAAAGATTTAATATGCCGGGATTAGCAGAGTTGTTGATTCATAAGGAGAAGTACCGAGCGATGCTCGGTAACTTTTTGCTTAAGTTAAAAGGTATATATATATATTTATCCCCGAACCCCCCGCCCCCAGGACCCCCACCACTTCACACCACCTCCTCCACCCAACATCCACCCCTCACCATAACTCCTAAGGGGGGGGGGGCGAAATACATAATAATCTACTAAGATCTTTGATAAAATTGTTCTTATATAAATCCTCACATAATTGATACCCGGAAGTTGTTCTTTTTTTGAAAAAAAATTTTATCCATTTTTTCAAAAAAGGTAAAACACTCAAATTTGGTTCATATTAAATATATGTAAGTGAATATCTATATCTATACTTTAATAATCGGCTTGTGTGACATTGCCGATGGGATTTTTTTAATTTAAAACCCACTAATAGTTCATCACAAATAAAATATATTAAAATTAGGAAATTTAAATTATTATCTTAAAACTCAGTGCGGAGTCTAGGGGGAGTAGTAAGATTCCCAGCGAAGGCGGGCTTCGCAGCTGGTTTAACATGTTAATTAATTATGTCTCATCATTGAATTAATCTTTGGCTAGTAATAGCATTATTATAATAGGTATTATAGAATTAATGACTATAATAGCCAAAGATTAACTGCACTAACATGTCAAGTTATTTTAAAAATGCCCCATTTAGTCATCAAGATTTCAAAATAGTACAACACTTACTACCTACTTACATTTTTCTTAAATAACAAATATATATAATGTTTATTTTTTTGCAAAGTGATTTAATTTCTAAACATTATTTGATATTGTACTTATATGAATAAAAATGTTATATATAAAATATAGATATAGAAATTAAGGGTTGTTTACCTTTGCGAAGTAGAAGAGTGTCTTCGATGCTGCCTCGAGCATTTCTCGACACCAAAAAAGCAAGGAATAGAATCGAAAGAATCCCGTTGGTTGATAAGATTACCTAGCCTGGCAAAATTCGCCGAAATATTTCTATACGAAATCCATTTAAAAATTCTCAAATGCATTTATTATGATATTTACTGTTCTTTGATGATGAAAATTAATTATTTATTTGAAAAGATTGTTTTTTCCCGAAAGACACAGGGATGTTGTTTCATAAAGAGAAATCAAAGAGGGTGTCTTCTGCTTGATGAAACATACTTATATAAATATATTTATATACATAGGCGCCGGCGATTGAATATTTGAGGGGGGGGGGGGCTTAAAGGAAAAAAAGGATGGAGGAAATGTTTCAAATTTTTATTAAAATGTAACAAGAAAGTAGAACTGAAAAACTTAATATATATTTAAATATTATACAATAATAATAATAAGCTTGCGCGACGACGACGTGATCTCTATGTTTAGTCCTGCATTGGCGTTAAATAAATATGGGGGAATTCAAAAATAATTTAAAATCTAAAATTTTCAAACAAAAATGCTAGTAAGCTAGGGATGGGAGGGGAGGGTGATTATAAATTATTTTATTAGAACAGTGGCGTACCGTGAGTGAGGGGAGGGGAGTCCAAGGGGTGTAATTTTTGGTCAGTAATATACCCGCCGAAGGCGGGCTTTGCAGCTGGTATATTTATAAAAGAGAATGAATAAAAATCATTTGCTTGTTACTAGTAATTTTTATTTATTTAAGTGATTATTGATTAATCCTAATATTTCGAACGCTTACGATACCTCTTCCTCAGTGGATAACTCCTTTTTCGTTACGAATAAATATTATTATCAATATATCAATATGATGTGTTATCCCAGTGTTTCTCAACCTTTTGTAGAGCGGGGAACCATAGAGCACTTATATTTATTTCTGAGGAACCCCCTAACACTAAAATATGAGATATTTCATTTTTCGTAAAAATATCAACATCATGCTACTTTTATAGCTTTCAAATATAACATACCGCCGCCGAATGACGGTATTGCCCCATTTTAAAATTTTTCTAGATTTTGGGGAAATTGGTTACAAAAAACGTGGATTTTAAATTACAATACCTAACATTTTTATTTTCATGAATAATATTATTATTAAATTTTTTTGGAAATGTCATTGGGATACCCATATGCCCCTTTCGGATTGGACAGGTTTTTTTATAGATATTCAATGTATATCTACTCATATATATATATAATATTCTCATCTATTTGAAAAGCAATATTATTTCAATATTATTTCAAACGTCATTAATAACAAAATAATAATAAAACAATTTAAATGATGTTTTCTTGTTGTTAATATTGTAACGTAATGTATTATAAGAAAGTTAAGGAACTTTAGAGCAAGAAAAATGGAATCACTGAGACAATAATAGTGATGTTCATCGTATTCTTAAGTATCAATGGTTTTATTTGACTATAAGGTAATACTTAGATTCTAAATTTAGTATATTTTCTTTACATGAGAAATTTTTTGAGTGGTAATACTACTAACTACTATTTTTGTTTTTCTATTTTTTTCTTTTATTGATCTCTAGGCGCGGGGAACCCCAAACCTCGCTTTGTGGAACCCAGGCTGAGAAACACTGTGTTATCCTATGGTTTGAAAATTGTAAATATGTATATATAGGATTGTCAACAAGTAATTATCAGGCTGTATTCCTTAAGTTTGTGTAAGCTGATCGGGTTGGCATATTGGTGAGCTGGCGGTATCCACTGAAGAAGAGGTGCCGTAGGCCAAAGCCATTTGATTGATTTTAATATAGAAATTATATAAAAAGAAAAAATAATGAATGAAATGTCTAAATGTTAGAAAAAAATAAATGTTTTTCTTCAATTAAAAAAAATAAATAAATAAACGAATGGCCTTGAAAAATAGTTATAAACATCCGTCTAATTAATCAAAGTATTATTAAATTCATTAATTGTCAATAAGGATTTCCGCTTTGCTGATATCTCAAGGAAGGCGTAAAGGCTGGTAAAAAAGCAATGCAGAACGTCCTATCACCCCTGAAGAAAGTGAGAAAGTAAATGGCGTGGATTGTTTGTTGATTTTGAAAATGAAACCAGTTAGCGTTAGAATGATTCTGAATGGCATGTGAAAAACAAAGAAAAGAAAAGTAGTGGCCAGAATGCGGCGGATCTTCTGTGAATGATGCTAGTACATTTTTCGTTCACGGTCTGGTAACGTTGTTTGTTGAAGTGTGCGCGACCCGTGGAGACTGGGCCAAGGCCGGGAACAGCCACAGACCAAAACGTCGTTCTGGTAATCGGAAGTTCCGGAATTACAACTAGTGTGTCTTTTAGATCAGATCTTACTAAAAACAAAAGAAAATTGACAAAGATTTTATTTCTGCCAATGCAGTGATCTGTTTATCTTGAAGATATGTTTCGAAAACTCCAGTATCTAACTTGCAATATTATGTATCCATAAGGCTTGTAGGTATATAGCCATTTAAAGAAAATATAAAAAGTTAAAAATTTCAGTATTTCTTTTTGGGAATTCCTAATCAATTCCAATGATAGGCTAACAACACACCAGGAATTGGAAAATTATAAAAATACCAAATAGCAGAACAAAAGTTATGTTAAATAAAATTTTAAAAGATTTGATATGTAGAAATTTTCTGTGGGAAAATTTTTGAGATTAATTTATGAGGCCACAAGGTAGTTAGTCATCAATATTTAAAAAAAAATATATAAAAATAAAAAAATAAAAAAATATTATTATATTATTTTTAAATAGTGAGGATCACTAACTACCTTGTGGGCTCTTCATAAATTAATCTCACAAATTTTCCCTCAGGAAATTTCTAGATACTAAGTACATCATTATAATTCCAGTAAAAGACACTCTTTTATTGTCTCCTTCAATATATAAAAATTCTGCTCCTCTCGGCAAAAAAACTTTCAATTTACATCTGAAGATATTAGATATTTTATGTTAGTTTTTTTGCAGATTTACATTATATTTACATTATTTAGTGACGGAATAATAAAGAATTCGAGGAAGGAAAGTCATGATCACCCCTGAATTATCTAAGAATTATTTCTAAACTTTTGAAATTAAGTGGTTTCTGGTACTTTCAATACGAGGGGTGAACCGCGACCTAATATGATGTACACCTACTTCCACTTGTACTTCCAAATATTTCTAAGTACTTCCAAATATTTCCAAGTAATTCCAAATATTTCCAAGTAATTCCAAATATTTCCAAGCACTTCCAAAGATTCCCAACTACTTCCAAATATTTCCAAGTACTTCCAAATATTTACAAGTACTTCCAAATATTTTCAAGTACTTCCAAATATTTTCAAATACTTCCAAATATTTCCAAGTACTTCCAGAATACTTTCAAAGAGGTGTACACCTACTTCCAATTGCGGATCACCCCTTGTTTCAATATGTCAAATTCAGATGATAGGTATTCTAAAGAAAAAGTTTTATTTAATTTAAATTTGAATATAGTTTATACCCAAACTTCAGTCCCCAAAAGATCCAGAGAAGAATTAATTTAGGAAATTTTTACACTTGAATTAAGAAAATTAGAGTACAGTAGATTTACACAATACATTCCCAATGGGAATAGAATGAAAGTAAAATCTCAGAATTAGAAAGGTCTTAAGTTTGAAATGATGAATCTTATAATGTTCTTTTTAGAGAAGAATATTTTTTAGTACTTATTAGGTGTAAGTTTTAATTTAATTCTTTCTTTTTAACAAATTAATTTATTATCAGTCGATAATACTCAATTCAATCTGAAAGGCTTACACCAGAAACAACCCACTTCTAATCAGTTTGAAAAACTGGATCGAAGTGGTTCAATTGAACTTGTGGGTGTAAGCAAGGTCAACGATTGGATGAATTTCAATTTTTTTAACCGACTTCAAAAAAGGATGAGGTTCTCTCAATTCGACTGAATTTTTTATTTCTTTTAAATATTAATTTTTCTCATTTACTAATCCCATTTTATATTAGTCTTGTTTTAGAGAATATTCTCTCTCTAGTAAGGAGCAGTCCATAAATTACGTCACACAATAAGGGGAAATGGGCAGATTTGTAACAAAACGTGACAGGGGGCCCGGAGATCTTAAAAATTGTGATGTCACAAAAGTCAAATTAATTTTTTTTTTTAAATTTTCAAATATATTTTTTACATAGTGTGACGTCCGAAATGAGGGGGGCTCAATGAGAATATGGCAGAATATGACACAAGGGAAGGAGGGGTCTAAAAATCTTGAAATTTGTGTGATGTAATTTATGGGCGACCCCTAATGTATTGGGAAATTGTTTTCTGTGTCTAGTTTCCAAATGATGTGACTTAGAAAATAATTTTGTGAATTATCAGAAATCTGAGTAAAAGTATTATTTAATTAATTTAATAATTTTTAGAACCAATTTTACCCAGATTTGAGAAACATTTTCACAAAAAAATATTTAATGAGAAACAGTGTACATATTTCAATTATTAAAATCTCCATTTTTTAAATATCATCTTGGTCAACATTAAAAACCAAGTAAATAAATACACAATCGGACGAAATCAAAGAAATCGATATAAATTACCAAATTCTGGTGATCATGATAATTGGAAATCGAGAAAACATGGATTCTCGCTTTTTATAAATATCCATACATCTGGAAGTGTGAAGTTGGATTTTGATGTTTGGTGTTTAAGCCGACACCTGTCAAGAACGTCGAAGACACGCAGGTCTTCGCGTGAGGCCTCCGCCTTGACGTCAGTCAACACCGCAGAACCAATAGAGATATTGCCGACCAAACATGCAAAGACCTTGTTCAAATATTATTAACTGAATTTATCATTGGAAACATGTAAAAACGATCAAACTCGTTCATAAATGTCGAACGATTAAATTCTATGAAAAATTAATTTATTTTAGTGAAATCCACATAAAAAGATTTCGTAAATATTATATATAATACAGAAAAAACCATATAGACTGGTTTTAAACTGCGAAAAAATTGAAACGAGTCTATATTGTTATTTATTAATCTAGTCATGACTATAATTTAAATTAGAATCATAAACCTAGAAATATATGATGTAAGTAGAGTGACTCATGCTTTTCTAATGATTTAAAGAATAGATTTTTATTTAGGAGGGAAGTATGCGCAAATAAACTTCCTGCGACTGATTAAGATCGGGTGAATCCCATTTAAAATAAGCTACCTGGCTCAGAAAATAAACAATAATTTCCTTAGTAAAAAGGTCAACTTAATTGATTAAATATTTCTTAAATGATAACTTTAATGATTTAATAATTTTACTTATTTACTTTCATGAGAATTACACACTTTCTTAATGATTTTGAGGACTGCTGAGGAAGTAGATGAACAGTAAGCACTTTACAGTAGCTTGTCCTAAACGGGCCCTGTATCAAAATTTGTCGGGGGACCCTACTACCCGACTGCGGCGAATATTTGCTTACACACGTCTGAACCCCTGTAGCCTGGGGCCCCGTATCATTGATACGGGCGATACGGCTGTAGCTAAGCCCCTGAGAAGATCCCCTTATTTGGTCATTTCTTCCGATATCATTTTTGAGTTCTGAAGCAGAATATGAAAAGTCCTATTTAATTTTTTTTATTTTCTTCTTCTCCCAGGTTAGACCAATTTTGACAATGTACCTCAAAGGTGAGGAATCGTCCTCGTCCAATGAAAAAAATAGAGTAACGCCCTGGTTCCATTAACCTACAAAAAGGAAACATAGTTAACACTCCCATGAGAAAATCCGAAAAAAAGACAAGGACATGAAATGAAAAAAACACAGAAGAAAATTTTAAATTGGAGCTACTATTACTAGTAGATAACATAAGGCATACTCAAATAGAAGAAGGAGAAGCATTTTTAATAAGTATATTAAATAATTAAAAGTTTAATCTTCTTTTTGGAAAAGTAAAAACTTAAGTTAGACGAGATACCAAAACAGTGGAAATAATATAGTAAGTTTTAAGGAAATATGTGTTGGTTCAAGATGAAACATTTTTTAATAATATGAAATAAAGTAAAATTATGAGGTAGGTTTTCACATAAATTTTACTTAATTTCAAAAGTTAAAGTAATATAAAGGGTCCCCTCTTACCTCTTATAATTCGGATTTTTTTTTTTAAAATAAAGTTTTACTTTTAAATAAATTTTAATTTATTCTAATAGTATATTATATACATGGCAAAATAATATTTATTTTTTTATCTCTCTTAAAAAATAAATTTTTGAACCACTCCAAAAAAGATGTGAACTGGTACAAAGGGTCCCCCTTACCTCTCATCTTCTTATTTTTTTAAGAAATTAAAGTTTTTTAAATAAATTTTAATTTATTCTAATAGTATATTATATATAGAGCTCGGAAATAATATTTATTTTTATATCTCTCTTAAAAATGATACAAATAAGTGACCCCCTTACCTCTCATCTTCGGATATTTTTAAGAAAATAAAATTTTACTTTTAAATAAATTTTAATTTATTCTAATAGTATATTATATACAGAGCTCGAATATAATATTTATTTTTATCTCTCTTAAAAATTAAATTTTTGAACCACTCCAAAAAAGGTGAACTGAAACAAAGGGTCGCCCCTTACATCTCACTTCGGATTTTTTTAACAAAATAAAGTTTAAATAAATTTTAATTTATTCTAATAGTATATTATAAACAGATTAATTAATTTAATTAATTACAAAAAAATATGGAACTAAGTTCGATAAAAATAAAATGTTTATTAGGTAGGTATATACAGAGTTCGAATATAATATTTATTTTTATATCTCTCCTAAAAATTAAATTTTTAAGCCACTCCAAAAAATGTGAAGTGATACAAATGTTACCAGAGGTTCTAACTTTTTGGTGTAACTTCTTTTGTACCAATTCGACCCACCCTAAAATAATCATACGATAAATATTTTAATACGGTATTACATTTTGGGAATAATTATATTTTTTAATTTTCAAGTTTGTATTTTCTTTCAAGACCCGCAGTCACTATATAGTACTTCAACTCAGACCCAACACTGTTTAGCCTTAGACTTTAGACATATGACCGGACAGACAGACAGACTATGCAGCGACACTAATTAGTTGAAAAGTTTTTGTTTTGCCGAGAGTAGCAGAGTTGTTGATTCACAAAGAGAAACAAAGAGGTTGTACTCTGCTTGATGCAAATAAACATACACACATATATATCATCTCGATACATATGTGTGTATGTTTATTTGCATCAAGCAGAGGACAACCTCTTTGTTTCTCTTTGTGACACTAATTAGGTTCCGGTTTTACTTTTGTACGGAACCCTAAAAAGATTACAAAGATTGAACATTCTTTTAATCAAATAAACAAATCTCTGACCGTTTATTTGAAATTAGTTTAGCAAATTCAAACTTCATTACTTCTAAATTTATTTTTAGTTTTTTCCCTCGGGAAAAATAAAAAAAAAAAAAACAGATCCACCTAAAAACACGAAATCAAATAACGGATTTAGATGAAAAGAATATTATAAAATATCGATATCTTTATCGAAAATTATTGATGAGATCAAATTAAAATATTATGAATATTATGTACATTTAGAAAGGTTTATTAGCGGCCATCAGCCAGAACTTGGGCAAAAACTAATCAACCATAACTTAAAATGAAATTAATAAAACAATTTAAACGAGCAGTTTATTTACATGCTATTAGGCATATTTTTATCGATATTGTAAAGAAATATGTGCAAGAGGGAGTGTGAGTTCTCACAAAAACCATTCGCGTCCACACATGCACGCACGTAACCAACACGCAGACGCACCGTCTGCACGCTCAAGTTTGATTTATCACGCTCGAAATGAGAGGCTGCATGCACGTTCGTTCTCAGACCAAAATTCTTTGATTATTTCTTATATATAATATATAAATACTTAGATAAATATGTATTGATCTTATGAGCCCCTGTATCTATTCCGATTCTATCTTTCATCTACTCTTATTAAACGAGCAAAAATTGTATATTTATTTATATTTATATATATATTTGATTGTATATGTATTTGTATCTTGGTTCTATTTTGAAAACGACTCTACCAATTTTGATGAAATTCACGGGTTAGGGGTTTTTGGGGTGACAATTCGAACTGTCACGGTCTCATCTTCGACAAAATTGTTTTTGATGGGTGTTTTCGTAATCAAATTAATTATTCTCAGGTAGACAAATCCCATTCTTAGGGTTTTAAAAAAGGTTACTCTTTTCCTTTTGTACCTAGGCAGACAATAGGTCGGGTTAATCCTTTATTCTCAAAGGCCTTGAAGAAGTATTGTGATTGTGGATTTTAACATATTTTGTTCTCCCTAAACGTTAGAAATATTAATAAACGTTTTATAATTGTTTTTATAAAGAACTATATTTATTTAATAGAATAAAAAATAATCAAGAATTTATTTAAAAATATATTTCGCATAAGCAGGTCTCAATTTTCTGAAAAAACAACACATTTTGATAGGTTTTATTTATTAACAATTGGATGAATAAAAATGAATCATATGGTTGAATCAAAACAGGTGCAGAGGTACGGCGGGGTGCAGTGGCGAGGTTTCGGGGGTGGCGTCGAGCGGGGTGGAGGTGGGTAGGGAGAGGGGGGTACAGTGGGCGAATATTATATATTTTTGTATTTTTTTAATTTGAAAACGGCTCTCAAATAAAAATCGACATTTTTATCTGAATTTTAAATTAAAAATAATATTAAAATAAAGCTTTTAACTGAAGGAAGAAGTTACCGAGCATCGCTCGGTGCCTCCAGGTACTCTTGTATTATTTGGTAAAGAATCAAACGTGAAGTTCCTCGGTGTTGTTTTAGTTTCATTATCTAATTTCTTGTTCTCGTTAAAATTAGAACATTAATGTGCAAACACGTTTTCTCTTGACAACGCATTTACCTTGTAAGTCTGACAGAAAAATTAACCGTCTGAACATTACTGCTCTATATTTAACTTTTACACCAGCAACGCCAAGTCATACGTTCTCGAAATAACAGGCTGACGCCGGAGCAGAAAAGAAACAAGGGTCCGTCCAATGATCGGAATGATTAATAGGAACAATTTTGACCACCTTTGGAAATTATAGAGGCCGCAACAAGATTCAATACACTGAGGAAATTTACCTTGTTCAAGAAATATTGGTGGGAATTAGTGTATCAAAAAAAAGTAACAAGCTATAGAATAACATCAGAGGTAAAAAAATAATACTCATATATATTAGTAAAATGACAAAAATAATGTATAAGAATTAAAAAATAAGAACGGAAAGTCAAAAAGTTGGTTTGTATCGATACATAGAGTACTGATTAGATTTGAGAATATCTGGTTCAAAAGGTTGAAAATATTATTTTTTGAATTATTCTATTGAGATTTTAAGAGGATGTTATAGTATAGCCATAAATGAACAATGTATATTTAAGTTTATTAATCATTACTAAGGCAGCTCTTGTGTACCGAGTCTTGAAAAAGTTTTCACATTTTTATTATTTAATGTGCAGGTGAGCGATTCTTTCATTAGAATCTGATCGATGAAAATAACTAGAAAGAGCGCAGATAGAAAGATCTGTTTTACTTTAGAGCTAAAATGTATTGCAAGGGTGCCAAATACAAGTTCAAGTCTGTTTCAGACTATTAGAGATTAATTTCTTAGTTTCTATCATTCTAGGAATGGCCTTTTGCACTGAGACCAAAACAAAACTCGTTATAGAGAGAGAGAGAGAGAGAGAGAGAATATTCAATTGGACTTCATTAAAATTCAGACAAAAATGTTCAAAATAAATTATTTGTTGCGGCTCTAACTAACAAGAGTACCTAGTCTTGAAAAAGTTTTCAATTTTTCTTCTACCTATTTCTTTGTATTTTTAATCGCGTCGAGAAATCTACTAAAATTTAGTTTTCAATTAACATTGCCGAGGAATCACTTAATTTTTTCCAAATAAACCGGGCCTCACGTTGGGGAATACCGAGGGGTGAACCGCGATTGGAATTAGGTGTACACCGTATTTAAATTATTTGGAATTACTTTGGAATTCATTAGATAATCTATTGTCATCTTTTGTCTTCTACTTGGAAATGAAAGTGAAAGTGGAAGTAGATGTACACGATTTTAGGTCGCGGTTCACCCCTCGGGAAATACTGTTCTAGATAAAATCGATCTGAAGAAACAACAGTCTCACTTCTCCAACATTAAATAGAAATTGAATTCTATTTTTTATCTTAATTTATAGTCAAAATATTGATTAAAATTTACGAAATATTTTTTTCATTTTTACTTTTACTTTTAATTTTTTTCCTTGTCCTGGGGGGGGTCTTCAGCCCTTTAGCCCCCACCCCGTGGTTGCGCCACTGGATGAAGACTTGAATCGATTTGAAATCAAAATTTCCCATCGATTCCTATTTAGTACTAAACGAATAGCCATTCTACATTTCATTTTTGAAGTTTCCATCAATATTGATAACCAGTTTTGAAGAGATGAAGGAATTATTTATATTAAAAAAAGCCAGTGATTCTTGATTAATATTGAAGGAATAAATATGACATTAATATTTCATACGACTATAGCATAACATCTAACGTTTCCACTATATTTTAAAACAATTTCGGCGCTTGACATATATCTATATACATACTATGTATTTTATACATAGTACCTACAGTGGCGTAGCCAGAAAATTTCCATGGGGGAGGGGGGGGGTCAATCCACAAAGCAAAATATTTAGTGGGAATTTTTTTTTATTAAAATAAATAGTCCAGTCAAAGTTTTAGGGTAGTTGTAATTTCTTCGACCATTTATGTTTTTTGGTGTGCTGAATCCGAATCTGAGGCATATTAACAAAATTCCATCAAGGAACATTGTGAAAAATGCATAAAAAGGTAAAAAAAAATATATCATTTTTTTGCCGATTTTTTGGTTATAACTCGAAAACTATCAACTTTTCGTAAATAACCTTCTAATTCAAAATGAAAGTTTATAATGTTTCCTACAAATTTCATCATTTAGGTTTTTTCTCCAACCAACCGTTCGGGCTCAAGCGGTAGTTAAAAATTGTCGAATTTTTTCTGTTTCTGCAAATCCCAAAAACTCGCACTTTTTTGGATTTTTTTCCCATTTTGACCATGAAATACCACTCTATACATTTTTAAACTAAATTAAATTTCATACAATTCAAAGAAAGTTTCATCTTAAATGGATAATGGTAACTCGTGCCGCAATGAGTTTGAATTTTCAAAAAACTGCAATTTTTTGCAAAAAATCGCAGTTTTTGTATAAGTATATTTGTATTTGTATAAGTATAGGTACTTAGAGGTACAACTTGATTTCTGTCTCTTTAGGAAATTTTGTTGACTAAAAGTTTACTTGAACCACTGACAAATATTAAATTACGGTTAGTTTTTCCTAAGAAAAGGTTTGTCGTTGCCGTTACTCATCCCAACCCTGTTTTTTTTGGGGGGGGGATCAGAACCCTCCCCCTCTCCTCGTGGCTAGGCCTCTGAGTACCTATACTTATACAACATAAGTTTAATAAAATATGTCAAATGTGCTATTACTTACAGAAGTTTGTGAACGTAGCTACATAAATATATCCCTTGATATTTCGTTGTACAACTTAAATACAACAATATTCCAAGGCGTACAAGATATTCTTAGTATCCTTAATTAAACATTACACAATCATAGCGCAAATTATTATATACAATTCTTTCCAATTCCGCCAGATGTCATCTAAATATAAACTAAATAATAAATGTATAAACATATTTATAAACATGCAAATATTTAAGTTACCAATATGAATTTTAGATTTATAGGAATCTTAGAATTTTTAAGCAAAATTAATTCTTTCAAATTCTCCCAATTATTTCAGCTTCAAGAATGACCAAAATTTACAACAAATTAAATTAAATTATATATTTAAGTAATTTAATTTCTTAAAATTTTGTAGTTTTATACTTATAATGAATTAATGTAAAAGAATTTAAAATAAATAAATAAATAAATAAATATAATAATACCTAATAGTCCTCGGCTTCACTGATAGACCAATCTTCTATTATATAATTTAATGTTCAGATTTTTCTAATAATAAATATGGGTGCATGAAATTCAGATAAACAAAATTAATTTGTTTGATTTTCTGAAAAAAAAAAAAAACGTTTAAAAAAGTCTCAATAAAAACGAAGAAAAGTAATTAAATTTTTTTACACTAAACTGAAATCAGCAATCAATATTTATAAATAATTACTGAGGTTATTTTTAGGTCATATCAAAATATTTCAACAGAAATACCCATCTAGGTAGGCTTACCATACGTCCCGATTTAACCGAGACTGTCCCAATTTGAAGATTTGGTCCCGCCACTCCCGGCGTCCCGACCAGTTTGTCAATTTGTCCTGGTTATTGGGAAAAATTAAAAAATGTCGAATATACACAAGAATCCAAAAAGTGAGGCCTCGAAAAATGGCAATTATTCATCACGAAAACATTTGAGAAATAAATGTTAGTTTAATTAAAAATAATTAAAAATTAAAAGATAACTATTGATTTTTGTAAACTACTCTATTAATTAGCTGAATATAATTTTCTCATTCTAAAATCGCCTGTAAGACTCAGCACAATTTCTGTTTCGAATAAAACCTTAAAACTGCCCCGGTTTGAAAAAAATATATTATGATAAGTAGGGTGGTCCTTATTTTGGGTATTTTTCGAATTCTTATGCTGACAGAGACTCATATGTTTCAAAATAAATAAAATAAAATATCCCGCAAATTTAAAGTCTCTATCTTAATTTTAACCTGTGCC
The DNA here is from genome assembly GCA_024734495.1 of Forficula auricularia. NCBI lineage: Eukaryota > Metazoa > Arthropoda > Insecta > Dermaptera > Forficulidae > Forficula > Forficula auricularia. Next base: position 5,563,086 of record JALMQS010000816.1, on the reverse strand, counting down.
CCACAGGGTAAGTTTCCCATCTAAATAACATAGGGTTTTTGGTATTGAACTATCAATTTTTTATTCCGGCCAAAGTAATGGTTCAAAAAATTTGAAACACTCTAGACTTTATCTTTTTAATAGTAGCTATTCTTCGGAATGTTTACAGATTTTTATCTATTTATTATAATTTTGGAGTAACAGCTAGATAAAATACCGATACATCTTAGTATTAGCAAAATAGTAAGTTATAGACTCCAAAATTATATTATAACATCTGTAAAATCTGTAAAAAATCTGAAGGATATCTATTATTATAAGGATAGAGTCTACAGAGTTTCAAATTTTTTGAACCATTACTTTGGCTGGAATAAAAAATTGATCGTTCAATGCCAAAAACCACATGTTATTTAGATGGGAAACTTAGATCGCTGTGGGGCACAGTTTAAAATTGAGATGAGAGACTTGAAACTTGGGGGATAATTTTTTTATTATTTATTTCGAATCATATGTGCATGGGACAGCATAAAAATTCGAAAATACCCAAAATAAGGACCACCCTAATGGTTAGTCTACATTTAGAAGATTTCAACTGGCACAATTTTACAAAGGAATGAGAGTTTTCGTGGACATAATGAAACATTGAATAGTGTGCTCAGTGAACCATGTGACGTTGTAGGTGTTAAAATCGATTTCTTAAAAAATAAAAATAAATTGAAAATCTATAAAAGCCTTTTCATTTTGGAAAAGACATTTGTTGGAGACATTATAACAAATTAGAATTTCCTTTTTCATTAAATTTAAATTCAATTCTATATATTTTTTTCTGACTTTTATTAAATCTCTATAATGAAAAAACGGATTGGTTCATAAAATAATAAAACATCTAAGCAATTAAATGGCAACAAATTGGAGCCATGAAAGGAGGAGATGTGTCGGCTTAAATTGGCCATCCGTGTTTTTTGATAGGCCTATATCTATTAAGCCCGGCTATCAGAGGACGTTTTACACAATCGATGTTCGAGCCGAGCAAGACTAATGTGATTTCCGTGTCGGGGGTCAGCCGAGAAACGACCCTCCTGGATTCCGGATTCGGGATTTTCACCAAATCAGGGAAAGGCCTGTGCTCGACGCCGAGATTAATGAGATACTGGTGAGAATTTAAGGTGCGAAGCTAAGATAAATTTTCAATTCTTATTGGTGGGCGTTCAAATGGTGCAAAACGGGATAGTTAATTCCAAAAGATATCTTCTTAATCTTTTATTTTTTTACCTCTAGAAGATATTAACTTTGTCGAGAGAATGTTGTAGCATCTTTTTTCTTATTTCTTGTTTCCTAATTTGTTAATTTGATTAACTAATATATAAGAATATAAAAGAATAATTAATGACATCCATTTTTTTAATACTTAAAAAAGACGAAATATTGTAGGTAAAAGAAAAGAAAATCTACTTTAATCTTTATTAACGACTTTCAATCAAATAAATCAGTAAAGAAGGCAATATGGCCTCTGATGGTAATATGCTTCTCTTTCTCTATTTTGAATTGATATGGCTTGTAAATTATACCACCATGGCGTTTATGTTTGACGAGATAAAGTCATTAGAACCCCTAAAGCCTCATGTTTAAGAACGATGTGATTCTCGAAAGCTCAACATCCCTTCACGATCAAATTAGATACAAATTGAACTACACTATATTCCAAATCGTTTATCTCTGTGACCAGTGCTGCCGTTACAGTACAAATATATTATTTACAGTATACTTTTGCTTGAAAAGTACAATAGTACATTAACATTAAAATAATTTAGTTTCTAATACATTCCATAAAATATCTCAAAGGTAATACATTTATTATACATAACAGTCCTAAAAAATATAAGTTTCAAAATATTAATATAAAGTTTAGTTGGTTCATGTCCATTTTAATAATAAATAAAAGATTTATGGGTTTTTGGACAATTTTTTTATTAATGTTAAATATCAATTTTCGTACGACGTTTCGTCTTTTTTCAAGACTTTTCCAGGTAGGTAGGTACTCAATTACTTAAAATATTAACCGTTTATAAAATAGTGAAACCATCAAGACAATAAATAGTGTATTCATAATATTCATCCTACAATAAGTTAACAACCAATTTTCAAAAAATATTCGTATATGATTTAAGATTGTTTTTTGAAAATTGGTTGTTAACTTATTGTAGGATGAATATTATGAATACACTATTTATTGACTTGATGGTTTCACTATTTTATCAACGATTAATGTTTTAAGTAATTGAGACTTGAAAAAGTCCTGAAAAAGGACGAAACGTCGTACGAAAATTGATATTTAACATTAATAAAAATATTTGTCCAAAAACCCGTGAATCTTTTATTTATTAATATAAAGTATAAAGGGGTAAAAGGGTATTTATGAAGTTTGAAGAGGTTATTTAGTTTCTGTAGGAGTAAAATCTAGCTGGATTCGCTGGAGATAATTGCTACTATGATGGGACAATAAAATAGAGTTCAAAGTATTTTGTTAAAAGAACAACCACGTATAATTGTTGTAGGTTTCACATCCCATTCTTTCAATCTATGTTCTTCATATGCGTGTAAAAAACTACCAAAAGGTGTTAAAATTTTGGTGAGAGACATTATTTTATTCTCACTGTACCCATAGTTCTAAAAGAGTAAATATTTTAAAAGAATTATTAGATAAAAATACTTGGTAGGTTTCACATTAAGATATAAAAAAATAAAACTAATTTATTTTTGGAGAATCTTTAATCTCGATATATACCATATATTTCGGGTGACTAACCTATCTTCAGGAGAAACAGAAGGTAACTGACCTGGATAAGTCGAAATTGAATACAAGTCAATGGTAAAATTTATTTTTAAGATAACAAAAGGGTAAATATTTAAAATTATTGGAGGAAGAAAAGGTAGGCCATTCAAAATTAAACAAAAGTAGACTTCCTACCTTTTCTCCCCCAATGATTTTAAATATTTACCCTTGTTATTTAAAAATAAATTTTACCATTGACTTGTATTCAAATTCAACCCATCCAGGTCAGTCACCCTCTGTTGCTCCTGAAGATGGATTAGTCACCCGAAATATATATATCGAGATTAAAGATTCTCAAAAAATAAATTCGTTTTATTTTTTTATATCTTAATGTGAAACCTACCAAGTATTTTTTATCCAATAATTTAAAAAATGTTTCACCAAGTACCAACACCAAACTCCTTAAAAACTATTTTAAAAGAGTTTGAAAATTTTTTGGAAATGAAACCACACAAAATTCTTGCACATGATAATAATAATAAAGTGGCTCGATTTTTTAACCCATTACAGTATGTTTTACTAAAATGAATAGCACATTCGAATAAAAGCTCGCGGCAGCACTGTCTGTGACACTTAAAGATTTTCCCACCACCTTATTTCCTGCAACATATAATCCGAGGGGTCAACCGCGACCTAATAACGTTTAGACCTTCTTCCACTTCTAATTTCTTTCCAAGTAGAATACAATAAATGAAGGGGCATTATCTAATGAATTCCAAAATAATTCCAGATAATTCGAAAGATTTGTACACCTAATTCCAATCGCGGTTCACCCCTCGATATAATCTTTAATTCTTTCAAGAAATTTAATATATGTGTTGATATTATAGTCACCCAACTACGGAAGTTTCTTATCTTTTTCATCTTTTCTTATTGAAAGTTTTTTGGATGTCAAATATTTCGGACCAAGAGATTGCCGGCCAGGGTCCTATTCGGAGGGTCGAACTCTCCATAGTAGCTAGTTAGATTTAAGTTTTGTAACCTAATAAATTAATTTAATTTTAAAAGTATCAGTCATTGTTGGATCTTTTTAGATTATGTAAACTAATCTATTTATTTACTCCTATTTTAATAAGGAAATTAAAATATAAGGAGCCGCGTATTAAGAATTTATTCAGGGAGATGTGAAGCATTTATCTTCTAACCAATACACTGTAGATATATACTGGGTGAGTTTTTTATCTTGAGACAGTCTTATAACTCAAAAACAATGCATTATTATGCAAAAAAGTTTCAAATAAAAGTTTATTTATATGAAGAGGGAAACTAAACTACGCTATTGTTTGTCGATCTAGAACAAGCTTTCAAGGGTATTTCGAGGTCAACTTCTGTTTTTTAAATAGAAACCTATATGTTTCTGTACATATTCTCAATTTATAAAAAAACTGAACAACTTTTATTAGAACTATTTTTTTATACGACATCAAATAAAATAAATATTAATTCAATTAGATTTCAAAAAAAAAGTATAATAATTATTCTTAACAATCATTCAACTTAATACTATATATATTGATCTAGATTAATGTGTAACAACGCTAAGAGAAATTTCTCTAAAAAAATTTCCCTCTTGACTAGAATTGAACCTACGAACTCTTGAACTAAGGTCATCTGCTTTATCCACTAGACCAATCTGACATTAATATTTATACCATGATTTCAGTTACTAAAACTATAAATTTTTGATTTAGACTTTGTGTCGAGATAATATTGTATTCATTTGAACTCGAATGAAAATGAAAAAACACCAATTGATTTTAAATTAAATAAACTGCAACGGATCGTTGCTAAACTTTATCCAAATTCATTTGAAATATTAATATGTTTGTTCCTTTATTATTAATCAGATATCACTTGCAATTTGTAGTTCATATTGAAATTAATTCAAAAATAATTCTCATTTAAGAGTCGAGGAATAACCATTCCACATTGGATTTTTGACATTTCGGTTATTATTGTAACCATTGCTGAAGACATAGAGGAATCGACTTAAAATCAAAAATAGCGATTGATTCTCATCTAGTATTTGAGGAATAATCAATTCTACATTAGGTTTTTGACGTTTCGATTATTATTGATAACCATTGCTGAAGACATGGAGAAACGACTTAAAATCAAAAATAACGATCGATTCTTATCTAATACTAGAGGAATAACCTTATTGAATTCCATTTTTGATGTTTTGACTATTAATGGAAACCTCTACTGAAAATGTAGAAGAATCGACTTAAAATCAAAAAGACTAAATTCTTTTATGGCAAACAACTCAAGCTTGAGTTGTTTACCAAAAAAATTTAGTCTTGATTTCGGAAGTCGATTCATCTACATTTTCAGTAAGAGTTTCCATTAATAGTCAAAACACCAAAAATGGAATGCAATAAGGTTATTCCTCTAGTATTAGATAAGAATCGATCTTTGGTTGATTTTAGAATCGATTCCTCCATGTCTTCAGCAATGGTTACTAATAAAAACCGAAACGTCAAAAATCCAATGTAAAACGTTATTCCTCAAGTACTAGATGAGAATCAATCATATTTTTGGTTTTAAAGTCGATTTCTCTATGTCTTCAGCAATGGTTACTAATAAAAACCGAAACGTCAAAAATCCAATATAGAATGGATATTTCTCAAGTATTAGATGAGAATCAATCGCTATTTTTTATTTTAAGTCGATTCCTCCATGTCTTCAGCAATGGTTACTAATAAAAACCGAAACGTCCAAAAATCCAATATAGAATGGATATTTCTCAAGTATTAGATGAGAATCAATCGCTATTTTTATTTTAAGTCGATTCCTCCATGTCTTCAGCAATGGTTACTAATAAAAACCGAAACGTCAAAAATCCAATATAGAATGATTATTCCTCAAGTACTAGATGAGAATCAATCGCTATTTTTTATTTTAAGTCGATTCCTCCATGTCTTCAGCAATGGTTACTAATAAAAACCGAAACGTCAAAAATCCAATATAGAATGGATATTTCTCAAGTATTAGATGAGAATCAATCGCGTATTTTTTATTTAAAGTCGATTCCTCCATGTCTTCAGCAATGGTTACTAATAAAAACCGAAACGTCAAAAATCCAATATAGAATGATTATTCCTCAAGTACTAGATGAGAATCAATCGCTATTTTTTATTTTAAGTCGATTCCTCCATGTCTTCAGCAATGGTTACTAATAAAAACCGAAACGTCAAAAATCCAATATAGAATGATTATTCCTCAAGTACTAGATGAGAATCAATCGCTATTTTTTTATTTTAAGTCGATTCCTCCATGTCTTCAGCAATGGTTACTAATAAAAACCGAAACGTCAAAAATCCAATATAGAATGGATATTTCTCAAGT
>JALMQS010000816.1:5233170-5556826 GCA_024734495.1 Forficula auricularia | reverse complement strand
AAATTTTTAAGAAAAAAATAAAAACCGACTTCAAAAAATTAAGTGCAACAAATATAAAAATACACTAAAAGGTATAAAATAATTATTATCTTATTTAGTTACAACTAAACGACGAAATATTAACACGAAATTACTTTTTAAAGTCGGTGCCAAACAAACTATACCTATAAGCGAGCGTACCCGCCAAACGTACTAAGTAAGATCCGTCGAGTGCGATTCATAAAAGGTATATGTTTGGCACCAACTTCAAAAGTAATTTCGTGTTAATATTTCGTCGTTTAGTTGTAACTAAATAAGATAATAATTATTTTATACCTTTTAGTGTATTTTTATATTTGTTGCACTTAATTTTTTGAAGTCGATTTTTATTTTTCTTAAAATTTTTATTTTTCTCTTTTTAGTGATGTTATTAATAGTGATTATATCATCAGAACTTGACCAAATTAATATGACACCATCCCTAAGACACCCCCTTTCGGATAAAAAAAGAACCATCGAAATCGGTTCATAAACAAAGAGGTTAGGTCTAAACAAACCTAAACAAACCTAATAAAAAAGGTCTAATACCTATGAAAAAAATCGAAAAAAAAATGGGACCAATCGGAAGCTAGACTGGACCCAATGCAAAAAAAATTTTCAAAATCGGTTGACAATTGGCGGAGATATGAGGTAACATAGGCACAAAAAAAAAAAAAAAAAAAAAAAAAAAAAAAAAAAAAAAATTCAATCGAATAGAGAACCTCCTCCTTTTTTGAAGTCGGTTAAAAATATTAAGACTACTTTAGTGATTTTAAAAGAAGTTCTTGAGCTTTTAAAATTATTGCCTGAACTTTTAAAAATTTGAATTTATTTATTTTAATAATAACATTTTCTTTAATAAAATATATAGTTATAGTTTTAATATGAAAAATCTATTTTTTATTAATAAATAATCTGTTCGTTTTATTTTATTATTATTATTATTTTGAATTAACTACAGTTCGAAAACCATGCTAATTGGCCAACAACCGTTGATCGGTACTTTCCAAAACTTTTAATTCTTCACGAATAAAATCTTTTAAATATTATTCCTTTACATTAATTATCGTTTCAGCTCCCAGGATATGATATGCATACTATTTCAATAATAAAATAGAATATTTCTTAGAATGCCCTGCCGCGCCGTGAACTTTCTTTCTTCTTCTAGCAAATATTCATAAAATCCTGAAGTTAGATTGAAATCAACTGAAATTCAGACTGAAAAACTTTATTATCATGCTTTAAATGATGAGATTTCTCATCTGCAGACTATTACCAGCATCACCTTCAAAGAATTCACACTGATCAGTTCATTAAAAAAATGTATTAAAATGACTTTCATTGTGAAATAGATCACTCTTGACAGTTTATGAACAATATCGGTGGGATAAGATAATCGGCGATAAAATAGAGCTCTATTAGCAATAAAACGCGAGTCGTAAAATTGGCCTGGTGCTTCAGGCAAAAACACTTGCTGTTATTTTTTTCTCATTTTGATTAAAATCCCAGAGGCACCAAGAACGATCCTGTCAGGATTCACCAGTTATCACCCAGAGGTGATCTGTAGCCGTTTAACATTCAATTTACTATTGTAAATGAAGTATGGCTATACCAGACCTTCGTAATTGACCGGCGAGTCCTGAAGTCGAATTTACATCCGCGGTATTTCTAAGATTGAAAAAAGATCATAGTTCTTAAATTATGGCTTATTAAAGTGAAGAAGAAAACATTTCAGACATATTTGGAATCAATGAAATATCAATAATTTGAGTATTTTTTGAGTGAGTTCCTCGGTGTTTGGCGTTATTCTCACCAGAGGCGGAGCTACCGCCAAAAATAATTTAGATATTAATCAATTTCAATAATAGGTAGATATACCTAGGTACAAAATAAATTAGTTAAATAAAAAACATAAAAGTAAAGAAATTCTAGTCAATTCCCCAAAAACATTATCCGTGTAATATTAATACAGTGAAACCCCTCAAATCCGAATTAATTGGGGCTGTAGCCTGTTCGGATTTCAATTTGTTCGAATTAGCCGAAAGCTGGTTTTCGTCATTTCGACAATTGAAGATATCTGATATCAAGTGAAAGATTAAGTGATATTTTGTGTGTTTCTATTATTATTTCATTGTTTTTGCAAAATGATTAACCTAAAGAATTTCAATAACCAACTTTTACCGTTTTTCAATCCTGAATGACATAAGTATATAGACACATTTATACTTTGTTAGGTACACCCTACCCCGTGCCCTCCACCCTCGCGCACCACACACCCCGCCTAGCCCCCTGTATTCCTACCCCTGCACCCCACCCCCTACTCCGCTTCACCACACCCCTACACCCCCTTAGCCTCGCCCCCTGCACCCTACTCCGCCTCACTCCCTCCATTCTCTCCGCCCCACACACTCCATACCCTAGCCTACCCCACTCTATTCCACCCCCGCACCTACCCTCCGCACCCAGTTTTTGCATTTCTAGCCTTCTAGTGGCCCACAGATTATGTATACAAAATTTGGTTGAGTTTGGTCCAAGAGCAAGAATTTTCATTTTTTGACCTTCCCCCCATTTTGGGTGGTTACTTTTTGCAGTTCTAGCTCTCTAGAGGCCCACACATTATGTATACAAAATTTGGTTGAGTTTGGTCGAGTTTGGTCCAAGAGCAAGAATTTTCATAATTTGCCCCCCCCCCCCTTTTTGAGTGGTTTTTTGGAGGAATTTTTTAAACTAAAGTTGTCAGAAATCATATCCCCTACAACTTTGCTCATTATAAAATTTGCCGTAGAGGTAATAGTATAGGAGTTATTTGATAATTTTCATTCGTGGGCCCCCCCCCCCCCCAAACCCCCTTCTGGGGTCAAAATATCAAAACGTTATATAGATAAAACGTAAGTTAGAAGACATCTGATGTAAATACGAAATTTCATAATAATCCCTTAAGCCGTTTTTACGTGAATCGTGAGCAACTTTTTCGGAAACGACGGAAACATACAGACATACATACATACATACATACAGAAATTTTGTTGAGGGTGTTTTCGTTCATAACTTTGCTTGAAACGTGTGCAACCAAAATTTGGCGTGATTTGGACCAATGTACAGAGAAAACCTTAATTTTATATATATAGATAAATAAAGTGAAATATCAATGATACATTAGTATAGAGAAATATTATATTATATAGATATTTTCAAATAGGGTTTGGGAAATATTGAACTGAATCCAAGGGCGTAGCTACTGCCGTATCAGCCGTATCAATGAAACGGGATCCCCGGGCTATAGGGGCCTCGACAAGTGTAAGCAAATATTTGTAAAATATTATCTACATCGGGTAGAAGGCCTCCCCCACAAATTTTGATACAGGGCCCGTTTAGGACAAGCTACGGCACTTTTTCCCACTTGTCGAAGACAACTTGCCATTAAAATTAATTTTTCGTGAATTGACCTGGATTACCTTTTTCGCTTAATAATTATATTAACCCTAGAAAGGACGTAATATTGACCTCTTTTTTAATATAATTATTTCTATCTTTATAAATATATAAATATATTTAATGAATTTCTGTTGTAATGAAATTACATCCTTAAAATTTTATCTATTACAAGGTTAGTTCTTTGACATAATAAGATAAAACAATAGAGTTCCAACATGTTTACACAATCTACCGGTCACGGCATTGTTTTCTTTAACAACCGTCTGTAATTAATAATATATATTAGGAGAGCAAAGGGTAATTGATTATAACAATATTTCTAATTGGTCTGTATGCGAATGAATAGAAGTATTAGTAAGATGTTCAATCATTTATGTTAAATTCTAACTCAATATTCAATGAAATCTAAAAAAAAGACTGAAAGTTTAACAAGATAATCGGTACAATATGTTTTTATTTTTATTATAGAATTAATGTTTGATTTTGAGTGAGTATATGCATATGTTGCAGTAAAAGCCCGTTTTTAGTAAGAATGGGTTCTTATTAGTTAAAACACGTTTCACTGAATACCTTTGTGGCAACTAGCATTTACTGATATTGGTTGAGTTTGGTTCAAAGATCTAGAATCTTTATTTTTGACCTTCTGCCTCATTTTAGGTGTTTATGTTCAAAATTTTTTGAACGAAAATGTCAAAAATTAGAAGCAATGTTGTAGAGGATGTATTTTTGACATTTTCATTTAAAATTTTTTGAAAATAAACACCCAAAATGAAGCGGAAGTTCAAAAATGAAGATTCTAGACCTTTGAACCCAATTCAACCAACATCAGTTAATAACTTTTAAGGAGTTGGGTGTTGGTTCTAGGTGAAACATTTTAATATAATAATAAAACATGAGTAAGATGCGAGGTAGGTTTCACAAAAAAGAAATAAAACAAAATTGAGTTTTGAATTCGATATATTTCGGGGTGAGCCCATCATCAGAAGTCAACGTTTACTTCTCATCAATTCAAAACTCAATTTTGTTTTATTTCTTTTTTGTGAAACCTACCTTGCATCCTGCTCAAGTTTTATTATTAAAACATCAGTTAACTCTAGTTGCAACAAAGGTATTCAGTTTAATTAGTAAGAACCCGTTCTTACTAAAAACGGATATTTACTGCAACACATACATCAAGTAGATAGGTAAACAAATCAACTGATTTTTTTTGTTGTTATTGATTTCTCAACAATTTGGTTACTTTATAGAAAGGGGTAGCAGCGGTTGCTAGACTCTATTCACAGTAGTTTAAAATATTAAAAAATACTTGGGTATAAAATGATTTTTGGATTATTTCTTGAACAAATAATTTTCACCTTAATAGTATAGAAAATTCCTATGGGATAAAGTAAGTAATTGACAAATGATTGTAATGAAAAACTTAATAAAAAAATTGACTTAGGCTAGAAAATGTCATAAAAAGCTAAAAATGTGTATCTGAATCCAATCAAATCAAGTTTAGCATGGCTAGTATTGAAATTAAGAAGTCTCTAGAAAATTTGGAAAAAGCAGGACAAAATTTGCTTTCAATCTTGAAGATCTTGAGGATACGGTTTTTTCCGAACTTAATCTTTGGAAGTCTTATTTGGCAACTCTTGTGCGGCAACCAAACCAACGAATCCGATTTCGTTATGTCAGTGGCTACGAGAAGAAAAACTCCATTATATTTATCTAAATGTCGTTATCGCACTTAGGATAATTTTTCATCTGTACACCAGATTCTTTTTACCTGTTTAAAACGCGTCAAAAATTATTAGATTAAGAGTACAAAATTTGGTTCAGGTAGGACCAAAAGCTTAGAATTTGTATTTTTGCCCTCCTCTCCATTTTGGATGGTTGGATTTTGTATCACATTGTATTGTGTCGGGAATTAAATATGTACGAAAATTTCAGCTCGATCAAATAATGAAAAGTGAGCTAAAATTCGGAAAGAATTTTGAAACCAGAAAAACATAATACGAACTTTTCAAGTTAAATAAGAACTTGTAATTACAAAACTATTAATAAATAATAACTAATTAACCAAAGATAAGCGCTAGTCGAAAATAGGGAAATAAACATAAAAAACTGATTCCCATTAAATTGTTTTAAAAATAACAAAAAATATATAACTTTTATGCTTCTTGTCTGTAAAAAATATAGGTATATATATACGAGCTTTTCGTGCGTGCCTTCGGCACGCCCTCGAAGCTCGCACCTCCGGGCTGGTACCCTGGCGGGCAGCGTCTCGGTCCAAAAATTTTATTCCTCTTAAAAAACCACACTCCAAATGTATACCCGTAAACTACCGAAAATACATCGTCTCTTAAAAATTTCGCATCTTTAATTTTTGAGTGGCGAGGGGGAGGGGGGGAGGAACAATTATCAATATATTTAATGTTTCTTAATTTATAATGAATTGGAGTCTTTCAGTTCAAAATTCGAATATATATATTTCAAATTTGCCTGATTAATGAAAATCGATTGGAGCCATCAGTTTAAAATCCGAGCTGAGAATTATATTTCAAATTTGCCTCGTTAATTAATATATATTTAATGTTTCTTAATTTAAAATCTATTGGTGTTTTTTCATTTTCATTCGAGTTCAAATGAATACAATATTATCTAGACACAAAGTCTAAATCAAAAATATATAGTTTTAGTAAAAGAAATCAAGGTATAAATATTAATGTGACATTGGTCTAGTGGTTAGAGCTGATGACCATAGTTCAAGAGTTCGTCGGTTCGATTCTAGGCAAGAGGGTAATTTTTTTAGAGAAATTTCTCTAAGCGTTGTTACAAATTAATCTAGATAAATATATATAGTATATGTGTGTATGACTAATTTATTTATTTGCATTGAATCGCTTTGAAAGGTTATATTTTTCTTTTTTACTGAAAATTATTTCATATGTATTTACGATAGATTGAGAGTATAATTCTTTTTCATGTGTTTTTATTTTCCAATTTTTTTAACATATTTCAACTCTATGCAACAGAGTTTGCATGCAATTTTATTATTAGTATTAAAATAGTTAGCTTGTGTTAAGAAGTAGACGCTATTGATAAAACTCTTACTATACTTGATTAATCGAAAATTCTTTATTTCGTGTCTGAGCTTGTTTCAATGTCTCCAATGGATATGAACTTGTCTCACATGTATCCGGGATTATTATGAAAGCGCCCAATCTTATATTTCGCACCCTTTTCTTTCTATACCAGAGTGAGACATTCTACCCCAATTGTATTTCAGAGAATTTATTATTTTTTCAATTTTTATCTTTAATTTATTTTGAAATATTTTCAATGAAATAAGGGAACTATTTTGTCGAAATTTCGGTAGATACTTTTCATTTGTTTTTAAAGAAAGAACAAATTTATCGAATACATTTTGTTCATTAAATAATTATATACCACAATGAATTTATTTTTATTAGGTAGAATTTTTAATCAAATAAATAGAAATTAACAGATATTTATTATGGGGTATTCATTTTAGAAAATCAAATAATACGAAATTTGTTTTTAATAAAATTAATAATTTTTTTTCTAATAAAATTTCCTCGGTAGGCTTGCAAGCTAAAGCCTGCTGGGCGTGTTTAATGTGATAATAAAATTTCAAAATCAAAATGATTTAATTTTTTATTTTCGTAAAAAAATTCAAATTCGATTTTTTCTTCCAATTTTTCAGGTACCTTAATTTCTCTCTATATGGTATATATCTGCGTGTGTAATGTTTTGGCACTAGAACGAACTGGTTCTTACCTAGTGATAATAATGGAGAATCCGGACCTACAAAAAAAATTATGACTTTTTACGTTTTTGAATTAACGTGGACTATGAGAATCTAGACAAACTGACAATAGATATTATTATGGGACCTGAATGAACTTTCTACGACCTTTCGTTTTTCCGTTGTCGTGAGTTTAAAAATCCGAATTAACATACATGAACAAATGAAAATTTCACAGTTTCAAACCAAAATACAAACACTACACAAATAGACCAAGAGCCCACGACGGCCAGACCTTCGTTATTTTATAAAAGCTGAAAGTTTTTCTGTGCATGTCCCCTATACATGTAAGAACGACCAGCGACTATAGAGTTTGGGTTGTGGTTACTTTGGCAGGTAACAGGTAATAAAGGTGTATAAAATAGTACTTTAAATTCGTTAAAGTATAAAGCTCAATTTTTTTATATTTTCTTTAGGATAACTTTAGAAATCTCGTCATCCATTGCCGGACACTTATGACAGTTGCTACCCCCTGCCAGACACCCCTAAACTTTAATAAATTATAATTATACTTTCGTTATAATATAAAAGATAAATTTTATATATGTTACTTGGCGACCTATAAAAAAATGTTACCTCAATAGGCGGACAGTTTTAATGGTTTTTACATAGATTTTTGACATTTCGGTTATTATTGATAACCATTGGTGAAGACATGGAGGAATTGACTTAAAATCAAAAATAACCATCGATTCTTATCTAATACTAGAGGAATAACCTTATTGCATTCCATTTTTGTTGTTTTGACTATTAATGGCAACCTCTACTGAAAACGGTGAAGAAACGACTTAAAATCAAAAAGACTAAACTCTTTTATGGCAAAGCACTCCAGCTTGAGTTTAAAGTACTATTTTATACACCTTTATTACCTGTTACCTGCCAAAGTAACCACAACCCAAACTCTATAGTCGCTGGTCGTTCTTACCTGTATAGGGCACAGAAAAACTTTCAGCTTTTATAAAATAACGAAGGTCTGGCCTTCTTGGGCTCTTGTGCTAAAAGCAATATATTAATTACTACTTAAAGAAAAATAATAACTCCTACACATATTTATTTGTATTTCCAGTAATGAAGCTGCTGAAGCTTTTATTTTTGTAATTAATATTATTAAGATTTAAATTAGGAATAATTAATTATGAGCGATTTAACTAAAAATGCAAATCTTATTTATTTAACTAGACAAAAAACAAAATGAGAAGCTAAAAATGAATTTATTATTTATTTTTATCTCTTACTTTTACGTTAAGACATACTTTTATTTAGAGTAGGGCGCCATGGAAAAAAGGCGCCTGATTCGGAAAAGTTTGGGAACCCTGCTGTAAACGGTACTTGATGAATTCATAATAATAATAATCAGAAAAAAATCCAAAACAAATAATGTGTGATATCGGCGGGGACTGTCTCTTGGCCCGAAAAATTTCTCTCAAATATAATTATAAATAAGAAAGAAAGAAATTTAATTTTACTATTGTATACTTAAAAATCTTAGGTAAAATAGCTTGATTTTATAAAAAAATAATAAATAATTTTTATTAACGAGCTTTTGATTATTATTATTATTTTTTGAGGGCTCCACATCTCCCCTGATAGCTCCCCACTCAGAATCCGGTTGAATAAATTATTTAATGTAAAACTATTAATACGATAATATAACTTTGCTTTATCCTATGTTGGTTGCCAGCCCAAGGATTTTTGTATAATGATATATCATTTTTCTTAAATTATTTTATATATTTATTTAATATATTATATAATCGTACATTTAAATATGTTAAATTATAATGTTAAAAGATATATCAATGGACTTAATGGACTTGAGCTTCTTGATAAAACAGCGCAAAAGAATTATAAATGAGATCTTATTTTATCAATTTAATCTATCTTGAGGTTCATAGCAACTTTTTAATATAAGAAAATAGCATTTTGATTAATAATTTTGTAGTTTAAAAGAAATTGTATGAAAAGATTCAATTTCTTCTCTCACAAGGAGCGAATCAACTAGAAATGGCCAAGAGTTTTATTTTTTTCTAATTAGATATTAATTCAAATCTATTGAAATATCATATTTGTGTGTTATTTTTATTTATCTTTTATATCAAATAATTATTATTAGGAAATTTGCATGTTAAAGTGTAATTTATTTGAGGTCCAATTTGAAAAAACGCTAATAACTCAGTTGAAATTTTTTTAATATATAAAATTAATAGATATTATAAAACTATTAATTATTAATAATTTAATTCAATTTTCAACGAAATCGATTTAGTACTTTTGAGAAAATCGTTAAAAACCCAAAAAACCGTCTATGAAATGAAGTTTTAGAAACATTTTAAAATTTACCTCCATGTCACAAGTCAATGTATCGTTTCATATGACTTTTTTAACTTTTTTTCATCTTGTGCTAAAAAAACATCGCTTTTTTGACGGTCCAGATGGTTTTTGACCATTTTCTCAAAAAGTATTGAATCGACTTCGTTCAAAATTGAATTAAATTATTAACAATTAATTGTTTTATAATATCTATTAATTTCATATTTTTAAAAAAATTTCGAAAGAATTATTAGTGTTTTTTCAAATTGGCTTCAAATAAATTACCCTTTAAAATGCAAATTCCCAAATAATAATTATTTGAAATAAAAGATAAATGAAAATAACACACAGATATGATATTTCAATAGATTTGAATGAATATCTAATGAGAAAAAAATAAAACTCTTAGCCATTTCTAGTTGATTTGCTCCCGGACAGAAGAAATTGAATCTTTTCATACAATTTCTTTTAAACTACAAAATTCCTAATCAAAATGCTATTTTCTAATATAAGAGATATACTGTGAAACTTCAGATAGATGAAATCGATAAAATAAGATCATTTTATTTCTTATTAATAATTCTATTGGATTGTTTTATTAAGAGGCTGGGTCGCAAGTCACCAGGCATCAGCGAGTCTTTCTAGGTTTTTACTATTTTCTTAAAAACTAATCAATCAATTTCGTTCAAAATTGAATATAGTTATCAATAATCGATTGTTTTATAATATTTATTAATTTCATATTTTTAAAAATTATTTCAATCTAGTAATTAGCGTTATTTCAAATTAGACTTCAAATAAATTACCAATGCAAATATTCCAATAAAAACTATTAGATATAAAAGATAAAAGTAAATATTCCATAGATATGAAATTTCAATGCATTTAATTGAATATGTGATAAGGAAAAAATAAAATCTTTTGGCATTTCTTGCCGAATCGCTGCCCAAGATTTAATAACATTTCATTTAAACTACGAAATTCTTAATTGAAATCCTATTTTCTTATATTAGAATGATACTGTGAACCTTCAGGTAGATAAGATCGTTTTCTTTCTCATTTATAATTCTTTTGGTCTATTTTATCAAGAGGATGAGTCGCAAAGCTCCCGGGATGAGCGAAGCATTTTTGTCATGGATTTAACAAGTCCATTCAGGCCACAGTATTGCTATATCTTTTAACATTATAATATAATTTAATACATTTAAATATACAATTATATAATATAATAAATACAATAATTAAATATATTTATATATATATTATATACAAAAAGCCTTGGACTGGCAACCACGGACCCAAGACTCAGAGGGCAGAGCAAAGCTATATTATCGTATTATTCGTTTCAAATAAATAATTCAATCATTAAAAGCGCTATTAAAAATTATTTTTTATTTTATTGTAAAAGCAAGGAATTGTGAAATTATTTAAAAAGAGGGCTACGAATTTAAAAATCGTCTGAAATTTCCTGTGAATAACCTTCACATCATTTTATCACTTTATTCCTTATGGTCTGATTTAATTTTAATTATTTTTTATTTCTATTCAAAATTCAGGTAGTATAGGTATTTTTAATTTACAAAGTTTGTTGTTTGTTAATTTTTGTTGTTGTGTAATTAATTCTGGAAATTTTTTCCCACTAATTAAAATTATTTATTTATTATTTTATCTGACTATACCATATACAAGGGCTCGCTACTGATTATTTAATTTATTCTAATCTTCAATTTTTATTTTAATATCCGTTATATTTACCATAAATCTTCTTAGGAAGATATATTGATATAGATACTTCCATTTTGAGTACTTAAGTGATTTCTAGGATTTCATGAAATGATGGTATGCAAAGATAATTAAAAAAAACTTTATATTTGTGGGAATTGAAATTAAACCATATTATTTTGCTCCATAATAACATGCATTCTTATGATTAATCAAGGTATGCCTTAAATTGGTAATTGAGTACTTTTACATACATTATTTACAAATTTTACATTCGCCTTAGGAAGCTCATGTTCAAAAAAATGTCTCACTATAGGTGCTTTGTAATTCTTGTTCATTATACGATTTAATTAGGAAAGGCAAATGAGGGGACCTGCCCCCGGTGGCAAATTTTAAAAAGCGGCACATTTTTGGAAGCTGGAAATTTTTTGTAAATTTTTAGGATTGGGGGTTGGGGGACACTCGCCAAATTCCAGCTGGTCCCCCTTTGACAAAAGACCTAGATCCGGCTTTGGACACACAACAAATTGTCTCATGTTTCAAAATAAATTTACTCATTCATGTAAAATCGATATATTGACATATTTAAATAACAAATTAAACATAGTTTGAATCTTATGTATCATATATCTTTAAATGTACGTTATCTTATAACTGAAGAAAGCTTCTTGAAAAATCAAATCTTCAACTTCAATTCCTTAGACAGTGATAGATTCGAACAGTACGAGTCCCCTTTATCATTATTATTTAGTTAATTGTATTTTTTTTAGGCTAAAAAGCTGAAATTTTTTCAATAAACTTGTAACTATGTAATTGAGCAGCGCCATGTTTGTGATACAAATAGAATGAACGATTTTTCTAGTTTAGTCTAATTTTGATTTGTGGTTAAAAATGTTAAATCTCTTTTTTCTTACTTTTTTTAATTGATAACAACTTTATTTGGATGATTAAGGTATAAATAAATTATTCAACGTAATAAACAAAAATTTGTCCTAAACGATTTACGGCTGGATATAATTTGGATCATGTTTAAAAGTTAAGGAAGTCAATTGCTTCAATAAAATATGTAATATCGATAGCAAATTACAGCGTTTAGGTGTAATGGTGGATTCAAAATTCACTTAGCCTTGAAGCAACTTTGAAAACATATGCTGGAAACTAAACGTGTTCGCTTTAGGCGATAAATTTATAAGCAATGAAAATTGCAAATTTACCTCCTCTACGGTGAATTACTTGTTCTTAGCTTTTCTATGCTGGATTAAAACTAAACAAAGTTCAATTTTCTAAAGGATAATTTTCAATTCGAATCTCGATAATCGAATAATACGATAATTTTCTTAAAATTGGTGGGCACACACCCACACTCTCATAAATAAAAATGAAATTATTATATATTGTATAGATTTAAGATGAAAAGAAGCTTTAAATGGGGCCAATCAAAGTTAAATAGAAAGGCTTAAAATGAAAATTTAATAAAAACAAACTAAATATAAGAGCTGAAGAATTTTGCTCTCTGGTAAGTATAATAACTTGGGTGGGATGAAATTAGAAATAAATTGAGTCTAAATCGTTCAATTTGAAATGGACATTAATTAGAAACAAAAATTATAATATTCTCCAGCGATTAGTCAATATAAAAGTAAGATTTTTTTTTGAGAGGAAGGAATTTTGTGCTGGATGATTGTATAAGAAACAAATTAGAATCCCTAGAAATGTGGTGCTAAAAAAGAGAATGATGAAATTGTATGAGAAGATAAAATTACTAATGTGGAACTTCTTTTTGAAAGATTTAGGGGAAAAATAGCTTTGTGGAAGAACTTGCTGAAGAGATAGATTAACCCAGAGCTCGCCTTTGTTGGATACTGAATGGTATTAATGTGGCTCAATCTTGTGTGGATCAACAGATGACTTTCAGAAACATAGGGTTACAAAATTTCCCTCCATAGCAGTTCAAAATTTTGATGGAATACAAAATAAAACTATGATTCTAGACATGTACATTAGGGTGGTCCTTATTTTGGGTATTTTCAAATTTTTACTCTAACAGAGGCTCATATAGTTCGAAATAAATAAAAAAAATATTCCCCAAGTTTCAAGTCTTTATCCCAATTTTAATCACTGCCCCACAGCAATGTAAGTTCCCATCTAAATAACATTGGGTTTTTGGCATTAAACGATCAATTTTTTATTCTGGCCAAAGTAATGGTTCAAAAAATTTGAAACTCTGTAGACATTATACTTATAATAGTAGCTATCCTTCAGCATTTTTACATATTTTTAGCTATTATAATTTTGGAGTTACAGCTAGATAAAATACTGCTTTATACTAAGACTTGTTAATAAGTTATAGACTTCAAAAGCTAAAAATCTGTAAAAATTCTACAAAGTTTCAAATTTTTTGAACCATTATTTTGGCCGAAATAAAAAATTGATCGTTCAATGTCAAAAATCCCATGTTATTTAGGTGGGAAACTTGCATCACTGTGAGGCACCGGTTAAAATTGAGATAGAGACTTGAAACTTGGGGGATTTTTTTATTATTATTTCGAACCATATGAGCCTCTGTCAGCGTAAAAATTAGAAAATACCCACAATAAGGACCACCTTAATGTACATATTTGTTTTTGTTTTTTGTGAGGGGGGCCTGCATGTTTTGACCCAGACATTTAAAAAAAAAATAAGTTTGACGTTAATTTGTTTTTTTTATGCATATTATTATGTTCGGAATGTAAAAGTGAAATATTACCAAATGATGTCTACCATCTACTTTATGACTTTCTTGAGATCTACTGTTTTTCAAATTTGGGATGTAAGATACATTCGTCTTCACCCAGCCAATGAGAACTTACTTCTTTTCCCACATATGTATAGTATAAGTAATATATGAACACATTTAAGTATTGCATATCCTGTACATTATTGAATTGTTATTATAAAAAATAAAATTTAAATTATTATTCTAATCTCAGAATTTCTCTATAAGTTAAGAGTATCGATGTGTAGAAATAAGTAAAATTTTAAATACTTTACTTATTCTATACTAGTGAAAATGAAAATTTTGGATTCAGGAATTTTTGTTTATTGAATTTTCTAAATTTTATTTTTTAGTGAAAATAATAATTTCAATTGATCTTAATATAATTTTATTTGATTAATAATTAATATATATAATTTTGAAGGTTCAAGGGGAAAATAGAGTTTAGAAAGATAAAGGAGGGTACAGGGTGCAGTTTTCTTCTTAGTCATTATCGTTAGACAAAGGAGAAGAGAAATTTATTTTGAATAATCGATAACTCCCCCAAATTTGATCAATTTGAAAACTTTTCAGTGTTTGTCGGCTTAAGATGAACTATTCCCATGACTCAGACAAAGTGTCGCGTTATGAGCCCCTTATCCGCTTCCGGCATGTGTCATCAATCGTTTGATCCAAGGAATTTTTAAAAGTACTTATCGATCTTCAATAAGAATCAAGAATAAAACTTTAATAGAAGCTATAAAATTTCTCTGTATTTTCTTACTAAAGAAATCCATTTAAATAATGGGTTCGTCAAAAAGACTGATAACATGGAGAAATAGCCATTTGAATTGAATTGCACGTATAAAAAAGTTTTCATCGCAGGATTTATTGGTGATTGGATGGAATAATAATTATCCCTTACTTGTTCACGATATTCAGAAAACGGCTTAAGTTGATAAAACTAAAAATCTGTGTAATAGGAAAAAAAGAAATAAAATAGCAATAAATTGTTAATATTTTTTTAGATTTTAATTTTAAAGGATTTGTTTAAATATTCTTTCGTAAATTTAACTCTGACTTAATTTTTATTTTACTATCTATAATATGGGCGTCCGCAGAGGGGTGCAAGAGGGGACTATGCCCCCATACACAAAATGCGGTACACATATGTGATCGAACTAAGCCTTGTCAAAAATAAAATTTTTTAGCTTCATGTAAATTTATAACGTGCCTGGACCCAAAAGTTTCAGAATGAAAGTAATCTATTACTAAAATTTTTTTTATTTTTGACAAGGCTTGGTTCGATCACATATGTGTACCGCATTTTGTGTATAACTCCTAATTCAGGCCGAAACGTTTTATTAAGGGCGTTTTATTGAACCCAGTTATTCCGTCTTTGGCTGATACCTCCTCCTTCATCTAATACAGTTTCATCACAGCCACGAACTCTAACAATATAAGTACATACACTCGACTCTGGATAATTCGAATTTTTCGATAATTCGAACTCTTCAGCTGATAATTTTGGTAAATCGAAAAAATGCTGTGTATTTTGATACACTCGATAACAAGAAATCCTTTTCGTAACAAGATAGATAGATAGATTTTATTTTGCTCTGAGAATAAAATTCTCATGGAGCATAACAGAAACAAATTATATTACATTAAAATAAAAAAATAAATAAAAAGATGGGGAGAGAACGTTCTATAATTCGAACTAGGCCACTTCCTCTCTTTATAATTCGAATTTCAAACTTCTTGATAATTCGAAGTCTCGATATTTCGAATTTTTCTTGTAGTCCCTTGGATTTCAAATTATCGAGAGACGACTGTATTTGTCTCCAAGTAAAAAAATTTGCTCAAAAAATAATGAAAATATATTTGGAGGAAATAGTCAAACAGTGAAAAGTAAATTAAAAGTGAAACTTAGGAGAGAGATGGAGTTTACTATGACAAACTAGAGTGCCGAATTTCAGCTTTTTAGCTACAACCGCTCAAGGACTCCTCCATAAAACAAATGTCTGAATTTTTCAACGGATTAAAGCTAGATATCCCAAAATCTAGCAATTCTTGGTTTTTAAAATACTAACAATTAGGCACAAAAACGAACTTTCTTTGACCAAGCGTTACTATTGTAGGTATCTGAATCTAGACAAGCAGATAGAAAAAAATAATGATTGAAAATTATATTTCTTTACGTTTTAGATATTTCTAAACAATAATAAGCAAAATTTCGAAAGAACCAATTAGTGGGGAGAGAAGCCTGTCTTGAGTACACCGACTAATTACACTACTAAAAAAAATTTCTCCCCGTAAACCTAACAATGGATTCCATTAGAGTTTTATACGCTGATTATTATGCATTTCCCCGATTTTTTACAACAATTCAGAGTTTTGAGATATTATCGGTCAAAATCACGAAAAAGGACGTTTTGACCTATTTTCGAGTCCCATTAAATATTAAACAGCAATATTTGAAATAAAAATATTTTGTTGACGTAATAGAAAAACCTCTTTGATTTTCAAATTACCACTTGTTTTTAGCTCAATTAGAACTCGAGTTATAACTAAAAAAACTAAGGCCTTATGTTTTTATCTATGTTTATTATCCTTTATAATCACGTAGTTTTAGTTTTTTAGATATAACTCGAGTTCTATTTGAGCTAAAAACAAGTGGTAATTTGGAAATCAAAGAGGATTTAAAATTATTAGATAAAAATATTTGTAGGCTTCACATTAAGATATAAAAAAATAAAACGAATTTATATTTATTTTTGGAGAATCTTTCGAGATTCTTCAAAAGATTCTCCAAAAATAAATTCTGTTTTATTTTTTTATATCTTAATGTGAAACCTACCAAGTATTTTTATCTAATAATTTTAAAAAATGTTTCACCAAGTACCAACACCAAATTCTTTAAAAAAAAAACAATCAAAGAGGAAGTTGTTTAATATCTAATGGGACTCGAAAATAGGTCAAAATGACATTTTTCGTCGTTTTAACCGATAATATCTCAAAACGACGTGTAGTAAGTAAAAATTCGGGAAATTGCATGATAATCAGCGTATTAACTCTATTGGAATCGATTGTTAGGGTCACGGGGAGAAATTTTTGTTTAGTAGTGTTATAGATACAAATATATATGAAGGAAGCAGGTGTATAAGCTCATGTGGATTCTTTAAGTCACGCCAAATAATGTTTTTGTTAATTATTTTTTGACAAATCCGAAGTGTGAATGAAAATAAACCTGATTTCCTTGTAGTACCATTGTTTTAAGCATATAAGAGTTCCCTGGTTCTCTTTTTGCCTGGCCACTGGCTCAGCTGATATGGAATTCTGTCTGCTGCTGTTATGATGTCATGGATCGAGACAATATTGCAGTGGTCGGCGGGCGCCCAGTCGAGGCTCGGTCTGCATGCAAAGTAGAAGACCCTGAAGGATTTCGCCTCAGGACATCATCCTCTCCTATCACCTCTGCCACCTATGTTATCACGATCACATGGAATTTGAATTAAGTTTTTTCCTTTATTCCATGTGCGAAAAATTATATCATGGTTTCCTAAGAATCTTGTACCAATATATTTAAATAGTTTCAATAATTTTCTTCGTTTTAGGGACAACAGATTTATAATGTGTATTTTTATTTTTTTATCAGTTCGACTCTAAAATATTTTGATCAGTATTTCTATAAATTAACATACCTCTTCTACACCTTTAAAAAATTTCCTAATACTCTTTTGAAAAGTGGTTTTACGGTTTAAGTTTCATTTTCATAATCCAACCACAAAACTTTCATTTGAATATTTCTTACAACTTACATTTTCTTTACACATTTCAAGTGATTGCTACATACGTCAACATAATATACCTACTTAAATATATTATTCTTCCAAAACAGAGTGACTAATTTATATTATTTATCCTCAATAGTTTATTCTTCTTGTTACAAAATTAAATAAATTTAATATTTAAATTCAATTATCTGTTATTATTTATATTCATTCACTATTTCAAAAAATTGAAGACGTTATTTTCTAGTGAAGATGGTGATCGAACCTATTTAGTAAATTAATACAATAATTAATAAGTGATTTTATTATAATTATTAAATTTATTTCAATATTTTAACGGAAAAGCTTTTGAATATTAACGAGTAAAAATTAGACTTAATCAACTTTCCTTCTCTTCGGTAATGCAAGGGTCTTTCGAGATCCATAGGGGCTACATCTTTACTGGTGCACCCCTTCTTGCATTCGATTGCATTAAAAAAAAAAAAAAAAAAAGAGTCACTTAAGGTAGTTCTTTCGCGACAAACCACATAAAAAGTTTTAGCCTCGAAAACACTCGATACATATGAATGGATCGTTTCCAAACGATTGTTCTTATATCCTCCACTAAAAATAATCGCTAATAGTTTTTTTTTATTTTTTATCTAAACATCTAAACTATGAGGTAAATAATTTCAATTTTTTTTTAAGTTGCTCTGAATATATTATTCTAACAAATATTAGTTTTTCATCAAGATGGTGAAAGTCCTTCAATGAAAAAAATAAAATAATGATCATATCCCCACCCTTTCTCAATCTACCATATGTAAAAAATTTCATTTTTAATTGCAATTATTTCATGATTGGTGTGGTAAATCGTCTTCAAATTTTAACAGTGTCTTTATTTTGCTTTTAGTGTCTTATATTCGAAGTTTCGAAAACTTCTTGAATTTTTGCATTTGTGAAAGAACTACCTTAAGTCAGTGTGGTTCTTAACTTATGATTCCCGAAGCATATTTTTTGGGTCGCGCAGAGTCGTTAAAAAATTATTTTACTATATTTATTTCTAAAAAATACTAGGTATTAAAAGTAAAAATATTAAAAACATTTGCTTTTTCATTAAATTTTCCTTGGATCGAAAAGTATCTTTCGTTATCTTAATTGTTAAAAAAAGTTATAAGCTATTTAAAAAAAGGCCATAATTGTAAAATTGAAGAAATTATGAAATGCAAAAGGGCAATTAAAAAATTTTGACTTTTTTGAGTCGGCGGCATGAACATATTTCTCAAATTTGGGTCGCGGCTTAAAAAGTAAGAAGATCCACTGACTTAAGTTTTTGAAAGAAAGTAAAATTCTAGGTATTTTCCGAAATTCTTAATTTGATTTTTCTAGATAAATAAATGTAAAGACATTGGGGACTAAACAGGCTACTTATATGATATTCTTAAATATTATCTTTCAGTATATTCTCTCTGAAAAGATGATTCTAAATAATTTCAAAATAATTGTTCGTCAATTGATAAAAGAGAATTGAATGCCCGGTGAGACGCGTGCTGCTACCTGGCGGTCTTATTGTTTTTGCGGTTATCCTTTTTCCTCTTTCTCGATGCTATTCCTGGTTCTTCATCTCGGTTGCACCACCTTGCAAAGTTATTATTATTCCGCTCGCGAACACCCCGCCAATTCCTTGCAACCGAGAGATCGCTCGCTCCAGATGCCATAGAAGCACTCAGGCCAAAAACCAATCCAGCTCCGGTCTACTGCTCCTTTGGGACAAGTAAAGCTCACATCACTATTCGGTTACTTAAGTGTTACTTTAAGAAATACCGATTACTTAAGAAAGAGAGTGATAGTTTCGGGTTGACAGGCGTTTCCTAAAGAGCATAATTCATAAACCACTGTCGTTGACATCGATTTATTTCAGACGATATTTTATCTCATTTTATCCATTTACTAACACTATGAAATGGAATGCTTATTACCTAAACGAATTCCAAGTCGCAAAACAAATACACACTTTTTTTTAAAGAAACCACTAACATTTTATAAAATAATATAGGTAATAAATAACTACGAAATAAAATTAAATAATTTAACAAATCATAATTTCTATAAGATTGAAGTAATTTTTGGAGACTGACTGATAAGTGAAATTGAGTGGATATTGATGAGGCAGTTCAAAAAAAGAAGATAATTTATACTACCTTTTTATTAATAAACCGACGTTTCGGAGGCTATTCCGACCTTCTTCAGGGCTTTGAAAGTGAAGGAAATCCAATGCGACATTCCTCTAGGTCTCCTTTTCAGTAACAGTAACAATAATATATTGTATTTCATTCTCAGCACTACACTATAATTCTGATGAGAATGAAATATAATATATTATTGTTACTGCCACTGAAAGAGGAGACAGAGGGGACCATGTCCCATTGGATTTCCTTCACTGACTTTTCAAAACCCTGAAGAAGGAGGGAATAGCCTCCGAAACGTCGGTTTATGAATAAAAAGATAGTGTAAATTATTTTCTTCTTTTTTGGACTTCCTCATCAATATCCACTCAATAATTTCTATAGTGAAGATAAGTAGGTACCGTACATTTGCACAATAAAGTTAATCTAATTTTTCACTACAATAAATTTTAGTTCTTACAGTACTACAGACTCAATATCAGTCATTACAATCCTAATTGCTGAGGAATCCCAATGGAACTCATTGGGGAACCTACTCTGAAAAAACTACCTTCTGTCTTGAAAATAAAAAAAAATTAATTAACAACTATACCTTTTAACCCTAGACCGTGGTTCAAATCAATAGTCCGTTCACCTGATTCTTACTTTTTTGCCTAATATGAGTATTTGTTATTTTTATTGGCTTAATATAAACAATAGTATTAATTAAATATGAATAGTTTCAGTTTTATTTAGTTTTTAATTAGATTATTGATGGAAATTTATAATAAAGAAAAAATATATTTTTTCTGTTTTTTAACCCAAAGAGTGGAAATATAAAAAAGGCGAGGTTGGGAAAACTGTATAAAGTTAAAAAAAATTTATTAGAGTAAAAAAATAAACTGCAACGGATCCTTGCTAAACTTTATCCGAAGTCATTTGGAATATTAATATTCCCTAATGTTCCCTAAATTTAAAATTTGTTATTAATATTTATATTTCTTTAATATTAATCAGATATCACTGACTATTTGCAGTTCATGTTGACTTAAATTACAAATAGCCATCGATTTTCAACTAATATTACATGTGTGTGTGTGAATGTGTATTTATAGTAAAAGCGAATATATTTTGAGGTTTCAATAACTCAATTAATTACCGATATCTGTCTCATTAAAAAATCAATATAATTCAGGTACGTTCATTCATTTTTGGGCTATGTAAAATAATCTAATTTTTAGTTATAAATATTTTTTAATCTATATTAATTAATTTTTATCATTTTTTTTTATTTAAATCTTCTATCATTTAAATCTAGACAAGAGAATCAACAATTGAATTAGTGTGTGATTTTCATCGGTCTTTATGAGTACCACTAGTACTTTTAAACACTGCTAAATAATTAGTAATGATCAGTGAAAATCGAATAGAGTGCTTTAAAAACAGTTAAAAAATTAGTAGTAATAAGTGAAAATCGAATGGCGTGGGTTAAACAAGGTAAAATAATTACAATACTAAGCAGATTAAGATTATCACGGAAGATAAGATAAGAATAGCTTTCACTAATTGTTCACGAAGGGTATATAAGAGTGGGGGAAATTGGCAGAATGAAAAGTGGGGAGAAGATAGGGACAGTGAGGGGGGATAGGGACAATGTTTTGGAGAGGAGGAGATAGGGACAGTGAGTAGGGGGAAATAGGGACAATGGTTTTGGAGTGGGGAGATGGGTAAGTATATAAGTGGAAGTGATAGGCAGATTGGAAGTGAGTATCAGCCAGTGACGGATGAAACATCAACTGTGAGTATTACAATATACCTTCTCCAACTTCATCCTACCTCTCAGCTGACTCTACACCTCAATAATAAACAACTTTACATGAGTTATATTAAGGAATTTGAGATTACGAATAGGTTTTCTTATTTTATGGAAAACCAAATTCATTATCAATGGGTAACGAGAAGGTGTGTACTTCTTTGTTCTTTTAGATAACAAAAGTACAAACCTACTTCAGGGCATGGCATCCCTGCCCACGTGAGCTGATGATTTTTTATCAAGAGAATCATGTCCTATCCCTAAACCTAATTAACTTCAATCCATGTTTTCACAGACCCTTATTCCTCAGGTAGTTGCTCGTCCTTCTAATACTAACATTGAGATTACGACTAAGGTTTTCTTATTTTATGAAAAACCAAATGCTTTATCAATGGGTAACGAGTAGGTGTGTACCTCTTTGTTCTTTTAGATAACAAAAGTATAAACCTACTTCAGGGCATGGCATCCCTGCCCACGTGAGCTCATGATTTTTTTATCAAGAGAATCATGTCCTATCCCTAAACCTAATCAACTTCAATCCCTGTTTTCACAGATCTTTATTCCTCAGGTAGTTACTCGTCCTTCTAATACTAACATTGAGATGACGACTAAGGTTTTCTAATTTTATGAAAAACCAAATGCTTTATCAATGGGTTACGAGTAGGTGTGTACCTCTTTGTTCTTTGAGATAACAAAAGTACAAACCTACTTCAGGGCATGGCATCCCTGCCCACGTGAGCTCATGATTCTTGTACCAAGAGAATCATGTCCTATCCCTAAACCCAATCAACTTCAATCCCTGTTTTCACAGATCCTTATTCCTCAGGTAGCTGCTCGTCCTTCTAATACTAACATTGAGATTACGACTAAGGTTTTCTTATTTCATGAAAAACCGAATGCTTTATCAATGGGTAACGCGTAGGTGTGTAATTCTTTGTTCTTTTAGATAACAAAAGTACAAACCTACTTCAGGGCATGGCATCCCTGCCCACATTAGCTCATGATTCTTTTCCCAAAATAATCATGTCCTATCCCTATCCCTAATCCTAATCAACTTCAATCCCTGTTTTCACAGATCCTTATTCCTTCGAAATCGAAATGATTCGCGAGTATATTTGTATTTATTCTCTAGTGTAATAGTGTCTTCCTGTGGGGTAAGATAATTCCAAGTCCAAGCCACGAGAGTTTGGCTGATAAGGTAAGATATCTTTATAATAAGCTTTTCTATAAATACTGTAAATTTTTCAAGTACTTTATTCTAGTTTCAAAAAAAGATTAATTTAATAAATAATATATTACATATAATTTTATACCGAATATTTCTATAAAAAATACTTTAAATTCATTATATTATTTTACTAATAGTATTTTTTTTATTTTTCCAGGTAGGTGCTCTACCTTCTAATACTAACATTAATAATAAGTCTTCAGTATTCTTATTTTATGGAAAAACAAATTCTTTATTTTTGGGTAACGGGTAGGTTTGTACTTCTTTGTTCTTTTTGATAAAGAAGTACAAACTTACTTCAGGGCCTAGCATCCCTGCCCACGTGAGCTCATGATTCTTTTATCAAGAGAATCATGTCCTATCCCTAAACCTAATCAACTTCAATCCCTGTTTTCACAGATCCTTATTCCTCAGGTAGTTGCTCGTCCTTCTAATACTAACATTGAGATTACGACTAAGGTTTTCTAATTTTATGAAAAACCAAATGCTTTATCAATGGGTAACGAGTAGGTGTGTACCTCTTTGTTCTTTTAGATAACAAAAGTACAAACCTACTTCAGGGCATGGCATCCCTGCCCACGTGAGCTCATGATTCTTGTACCAAGAGAATCATGTCCTATCCCTAAACCCAATCAACTTCAATCCCTGTTTTCACAGATCCTTATTCCTCAGGTAGCTGCTCGTCCTTCTAATACTAACATTGAGATTACGACTAAGGTTTTCTTATTTCATGAAAAACCGAATGCTTTATCAATGGGTAACGCGTAGGTGTGTAATTCTTTGTTCTTTTAGATAACAAAAGTACAAACCTACTTCAGGGCATGGCATCCCTGCCCACATTAGCTCATGATTCTTTTCCCAAAATAATCATGTCCTATCCCTATCCCTAATCCTAATCAACTTCAATCCCTGTTTTCACAGATCCTTATTCCTTCGAAATCGAAATGATTCGCGAGTATATTTATATTTATTCTCTAGTGTAATAGTGTCTTCCTGTGGGGTAAGATAATTCCAAGTCCAAGCCACGAGAGTTTGGCTGATAAGGTAAGTCTTTATAATAACTTTTCTATAAATACTGTAAATTTTTCAAGTACTTTATTCCAGTTTCAAAAAAGATCAATTTAATAAATAATATATTACATATAATTTTATACCGAATATTTCTATAAAAAATACTTTAAATTCATTATATTATTTTACTAATAGTATTTTTTATGTTTTCCAGGTAGGTGCTCTACCTTCTAATACTAACATTAATAATAAGTCTTCAGTATTCTTATTTTATGAAAAACCAAATGCTTTATCATTTGGGTAACGAGTAGGTTTGTACCTCTTTGTTCTTTTAGATAACAGAAGTACAAACCTACTTCAGGGCATGGCATCCCTGCCCACGTGAGCTCATGATTCTTTTATCAAGAGAATCATGTCCTATCCCTAAACCTAATCAACTTCAATCCCTGTTTTCACAGATCCTTATTCCTCAGGTAGTTGCTCGTCCTTCTAATACTAACATTGAGATTACGATTAAGGTTTTCTTATTTTATGAAAAACCAAATGCTTTATCAATGGGTAACGAGTAGGTGTGTACCTCTTTGTTCTTTTAGATAACAAAAGTATAAACCTACTTCAGGGCATGGCATCCCTGCCCACGTGAGCTCATGATTTTTTTATCAAGAGAATCATGTCCTATCCCTAAACCTAATCAACTTCAATCCCTGTTTTCACAGATCTTTATTCCTCAGGTAGTTACTCGTCCTTCTAATACTAACATTGAGATGACGACTAAGGTTTTCTAATTTTATGAAAAACCAAATGCTTTATCAATGGGTTACGAGTAGGTGTGTACCTCTTTGTTCTTTGAGATAACAAAAGTACAAACCTACTTCAGGGCATGGCATCCCTGCCCACGTGAGCTCATGATTCTTGTACCAAGAGAATCATGTCCTATCCCTAAACCCAATCAACTTCAATCCCTGTTTTCACAGATCCTTATTCCTCAGGTAGCTGCTCGTCCTTCTAATACTAACATTGAGATTACGACTAAGGTTTTCTTATTTCATGAAAAACCGAATGCTTTATCAATGGGTAACGCGTAGGTGTGTAATTCTTTGTTCTTTTAGATAACAAAAGTACAAACCTACTTCAGGGCATGGCATCCCTGCCCACATTAGCTCATGATTCTTTTCCCAAAATAATCATGTCCTATCCCTATCCCTAATCCTAATCAACTTCAATCCCTGTTTTCACAGATCCTTATTCCTTCGAAATCGAAATGATTCGCGAGTATATTTATATTTATTCTCTAGTGTAATAGTGTCTTCCTGTGGGGTAAGATAATTCCAAGTCCAAGCCACGAGAGTTTGGCTGATAAGGTAAGATATCTTTATAATAACCTTTTCTATAAATACTGTAAATTTTTCAAGTACTTTATTCTAGTTTCAAAAAAAGATCAATTTAATAAATAATATATTACATATAATTTTATACCGAATATTTCTATAAAAAATACTTTAAATTCATTATATTATTTTACTAATAGTATTTTTTTTATTTTTCCAGGTAGGTGCTCTACCTTCTAATACTAACATTAATAATAAGTCTTCAGTTTTCTTATTTTATGGAAAAACAAATTCTTTATTTTTGGGTAACGGGTAGGTTTGTACTTCTTTGTTCTTTTTGATAAAGAAGTACAAACTTACTTCAGGGCCTAGCATCCCTGCCCACGTAAGCTCATGATTCTTTTATCAAGAGAATCATGTCCTATCCCTAAACCTAATCAACTTCAATCCATGTTTTCACAGATCCTTATTCCTCAGGTAGTTGCTCTTCCTTCTAATACTAACATTGAGATTACGATTAAGGTTTTCTTATTTTATGAAAAACCAAATGCTTTATCAATGGGTAACGAGTAGGTGTGTACCTCTTTGTTCTTTTAGATAACAAAAGTACAAACCTACTTCAGGGCATGGCATCCCTGCCCACGTGAGCTCATGATTCTTTTACCAAGATAATCATGTGCTATCACTAAACCTAATCAACTTCAATCCCTGTTTTCACAGATCCTTATTCCTCAGGTATTTTCTTGTCCTTCTAATACTAACATTGAGATTACGACTAATGTTTTCTTATTATATGAAAAACAAAATTCTTTATCAATGGGTAACGAGTAGGTGTGTACTTCTTTGTTCTTTTAGATAACAAAAGTACAAACCTACTTCAGGGCATGGCATCCCTGCCCACGTGAGCTCATGATTTTTTTTATCAAGAGAATCATGTCCTATCCCTAAACCTAATCAACTTCAATCCATGTTTTCACAGATCCTTATTACTCAGGTAGTTGCTCGTCCTTCTAATACTAACATTGAGATTATGACTAAGGTTTTCTTATTTTATGGAAAACCAAATTCATTATCAATGGGTAACGAGTAGGTGTGTACTTCTTTGTTCTTTTAGATAACAAAAGTACAAACCTACTTCAGGGCATGGCATCCCTGCCCACGTGAGCTCATGATTCTTTTACCAAGAGAATCATGTCCTATCCCTAAACCTAATCAACTTCAATCCCTGTTTTCACAGATCCTTATTCCTCAGGTAGTTGCTCGTCCTTCTAATACTAACATTGAGATTACGACTAAGGTTTTCTTATTTTATGGAAAACCAAATTCTGTATCAAGGGGTAAAGAGTAGGTGTGTACTTCTTTGTTCTTTTAGATAACAAAAGTACAAACCTACTTCAGGGCATGGCATCCCTGCCCACGTTAGCTCATGATTCTTTTACCAAAAGAATCATGTCCTATCCCTATCCCTAATCCTAATCAACTTCAATCCCTGTTTTCACAGATCCTTATTCCTTCGAAATCGAAATGATTCGAGAGTATATTTATATTTAATCTCTAGTGTAATGGTGTCTTCCTGTGTGGTAAGATAATTCCAAGTCCAAGCCACGAGAGTTTGGCTGATAAGGTAAGATATCTTTATAATAACCTTTTCTATAAATACTGTAAATTTTTCAAGTACTTTATTCTAGTTTCAAAAAAAGATCAATTAAATAAATAATATATTAAATATAATTTTATACAGAATATTTCTATAAAAAATACTTTAACATTAATAATAAGTCTTCAGTATTCTTATTTTATGGTAAAACAAATTCTTTATTTTTGGGTAACGGGTAGGTTTGTACTTCTTTGTTCTTTTTGATAAAGAAGTACAAACTTACTTCAGGGCCTAGCAATCAACTTCAATCCCTGTATTCACAGATCCTTATTCCTTCGAAATCGAAATGATTCACGAGTATATTTATACTTATTTTCTAGTGTAATTCAATAAGTAATAAATACTTTAAATATTTCAAGTACTTTATTCGAAATTTTGCGTATAATACGAAACATGACGTTTGATTGTAGCTTAGTTGATCAGATCTTTTTTCTCTCCTGGTCCAGATTTAAGACTCCACAGAATTTAATAGCATAATCCGAAATAGTCTCGTGATAAAATATCTTTTTCAAATAAAGCGCTGTCAAAACACTTCTTATTGATAGGTCAATTATTCTTTGTCATATCAGTTAGAAAAATTATAAAAATTTACTTTATTCGAGTTTCAAAAATAGATCAATTAAATAAATAATATATTAAATATAATTTTATTCCGAATATTTCTATAAAAAATACTTTAAATTCATTATATTATTTTAATAATAGTATTTTTTTCTTTTTTCAGGTAGATGATCTACCTTCTATTACTAACATTAATATTAAGTCTTTGGTTTTCTTATTTTATGGAAAAACAAATTCTTTATCTTTGGGTAACGGGTAGGTGTGTACTTCTTTTTTCTTTTTGATAAAGAAATACAAACTTACTTCAGGGCCTAGCATCCCTGCCCACGTGAGCTCATGATTCTTTTATCAAGAGAATCATGTCCTATCCCTAATCCTAACCAAGTTCAATCCCTGATTTAACAAATCTTTATTTCTTCGAAATCGAAATTTTTTTACGAATATATTTTTACTTGTTCTAGAGTTGAATAGTGTCTTCTTGTGGGGTCAGCGTATTCCAGGTCCATGCCACGATACGTTGGCTGATAAGGTAAGATATCTTTATAATACCCTATTCTTATAATTGATTAAGTAATAAATACTGCAAATCTTTCAAGTACTTTTTTCGAGTTTCAAAAATATCAATTAAATAAATAAATAAATAATATATTAAATATAATTTTATACCGAATATTTCTATAAAAAATACTTTAAGTTCATTATTTTATTTTAATAATAGTATTTTTTTCTTTTTTCAGTTATGTGCTCGTCCTTCTAATACTACCATTAATATTAAGTCTTTGGTTTTCTTATTTTATGGAAAAAAAATTATTTTTCTTTGGGTAACGGGTAGGTGTGTACTTCTTTGTTCTTTTTGATATAGAAGTACAAACTTACTTCAGGGCCTAGCATCCCTGCCCACGTGAGCTCTTGATTCTTTTATCAAGAGAATCATGTCCTATCCCTAATCCTAACCAACTTCAATCCCTGATTTAACAAATCTTTATTTCTTCGAAATCGAAATTTTTTTACGAGTATATTTTTACTTGTTCGAGAGTGTAATAGTGTATTCCTGTGGGGTCAGAGTATTCCAGGTCCATGCCACGATACGTTGGCTGATAAGGTAAGATATCTTTATAATACCCTATTCTTATAATTGATTAAGTAATAAATACTGCAAATTTTTCAAGTACTTTTTTCGAGTTTCAAAAAATATCAATTAAATAAATAAATAAATAATATATTAAATATAATTTTATACCGAATATTTCTATAAAAAATACTTTAAATTCATTATATTATTTTAATAATAGTATTTTTTCTTTTTTCAGGTAGATGATCTACCTTCTATTACTAACATTAATATTAAGTCTTTGGTTTTCTTATTTTATGGAAAAACAAATTCTTTATCTTTGGGTAACGGATAGGTGTGTACTTCTTTGTTCTTTTTGATAAAGAAATACAAACTTACTTCAGGGCCTAGCATCCCTGCCCACGTGAGCTCATGATTCTTTTATCAAGAGAATCATGTCCTATTCCTAATCCTAATCAACTTCAAACCTGTTTTCACAAATACTTATTCCTTCGAAATCGAAATGTTTCGCGAGTATATTTTTACTAGTTCGCAAGTCTAATAGTGTCTTCTTGTGGGGTCAGAATATTCCACGTCCATGCCACGAGACGTTGGCTGAAAAGGTTAAATATCTTTATAATACCCTATTCTTATAATTGATTAAGTAATAAATACTGTAAATTTTTCAAGTACTTTTTTCGAGTTTCAAAAAAAGATCAATTAAATAAATAAATAAATAATATATTAAATACAATTTTATTCCGAATATTTCTATAAAAAATACTTTAATTTCATTATATTATGAATTATTACCAAAGGAGGAAATTGTTACAGGGAGAAGATCCAGAGGAGATTCTAACAATTCAGCCCATCAAGAAGTGTAACAAATCTTCAAACAATAATTTCTGTAATAATCCATTCTATTTCGATTCAAATAATGATAAAAACAAATTCAAATTATTAAAATTTAAATAACTCTAATAAAAAATCTTTATTATCGTTGAAAATCTCACATTCCTCCTTTTAAAATTATTTTATTTTGTTTTTTATTATTCTTAATCAATTTTTTATTAATTTTTACACTAAAATTAGTAACGTGACTCACAGTAAATTCCATCAATTTCAGAAAAAGCACTAAGAGTGACTACCCTGAGATTCGCCCGCCACTCAAGAAATAGTATTTAAGTAAACCATTGCTATAAAAGCAAACACACGTCACCTCACATCCAAGCCTCATATCTATTTTCAAAAACCAACATCCATTATCATATTAACCACTGCAAGCTTATCTTAGGTAAAATAAATAAATGAATATAGTGTAAATTTTGCTATCTCCTTCTTTCTCTTTTTTGAGTTTTGCTTTTTTCCTTTCGCTCAGCTTGTTGTTGTTTTTGTGTCTCCCTAAAAAAATAAGTTAATTTATTAAAAAATAAGTATACACACTGAAATTAATGACAGAATATGTGTGTTTTATATATATATATATATATAGATGAGAATCAATCGCTATTTTTGATTATAAGTCGATTCCTCTATGTCTTCAGCAATGGTTACCAATAAAAACCGAAACGTCAAAAATCCAATATAGAATGATTATTCCTCAAGTACTAGATGAGAATCAATCGCTATTTTTGGTTTAAAGTTGATTTCTCTATGTCTTCAGGAATGGTTTCTAATAAAAACCGAAACGTCAAAAATCCAATATAGAATGGATATTTCTCAAGTATTAGATGAGAATCAATCGCTATTTTTGATTTTAAGTCGATTCCTCCATGTCTTCAGCAATGGTTACTAATAAAAACCGAAACGTCAAAAATCCAATATAGAATGATTATTCCTCAAGTACTAGATGAGAATCAATCAAGGGCGGATCCAGGGGGGCTATCGCCCCCCCCCATAGAGGCCCGTTGCCTAGCAAAAAAAAACATTTAGTGTGTGGGGGGCACCGTCTCTGGTCTCTGACCCCCCCCCCCCTTCAAGCTTGAGTTGTTTACCAAAAAAGAATTTAGTCTTTTTGATTTTAAGTCGATTCTTCTACATTTTCAGTAGAGGTTTCCATTAATAGTCAAAACATCAAAAATGGAATGCAATAAGGTTATTCCTCTAGTATTAGATAAGAATCGATCGTTATTTTTGATTTTAAGTCGATTCCTCCATGTCTTCAGCAATGGTTACCAATAATAATCGAAACGTCAAATACCTAATGTAGAATTGTTATTCCTCAAGTATTAGATGAGAATCAATCGCTATTTTTGATTTTAAGTCGATTCCTCTATGGTTACCAATAAAATGCAATGGTTACCAATAAAAACCGAAACGTCAAAAATCCAATATAGAATGATTATTCCTCAAGTACTAGATGAGAATCAATCGCTATTTTTGGTTTAAAGTTGATTTCTCTATGTCTTCAGGAATGGTTACTAATAAAAACCGAAACGTCAAAAATCCAATATAGAATGGATATTTCTCAAGTATTAGATGAGAATCAATCGCTATTTTTTATTTTAAGTCGATTCCTCCATGTCTTCAGCAATGGTTACTAATAAAAACCGAAACGTCAAAAATCCAATATAGAATGATTATTCCTCAAGTACTAGATGAGAATCAATCGCTATTTTTGGTTTAAAGTCGATTTCTCTATGTCTTCAGCAATGGTTACTAATAAAAACCGAAACGTCAAAAATCCAATATAGAATGATTATTCCTCAAGTATTAGATGAGAATCAAT
This sequence comes from Forficula auricularia, assembly GCA_024734495.1. Classification (NCBI taxonomy): domain Eukaryota; kingdom Metazoa; phylum Arthropoda; class Insecta; order Dermaptera; family Forficulidae; genus Forficula; species Forficula auricularia. The sequence continues at coordinate 5,525,481 of JALMQS010000816.1, read as the reverse complement.
CGATATTTTTGCTTTAAAGTCGATTCCTCGATGTCTTCAGCAATGGTTGCCAATAAAACCGAAATGTCAAAAATCCAATATAGAATGGTTATTCCTCAAGTATTAGATGAGAATCAATCGCTATTTTTGGTTTAAAGTCGATTTCTCTATGTCTTTAGCAATGGTTACCAATAAAAACCGAAACTTCAAAAATCCAATATAGAATGATTATTCCTCAAGTACTAGATGAGAATCAATCGCTATTTTTGGTTTAAAGTCGATTTCTCTATGTCTTCAGCAATGGTTACTAATAAAAACCGAAACGTCAAAAATCCAATATAGAATGATTATTCCTCAAGTATTAGATGAGAATCAATCGCTATTTTTGGTTTAAAGTCGATTTCTCAAATGTCTTTAGCAATGGTTACCAATAAAAACCGAAACGTCAAAAATCCAATATAGAATGGTTATTCCTCAAGTATTAGATGAGAATCAATCGCTATTTTTGGTTTAAAGTCGATTCCTCTATGTCTTCATAAATGGTCACCAATAAAAACCGAAACGTCAAAAATTCAATATAGAATGGTTATTCTTCAAGTATTAGATGAGAATCAATCGCTATTTTTTGCTTAAAGTCGATTCCTCTATGTCTTCAGCAAAGGTAAGGGATAAGAAAACAACGCAGTTGCTATGGTTACTTATAAAATTTCCTCCCAAATTTTTAGCATTTCACAGAGAGAAGCCTATCCATTCTTATTTAAGCAAGGCTAAATGAGCTATATTAAAACGTTCAAATGAATAAATTTTAAAGAATTTAAAAAATTAAAAAAGTACTATCTTACTCTAGAGTAAAGTACTTTAAAATATAATTTTACTAAAAACTTTATTTAAGCTTTTTTGTGGCCCCCATGGTACTTAATTAGGATATTAAATTTCATCAAAATTGGTTAAGTCATTTTCAAGATATTTAGAAAAAACTAAAAAAGTACTGAAATAAAGTACTAATGTTTGTGGGCCGATATGTACCAAAAACTAAACAGCGCTTGATTTTTTTAAAAGAATGCTAGGTTTTCAATTTCATTTCAATCAGTCCAACGGTGTGGAAAAAATCGTGGGCCAAAAAACGATAACATACATCCATCCATACATCCATCCATCCATCCATACATCCATCCATCCATCCATCCGCACGCACTAAATGAAAAAATCGCACTTTTTGGCCTCTCGACGAGACCCCTTCTAATTTTTGGCAAAACCGTCACGTGCTAATATTCAACCTAATTGAATACTACAATTTGTGACTTTAATTGAGTCCATGGGTTCCGTAGTCTTTACCTGAGGACCCTTTGAAGCCACGCTTGCCCCGAGAGCGATTACAATACTTTACCCATGCTTTGCATTGGATAAAGTAAAAACGTACTATGTTACTCTAGAGTAAAGTATTTTAAAATATAATTTTACCAAAATTTTATTTAACCTTTTTTATGGTCCCCAGGGTCCTTAATAATCCTATTAAATTTCATCAAAATTGGTTAAGTCATTTTGAAGATATTTAAAAAAACTAAAAAAGTATTGAGATAAAGTACTAATCTTAGCAAGGCGTTATGTTCCAAAAACTAATCAGCGCTTCATTTTGTTAAAATAATGGTAGGTTTTCAATTTCATTTCAATCGGTTCAACGATGTGGAAAAAATCCATCCATCCGCACGCACTTCCTGAAAAAATCGCACTTTTTGGCCTCTCGGCTAGACCCCATGTAATTTTTGGCAAAACCGTCACGTGTTAAAATTCAACCTAATTGAATACTATAATTTGTGACTTTAATTGAGATCATGGGTTCCGTCGTCTTTGCCTGAGGAGCCTTTGAAGTTGCTCTTGTCGCGAGACCGATTACAATACTTTACCCATGCTTCGCATTGGATAAAGTAAAAAGATGTGGAACCCGGTTAGTCTTTCTATTTGAATTGTGGCTCTACTATAATACTTTTTAATTAAAAAAAAAGATACGGTTGAACAAATACAGTTTGCATCTGTGAAGTATTCCACGTATTTTCTTGTACTCTAAATACGATTCAGAAACGAGCTATAGACTAATAGATCTTCTGATCCTTATCGCCTTACGCGCAGGTCCATCAGAAAACTGTTTCCGCGCTTTTTCTATTTTATAGATACTAATTTGGTGGTCGCCCTGATGAGTTAAAATAACTAATTCCCCCAAAGTTTGATTTTCACGTAACACGCGATTCGGCGACTCCCAACATCCCTGTGCGATTAAATTAAAAAAGTACTGGACCACTTCATTTGCCAATATGTTTGGCTCCATGACTTTAAGGAACTGATACTGTTTCGTGACACTTGTAATCTTCAACTTTTAAGACCCGGGTGCTACTTCTCTTAAGTAATTCATGGGTCTTTCGAGATACATAGAAGCTGTATCTTCTTGGTGGGCCCGTTTCTCACATTCGTTGCATTAAAATAAAAAAATAGAACCTGTCAGATATATCAGATTATGAACATCATTAGTTTCCAATATATTTTAGAAACAAAGAAGCACCCGGGTTTAAAATGACCCGAACTACGATTAAGGGTTAAAGGTATAAGGAAGACATTGCCAGTATATGGGCAGAACCTTGCCAATTAGAGAATGATTTCTTATAAAAATATAAATAATAAAATTAATTAATTTCATATATGGTACCTACTATTTTTTTTCTATTAAAAAAAAATGATGAAATTTCATAATGCTTTATACCTATATCAGTTTTCAAATAGGAAATGAAAGTAGGTATATATTATTTTTATTTATTTCCCATTGTATTTAGTGTTTTAATGTGATCTCGTTTAATTTTATTACAAGTTACCTTTCTTGTATAGTGTGTTCTTTTTACTATATTTTTTTTATCTTCGCTTGTCTGAAATAAAAAGCGGCTTCAATTTATAAACCCCTTCGATCAACACGTTGAGCCAATGAAAAGTGAATCGTTCAGGCTTCTGACCTGAATTCCAGTTCTCACTTGATTCCATATTATTTTTTATCAAATAAAAATTTATTATATCACATCTTATCTAGTTCCTTTTCTATTTAGACCAAATTTGGCCGAATTATCTATTAGATTTTTTTAATGTCTGCGCTCTGTCATATTAGAACGAACAATCGAGAGCAGTGGTGTGCATGGAAGTGGCCGATGCATTTTAAAATGTAGTGGAAATGACTTTATATGGCGTTGGATCCGTCGATACTCAGACAAATTACTTCTCCAAGATAGGTAAGAAAGAGATCGGGAGCGTGCCCGCCTCCAAGTAATATGCGATGCACTCGCGTGCATGGTAATGCACCACGTTAAAAGTAAGTACCAGACCGATGCAAACAACAGCACCTGCTCCAGTCAAACAAGCAACGAGATGTTTTCTAAAAGATCCTTATCCAGTAGGTATTTCGAAATTTTTAAAAAACTACGTTTTTTTTATCTATTTATACTAGTGTTTCTCACCAGTGTGCCGCGAGAGATTGTCAAATATGCCGCGAGGCTTTTCTAGCTTTAAAAATTCAGGTTCAAAAATCCAAAAAGAAAATTTTTTATTAAGATTTTAAAGAGAAGTCATAATATAGGCACAAATAAACAATTTAGATTTAAGGTAGTTGCTTCGCGACAATACTAGCAAAAAGTTAATGCTAGAGTATATAGAACATACAATAACGATTCATAATTCATAAGCCCAAGACTTTTGCTGTTTATATACCACTACTAGCCAATTCCGTGCTCGTTTGACAAATATGGCAACACTGTCCGAGCTTGTATATATTTTATAATGGAAATGTCAGATAAATTACATTTATAAAGGAAAATATATAAAATAAAAAGTTCTTAATAAGCGATTGAAAACTGTTGCGACAATGGCTGAAACGAAAAAAACTAAAAAAATTACTAAAAACCACTTTTTAGGTTAAATACATGCGTTGTTGCCAGCTTGTTTTTAGAGTAAATTTGTTATTACACATTTTTCATTATTTATTAATTATTATCTCAGAAATTATGTTGTAACTATGAATTTAAATTTTCTTAAAAAATGTATTAGTTATTGTTTTTTTTTTTTTTTTTTGGCTTTTCGGCCTTTCTAGCCATAAGCCTAATTACGATACTAGTTATATATTTTTTTTTTTTTTTGAAAATTTGTCTCTACCCCCTGTAGATTTTAGCTGGTTGCCTCGAGTCGGATTCGAACCCGGGTCCCCTGGTTAGCTCGCTGTCACGCTACCGCCTAGCCTATCTGACCCCCCATTAGTTATTGTTTAATGTTTGTTTAGTTTTTTATAACAATGGTAAGAAAAGTTTCTTAATTATAATTATATATGTATGTAAACTTTCCGAGTAATATCTCGTATAGTCCAATGTATAAGAGTCTGAAAAACTCTATCTTTGGAATTTAATATCTCTGGAACTATATTGTTCATAAATTTCATTTTGCCACCAATCGATGCAGAAGTACTATATTTAAATAATATCAAGATTTCAAAAAAATCATAAGAAAACCCATATGGTGAAACAACTACCTTAAGTTTATTATTAACTAGCTGCAAGGCCCGCCTTCGGCGGTCCTCTTATAGCCAGGGGCACGCCCCTGGATCCCCAACCCACGAACCCCACACTCACACTCCACTCCCACCCACCACACCCCCCGAAACCCACCCAGCACCCCTACTCCCCACACCATGCACCCGTGCCCAACTCCCGCCCCCACACCACTGCCCCAACACTCCATCTCGTACCACCAAACCACGAACCCCAACCTCCTACCCCACTCCCCCCTGAAACCCACCCAGCACCCCCCACCCCCGCACCATGCACCCGTGCCGAAACCCGCCCCCACACCACCACCCCAACACTCCATCCTGAACCCCCCACCGCACTACGCCACTGGACCCTCACCTGAACCCCCCATTCCACCAGCCCTGCACCCCACGCGCCCACCCCCGCTTAGCCCAATGGACCCCCCAAGTACAACCCTGGACCCCCACTCCACCACCTGCACCCCCTACTCCGCCTTACTCTCTTACTCCACCCATTCGACCCCCGCACCCCCCAGATTTTGCATTTCTAGCCTTCTAGTGACCCACAGATTATGTATACAAAATTTGGTTGAGTTTGGTCAAAGAGAAAGAATTTTCATTTTTTGACCCTCTCCCCCATTTTGCGTGGTTATTTTTTGCATTTCTAGCTCTCTAGAGGCCCACAGATGATGTATACAAAATTTGGTTGAGTTTGCTCCAAGGGCAAGAATTTACATATTTTTCACCCTCCCCCCTTTTTGGGTGGTTTTTCGGGGGAATTTTTTAAACAAAAATTGTTAGAAATCACATCCCCTACAACTTTGTTCATTATACAATTTGCCGTAGAGTTGATAGTTTAGGAGTTATTTGATAATTTTCATTCTTGCGCCCCCCAAACCCCTTTTGGGGTCAAAATATCAAAACGTTACATATCTATAAACGTAAGTTAGAAGACATCTGATCAAAATATGAAATTTCATAATAATCCCTTCACCTGTTTTTACGTGAATCGTGAGCAACTTTTCGGAAACGACGGAGACAGACAAACAGACAAACAGACAGACATACAGACAAGAATTTTGTTGAGGGTGTTTTCGTTCATAACTTTGCTTGAAACGTGTGCAACCAAAATTTGGCGTGATTTGGAGAAATGTACAGAAAAAACCTTAATTTTATATATATAGATATAGATTACTACGGCATATCTAGCGACCCGAGTCATTAGAATCCGATCGAGGAAAATAATTAAAAAGGGTCCGGATAGAATTATCTAACTTCTTCCTTTAAAGCGAACGAAATACAAGTCAAGACTTGTTCAGACTATTAAATATTCAATTTTTAATTTGTATTATTCTAGGAATGGTCTTTTGCTCTTGAATCAAAATTATACTCGTTATAGAGAGAGCAAACATTTAATTGAACTTCAATAAAATTCAGATAATAATGTGAAAAAAAATACTTTTTCTAACTGGCGAATGTACTGGTCCGTGGAAAAGTTTTAATTTTTTCTTCATTTTTATCATTCAATAGAAAAATTAAATTCATAAAAGAAATCGTCTTAGAAAATTTGTTCTGTAGCAAAATTTTTATATTTTCAATGCAAAGAACTGATTAGTTTTTGGGCTCTCTAAACCAGTGTGCCGTGAGGGTTTTTGACAAATAAATAAAATTGCATGGGTTTTGTTACTTGGAAATAGTATTAGTAATTACTTCATTTTTTTTGTATCATACAACTTTTACTTTTTTATATTTAGGTGTGCCGCAAATGATTCCAGATATTTTTAGTGTACCCGTCAACCAAAAATGGTTGAGAAACACGGATTTATACTATATAATAAACCCCTAATGGACATCACCGTCAAACGCCACCTCACGTGATTTAACTTCAACTATTAACCTTATCTGTGAAATGTAATTTTTTGGAAATCTATTATTTTTTTGAAATATTAAATACTTTTCAAAGAAACCATTTTGTTATAATTTTTATTTGCGGGAACTTTGAAAACTACCATTTTTTTTTTGTTTTGTTTTGATTTGCTTTGATTCAGGAGGAAGAGATTCCTGGCTAAAGAAGGAACAGCGTAAGCGGTCTAATTGACGAAGATTTGGGCTTCCCCGAACTTCATCGAAGGCTCAGGGGGAGGTACGCCCCCTGGCTACCAAGAAACTCGCCGAAAGCGGGTTAAGCTGGTTTTTAAAATATTGTACATTGGTGAATATCTGATGCTTGGAATTATATTTCATGACATCATGAAATAATTTTTTTCTTTTTTTCTAGAGGTCTCTCTCTTCATTATGAAAGGGGAGTGGTATATATAGGGTGAAATTGAGTTTATGGACCGTTTAATCCAATTCCTCCCAACCGCTCAGGTGTTCAAGATCCGCATCCACAGATACCTTCGATCCCTACCTAGCCCATAAAAGTTCCTCTTCTTCTTCTTTTCACGGTGGAGCGGCCAACCCAAGCATTTAGGGGATGCACCTTTTTGGTGTAACTCCTTCTCACATGTTTAAAAAAACGATTGAGCTGAAATTTTACACCCACTTTTTTTAGTACTGGCGACAATAGAATCTAGTATACTCAGTTATTTTTCGAATGCAAGTTATATATATGTTATTTATTTTCTTTTATAATTTACATGTAATTTTAACCATATTTCATTTTGCGCCTAGTACTTATACAACCATTTGTATTCTTAATCACAGAAGATGAATACCATACAGGCGTGGAGAGATGGTCATCATGTTTGCTTATGATGTCACGGCCCATAAACTCAATTTTGGCTTATATTTTTAATAGAACAATAGAAATTTTATTAATAATATTATTAATATTAATATTATTAACAAAAAAATTCTTGGTATGGTGTGGGTATGCCAAATCTATGTTTTCGACCTCGAAAGTTTGGGGAACACTTTTGGTGGTCGAAAAACCTCGAAATTTTTGGACTTTTTCCAGTTTTTCGCTTATAACTCAAAAACGGTCTATATTTTGTAAATAACCGTCCTATAGTAAATTAAAGAGGACAAAATTTCACGTAGATTAAAAAAAGAAATCCAAAATTGGTTTAGCACTTCGATTTCTAATGGGGATCCAAAAAACAGCTCCGGGATCACTTTTGAATACCTATCCCAAAAACTCGCACTTTTTTCGATTATTTTATATTTTGACCATGAAGGAGAACGTTTTCGACAAAGAACACTCTATACATTGTTAAACTAGATTAACTTTGCTACAATTAAAAGTTTAATCTTAATTGGATAATATTGATAATGGTAACTCGAGGCGCAATGAGGTTGAAGTTCATTCATCCTAGAAACTTGATTTCAGTCTCAAATTTTGTTGACTTGAACGTTTTCTTGGACAACATTTTTGATAAAACTTAGATTTATAGATATTCAGCATTTTCCATGACGCTTTTGAGGATTCGGATCATATCCTGTCCGGAAAATGTAGGATATCTATAAATCTAAGATTTTTTTCAAAAAAGTGGTTCAAGTAAACGTTCAAGTAATTAAAATTTCCTAGAAAATGAGATAGAAATCAAGTTTCTATTTTCTGAAGGAAAAACTGCGATTTTTTGCAAAAAATTGCATTTTTTCATAAATTCAACCTCATTGCGGGCACGGGTTACCATTATCGAATTAAGATGAAATTTAATTTAGTTTAAAAATATATAGAGTGGTCTTTGTCGAAAACGTGCTCCTTCATGGTCAAAATGGGAAAAAATCGAAAACAGTTCGAGTTTTTGGGATATTCAAAAGTGATCCCGTGTGCTGTTTTTTGATCCCCATTATAAATCGAACTACTGGACCAATTTTGCATTTCTTTTTTTATTGACGTGAAATTTTGTTCTCTTTAATTTACTATAGGACGATTATTTACAAAATATAGACCGTTTTTGAGTTATAAGCGAAAAACTAGAAAAATATTTCGAGGTTTTTCGGCCACCAAAAGTTGTTCCCCAAACTTTTGGCATACCCACACCATACCAATCGATCCTATAAGAAAAAATATTTTCCCGCAATTAATGTAGGCTTAACCCTTAACCCCTCTATTTACTGGCCTATAATAGTAATTCCAATCATTTATTTTGAAATAAAATAAAAGCATTAATACAATTAATCACCATTTATTTAAGAATTAAATCTATACCTACAAGGCACCTATTGTTTGACATTTTCCAACTTTTTATCATATTTTTTATTCAGATGGGCAATTGGTACTTTCGTTAGTTGAATAGGTAACTAATCTCTTCTTCGGAAAAACAAGGTTTTCTTGAAGATACGAGGGCTGCATCAATTAGATTTCCTGATTAACTCAGAGATCGTCCAACAGGGAACTAATTGTAGGCGGGTACTTGCAATCGCAAGTACTCGAAGACCACGTATATGTCTGCATCCCTTCTCAGCATCGGGACGCAAGAGAACTTAATGGAAATCACAATTCGTTCGCTAATCTCCATTAACAACAAATGAAGGTAATCTATTTATTGATTTGATTATAGGCTATTTATTAGTCTTGAAAGGGAATGATTTCGAGCTCCCGCCCACCTAGGATATATTTTATACCCATCCTATAACGAATGACGAATCGATTGTTGAGAAATATGTAGAGGGGAGTTAATTAACGCTAATCGAGCCTAACGAGCTTTGCCAATGACAGAGATGAATGCCGGACAACGATGATTTACATGGTCCAGACAGGACTCGCCGATGGGAAGATCTCTCTGTCTAATGTCAATCGACAAATATGGTCGCAATTATAAAAGAAAAAACTAATTTAGTACCGATTAAAATTATAAAAATAAGTATAACTCGGGCTTCTCGAGAGAAATATCGTAAATTCTGTGCAAAACCCACCCAAGCGGTAAAGTCATTCTGGGTCAGTAGTTAGTAAATTTGCTTGTCAATGACAAATGGCTCTGAAACAAGTCGCAAGAGAGACTCATCGGTATGCGGCAAAAACATCGCCAGCTCGCCTGCTATATTTAGTACTCTGATCTCGATATGCTTTTTTATTATTAATTATTAAATTATACCAATCAAGTGGTTTGAGGATCATAAAAAGAAACTGGCATCTTCAATTCATATACATTCTGATTTCTTGTAAAATCATTAAAGACTACAAATCGAATCCAGATAAGATGTGATATACGTACCAAATGAGACTCGATTTATGATTATATACCTAGCTATTCTTTTTCTCCCATATTGATTAAGTTTTTCGTCAAGGTGAATTATATTGTTGAACGAACATTTGATTTTTATGCTGAAGAGAAAACAATCTCACGAACATTTCCGGCTAAAGAAAAAAAATACAGAATAATTACATCTGCTAATAAACAAAAACAAGAGAATATTATCTACTCTGATAATTCAAGATGAAATTTTTAATAAAATTTAATGAATGATCTTATTTTTTGTTAGATTGTATAAATAAGTAATGTTCTTCAAAATGATTAATGAAAATGAAACATAAAATTGAACAAGTTATATTGTTAATATTACTAAGCTAGTTGAGAAATTTATCATACAGGGCATAGTCAAGTATTGTATTTTTTCTGTTTTTGAATTTTTTGTTATTATTTTTCCATTATATGAGATAATACAGACTCCATAATATTATACCATACTAAAATGCAGCAAATAAATCTTTAAGCTTTATGAATTTATATGTCAGGATAGCTGGTCATATCTATATAATAAAAATGAATTTCTTTTTCTTTGTAAGCGCAGATCTCTCAAATGCCTGGGCCGATTTGGCTAATTTTTTTTTTAAATGTTCGTAATAGTCCATTTCAGGTTAATATGTAAAAAAAAATCCGAAAAGTTGCCCGGAAAATTGGAAAATTCACGGAAAACTGAAACCAAATCTGAATTGCCAACATAGCTTGCCAAACAATAAAATAACTAAATAGCAAACTAACTTTGTGTTGGCAGCCCTATCTGTCACATTTTTGAGATGTTTCTTAATAGCATAGATAAAAGAGATCTAACCACATTATCGTTGAAGAAGAATTTAATAATGCAACAAAGATTTAAAAAACTATCTATTTTTTTTAAAGTACATTAAAAAAAAAATTAAAAAAATAAACTGCAACGGATCGTTGCTAAACTTTATCCAATGTACTATCTTATTCTAAAATAAAGTACTTTTTAAAATAAAATTTTACAAAAAACTATATAAGTATGACCTTTTTTGTGGTCCTCAAGGTACTTAATTACAATGAATTTTAAATCCCACAAATATTAATTTGACAATTAAATTGATGAACTCAAAAATTGTTATTTAGTTAAATAAACTGCAACGGATCGTTGCTAAACTTTATCCAAATTCATTTGAAATATTAATATGTTTATTCCTTTATTATCAATCAGATATCACTTGCAATTTGCAGTTCATGTTGACCATGCGCGGATCCAGGGGGGGGGGGCGATGGAAGCGACCGCCCCCCCCCCCCTTAAGCATTGGAGATCAATATTTTTTATATGTTTATTTTTTTTATATATATCATTAAATTTTAAAATTGAAGAAAATAAAGTTCTATGTGGGGGGGCGTCTTTGCCCCCCCCCCCCCCCGCTTGGACAATTCGACCGCGACACACTTCCGAGATCAAAAGTAGATATACCGGCGACCGCCCCCCCCCCCACCCAAATCAGAGGTCTGGATCCGCGCCTGATGTTGACTTTATTTCAAAAATAATGATCGATTCTCATTCAAGAGTCGAGGAATAACAATTCTACATTCGATTTTTGACGTTTCGGTTTTTATTGGTAGCCATTGGTGAAGACATGGAGGAATCGACTTAAAATCAAAAATAGCAATCGATTCTTATCTAATACTTGAGGAATAACAATTCTACATTAGATTTTTGACCCTTCGATTATTATTGGTAACCATTGCTGAAGACATGGAGGAATCGACTTAAAATCAAAAATAACGATCGATTCTTATCTAATACTAGAGGAATAACCTTTTGCATTCCATTTTTGATGTTTTAACTATTAATGGCAAGCTCTACTGAAAACGTGGAAGAATCGACTTAAAATCAATAAGACTAAATTATTTTATGATAAACAACTCAAGCTTGAGAATAAGAGAATTTTTTATCAATAGAGATTTTTAATACATTTTAAATATTTGTTTCATCTTATTTGTTATGAGTGTATATTACAGTTAAATAGAATCACAAATTATGTCTATTTAAGACTTTATAATAAAACAATTATATTTATTCTCTGTTACTAATAAAACATCAATAAAGCAGCCAAGCAAGTGGGGGTCCAGGGGGCGAAGCCCCCTGGCTATGAAAAGCGCCCGCCGAAGGCGGGCCTTGAAGCTAGTTTCTAATAAATATAAATATATGTTTATACTTATAGAAAATTAATAGAATGTAGGTGCGTTATGGAAATTTTTTAATCGATTTTACAAAGCCCAAATTTGACTCATGATTGCCATAGAAAAGAATCCACCATTATTAATTAATTGTAATTGTTCTAGAAAACAGTAATTCCTTGTTTATTTTTTAAAAAGGTCACAGATATAATGATCCCTGACTATCTAATGATATGTAAGAACGTGCAAAAGACAAGTCCTGACAAGTTTTAGTCCAGAAGAGAAATTATCAATTAATTGTGATTGTTCTAGAAAATCCCAATTCCTTTTCTCCTTGTACTAATAGAATGATAACTATAGACTTGTTTAGTGGTACCATATAAAAGCTTCACGTATTATACAAATGTACATTCATATTTCGAAAAAGGAAATAAATATATCTTTACATATAAATCTCAATGTTTTAAGGAAGTTTATGATATTATTTTGGGCCACACTCAATGCAGTGGTAGACCGCATGCGGCCCGCTGGCCACGGGTTGGACAGCCCTGGTCTAGAATTAGTAGAAGTTTATATATGCAAGTTATCTTATTTTGAATAATGAAAAATTTAATAATACTTATATATGCATCTATCTCAATCTTATTTTGAATTGTGATAAATAATTTAAAGACAGGGGCGGAAAAAAGATGCTTTATCAGTGATTATCACTAATTAACGTACAATTGGAGGAAAAATTGCAAAAAAATTCAAGACTTGCCAAGCTTTCTGAAAATTTAACAATTTTTATCGTCAACGAATCCAATGAGTTAAAAAGCCGAAACTTAACACTGAGATACAATTTATTAATATAAACTTGTAAGTAACATTTCAGGTCATTAATTATAAGTAAGGACCGCATTCCCGTGGAATTAGATCTTCGTTTTGCTAACTTTAAATTTAATGAAGCCTAAACAGAAATTCGAATAATGAAAAGGACGTTCTTTTGACACTAATTGATTTTTACACGAAATGTCGTTGTTGACGAAATTGCTAATGTGTATCAATTTATTTATATTTTATTTATTTTTATGGCGTGATTTATGAAAATATATGCCCCTCGAAAAATTCAGGGGCCAGGGAAAATCACTTCTTCCCCCTCCTATCGTCAGGGCTGGCCTAGTGTCCGTGTAATTTATTATAGAGAATATATGGTATAATATATTTACATAAAACATTTTAATCAATAAATAAAAGAAACCTTAAATATAAAATTAGTGCTCCGTTGTTCTATCAATTAATCAACATTTTGGAAACAAAATAAATATATAATCTTAAATTATTTTGTGATTTTTATGCGAAGAAAAAAACATTAAATTTATTTATCTTATTACTATATCCCAGAGAGAATTTAATTAAAATTGATATTTTCTTCTTTCATAACACAAGACGGAGAATAATATGATAAATGATATATTGCCTGGTTAGAGAGTGAAGTTTATTGATTATCTAATCACTTGACAGCAGCTCAGCTCTAATTTAAGAGGGGATTCTTTAAATGAAAGTCTCGAATGTCCATTAAGGTAATAAAAGTTGTTTGTGTATTTTACTCACGTTAGTTTCATCGTCTGTTCTTATTCACCCTAAAATATTATAAATATATACATTACTATTAAGGTCGCATTCCAAAAATGGTAAAAATGGAAGCCTTTTAGTGTAGAGTTTCTTTGTTTCTCTGTCCCCTCTGCTAGAAGCCTGAATCTTATAATCTTGTACAAATTTAGAAAAATTTTAGAATGGGGCCATTCATAAAATACGTCTCACAAAATTTCGCCTTTATGGACCCCACCCCTTCATCACGCTGCGTCACATTTTCTGGAATCCCCTAATAAATATAATGTATCAAAAACTAGATCCCCCTCAAAAATAAAATTAAAAAACAACAAGATAAGAAAAAATTAAAATAAAATTGATGAATTCCTAACGTCACTTTTACTTAGACCCCCACCACTCTCCCCTTGTCACATATCATCACACTGAGTAATATTTGCGAACGTATTTTATGAATGGCCCCCATCTAGTTTAAGTTTGATGGTCTGCAGATAGTTCAATTACAAAAATTGAAAAAAAAAAATTGAGACACCACAAATACCATATAAAAGGTCAGGTAATATTTTTTTCAAGTAGCCCATTTATTTTACAATTTTTATTTTAGCACCCGAGCCTACAAAGTTGCCCTGAATGGATGGATTAACTTTATCTCCTCGTGATTTAAAAATGTGAAAAAATTTGGTTGATATAAAATAATTAAGATGAATGAATATCTCGGTAAAGTATAATACGTATCTATGAAATGAAGAATGAGAAAATTTTATTGACAACCTCCATAAATTATTATATAATGATATATCCAGTGGTGACCGAAATTCATATTAGATAAATCAAAAAAGTTTTTCGAAATTATTAAATTTATGTTGTAGGTCAATTAGCCCTTGAAGTTTGAAGAATATAGATTCTGTACATAGACACTTAAGTTTAGGAATAAGAATTGAAAGTAATGGAGGTGCAGCCCAGAGGTAGTGAGGAAAATTAACACATATAAAATAAGGTGTAATTTATTGGAATCCTCCTCCTTTCTTTCAACCGATGTTTCGGAGGATTTTCCCTCCTTCTTCAGGGTTTCAAAGGTCAATGAATGAAACAAATAAAATGTTTCCTTCTTCTCTCAATAGTAGTGTTCAAAAACTTTCTTTATTTGCAACAAAAGACATAGAAAGACAAATTATTTTTTTCCTTCTTTTCTTAATTATTAGATTAATTAATTAAGAAAAGAAGGAAAAAAAATTTGTCTTTCTATGCCTTTTGTTACAAATGAAGAAAGTTTTTGAACACTACTGTGGAGAGAAGAAGGAAACATTTTATTTGTTTCATTCATTGACCCTTTGAAACCCTGAAGGAGGAGGGAAATCCTCCGAAACGTCGGTTTGAAAGGAAAGGAGGAAGGATTCCAATAAATTACACCTTATTTTATATGTGTTAATTTTTTTTTCCTCACTACCTCTGGGCTGCCTTCCATTACTTTCAATTAAAATTTCTACCAGTCCGTCTCTCTCCAGAGAAAATTTCGTTGCAAAAAAATTTAGGAATAATTTTTTAATAAAATAATTAGTTTGGGTAACAGTTGAATGAAAAGTTGCTTTGAAATTTGTCTGTTCCTCTGCGGAAATTTAGACGTATGAGGGTATGAGCCAAGCTGACATTTGTTCTCTTTTTAGAGTTCCGTACCAAAAATTATACATTTTCTATCAAATGGAATATATTATATACCAGCTGCGAAGCTCGCCTTCGGCGGGGATCTTGCTAACCAGTGGTTTACGCCCCTGAACTCCGTAGTGCGTTTTTGAATAAGAATTTAAATTTTCTTTTTCTAATTTGATTTTATTCGTCATGAAATATTAGTGGGGTTTAAAATTAAAAAAAATCACATCGGCGTCGTTGCGCAATTGGTTCTCGAAATGAAATAAAATTATTGCATAGTTTCAAGGGCCAATTAAAATGAATGATTTTTCCGAAAAGGGTGCTGATAGAAGTTTTGAAGTCCCTACCTGGTATATCTTCCAGTTCAAGCAGGTCAAAGACAAGTCCAGACCAGTTTTAGTCGAATAAAAATTGTTCTCGCTGAGGAACTATTAAAATGGTAATATACAAAAAAGGAATAAATAAAGAGGATTCGAGAATTTTTGGACTAATCCATTTCTAAGAACTCTCAATATATAAGATCGGAAATAACTAAGAGTGCTATAGACAAGTCATAGCTTGCTTATAGGAATAGAATTAGAAGAAATTTAACATTTTCTTACAGGACAGGTTGATTCATTGTGGGAGATGGTCGATTCCAACCTCAGTGACTCTGTAGTTTAAGTCACAAGAATTAATTTCCTATTCCTACTCTCGCTCACACAAAGCAGTATCCCATATATATTAAAAAAAATTAATGTTAAATTTGAAAAATAACGAAAATGATGCCTTGTTCGATGAAATTTGCAAAAAACAAAAAGCGAAGATTAAAATAAAATTTCAAAAAAATGAAGGGTACTTTTTTGGAAAGCATCCTCTGGTTGAAAAGTCACCAATCGCCACTGATAGATAGATAGATACATATTATTGCTATATTTTTTGAAAGAGACTGAAGGGCATCTTGAATGTTTAAATATATATTTTTACTATATAGTAAATGTTCAGATGATATATTAGCTATTTTTATTCAATAAATACCCCCTAAGTAGTAGGTATTAAAACATAATTATCAGAAAAACAGGGAATAATAATTTTATTATGTTTCACCAGCAATTTATATTATTATTATAGTAATTATCTAAGAGGTGTGTTTCGTTAGTCAAATCAAATATAAAAAATTAATTAACAATTTTCAATGAATGATAATTATTTAAAAATGAGTGAAGCCCTTCCCCTTAAGGAACTAGAATTCTATAAAAAAAAGCAGATTGAAAAAGTTTTGAATTTTTAAAGAAAATGTGAATATTAAGTTGGATCTTCTGATGAAAGCGGAGTAAAACATAAGCCCTCTTGGCCACCTGCCTGTTACCTTATATGCTAATTAATACTTTTTCATCGCCCACAGGTTGGAATCAAGTTGAACGTTCAACGATCAACGTCTCTGTGTATTAATTAAAAAATTTTGACCATTTGGGCGGGCCATTGCGAATCGCCTCTGGGCCTCCGGCCCACGTTTCCAACCCGCTTCTTCAAGACAATACCGAACGGAACAGATGCATAATTATTGATCTAGTCTAGATAGGTCAACGGTGTACTTGGAAACTTGGCATATATCATTCAATTATTCTATTTCACTTGCAAAAAATATAATCCCAGCCAAAACATTCTCTGCAAAAACAGGCCAAGTTCGAAAAAGAAGTGAAATCTACTGTGCAGACAAGTTATATTCCTCAAGAATAATTAAGTTGAAAAAATAGTACTTTCAATTAAAATGCATTCCTTCCATTTTGAATTACAATCTAAATTTATGGATTCTAAATTTTTAACTATAGTTCCCAAATTTAACTATAATAAATTTTTAATTTAGATTATTTTATTGAAACTTGGCTGTTCGCGGATTTAGTTCATTAACCCTTATAGTATAATTCGTGAACAGCCAAGTTTCAAGAGAATAATCTAAATTAAAAATTTAGTTAAATTTGGAAACTAGTTAAAAATTTAGAATCCATAAATTTAGATTGTAATTCAAAATGGAAGGAATACATTTTAATTGAAAGTACTATTTTCTCAACTTAATTATTCTTGAGGAATATAACTTGTCTGCACAGTAGATTTCACTTCTTTTTCGAACATGGCCTGTTTTTGCAGAGAATGTTTTGGCTGGGATTATATTTTTTGCAAGTGAAATAGAATAATTGAATGATATATGCCAAGTTTCCAAGTACACCGGTGACCTATCTAGACTAGAGCAATAATTATGCATCTGTTCAGTTCGGTATTGTCTTGAAGAAGCGGGTTGAAAGCGTGAGCCGTAGGCCCAGAGGCGATTCGCAGTAAATAAATTTAGATTGTAATTCAAAATGGAAAGAATGCATTTTGATTGAAAGTACTATTTTCTCAACTTAATTATTCTTGGCGAATATAACTTGCCTGTACAGTAGATTTCACTACTTTTTCGAACTTGGTCTGTTTATTCACAGGATGTTTTGGTTGCGATTTTTCTTCTTTTATAAGCTACTTGAAAAACGCTATATGTAAAATTTAAGTTTAGTTTGATCCAACGGGCTAGAATTTTCATTTTTGACCCTCTCCCACATTTTGAGAGGTTAGTTTTTGCATTTCTAGCCTTCAGCTCACAGAATATGTATACAAAATTTGGTTGAGTTTGGTCCAACGGGCTAGGATTTTCATTTTTCACCCTCCCTCCATTTTGAAGGAGTTGTAAGATAGAAAGCTTGGATTTTTGGAATTTTCATTTCTTTGTGTCACAAACTCTATTAGCAGGCGAAATTGCATGATGCTGGAATGATTGGAAGTACCCTATAGGTTTTGATGTTCTATCAGTCAGTGAGTGCCAAAATTTGTTATTTCCTCAGGTCAAAATCTCAGAATCCATTTAAGCTATATTATTGAAATTTGATACTCTCTTCAAGATGGATTACATAATTATATGTGTGTACTTTCCGCTTTGTATCTTATTGATAAATGGGAAATATTACGGCCAAGTCAATGCTCGTACTAGGCCTGCGCACCCTCTGCGCTTTGATAGTGCACGAAGAGTATGGATCATTAGTTTTAACATTCTTTCTTGTAAATAATTCCACTTATATAATAGACCGAGAGCTAGTGAACATTTTGGACTATTATTTCAGAATCCAAATAACATATCCCATATTGTAGTGTGATGAGCACTTTATTTGAAAATGTCAACAAAGTCTGTTTTAATGAAAATATAAAAGAAGTGAATCAATTTGGACACTGTATAAAAAATCAGCTATTTTTTACCTTTTACATATGTGAGAAACTTAAACAAATTTAAAGTAAGGGAGCGTCATAACCTCAATCAATGCAAGTTGAAGTTACAACAAAACATTACCTAGTTACATTTTAATTTTCACATAATTATATGATATTAGATAATATATATCTTTAAAAGTATTATATTCTTCCCCTTAGGTTTTCGCGATCTGAGGGCTTCTACCTCCTTATATAGATTGTGAAATTTATTTTCACTGTTTCATTATTTACTTAGTTCTAGCTGAATGTAAACAACTTAATTAATAGATGAAATAATAAAAATCAAGAAAAAACGTGGTTTCTTATTTTCAGAGCTCAAAAAGCAACCGTAAATCCATTGGTCCACCTTGACGTATAATCTTAGAACTTTTTCATCAGATCCGAAGAAGGGGCTAATATATAAATCCCTCATCCCCTTCCTTTGGTTGGGTATTTGATTTTTTAATAAAATAAAATTAAAAAAAGGCTAATTAAATATTTTCTTCAATAAGCTACCATTCATTTTTGGTTTGATTTTTATCCTTTACTTAAATACTCGTATACTTATTGTGAAATGTAGGTATAAATTACCATTTTTAGAAATATATTTAAAAATCACCATGAAAAAGACACGATGAATTCCCACGATGAATTTCTAGATTCATTTTTTTTTTTTTTTTTTAATTGTTTTAAATTTTGAGCGAGAGTTTTGGCGCCCCTCTGGACACGGCACCTGAAGCGGCCGCATCACTTGCTTAAGAGCATAACCAGCCTCAGTTTCTCTTGAGACACCTGATGGCATATAATATTATATGTATAGGCTTACCATTCGTCTCGGTCTTACAGGGACTGTCTCGGTTTGAAGGCATGGTTCAGATCTCCCGGTCAGTTTGTCATTTTGTCCCGGTTATTTGGAAAAAATTATTAAGTTAATTGAGAACTAAATTTTAATGTATTTAATGTAAAATACAAAGAAATAGAAGAAAAAATGAAAACTTTTTCAAGACTCGGTTCGCTTACTAGTTAGAACCACAACAAGTAATTTCTTTTGTTTTATACATTTTTGTTTGAATTTTAATTAAGTCCAATTGAATATTCTCTCTATATATAGCGAGTAGGTATCGTTTTGGTCCGAGTGCAAAAGGCCATTCCTAGAATAATAGAAATTAAGAAATGCATCTCTAATAGTCTGAAACAGGTCTGGACTTGTAAGTGGCATCCACTTACAAGTCCAGACCTGTTTCAGGCACCCTTGCAATACCCCTTAGCTCTATAAAGAAAAAGGGATCATTCAATGAGCGCTCTTTGTAGTTATTTTCCTCGATCAGATTCTAATGAAAGAATCGCTCACCCGCACATTAAATAATAAAAAAGTGAAACTTTTTTCAAGACTCGGTACACTAGAGCTGCCCTAGTAATTGTTAATAAATTTAAAAATAACTTGTTAATTTATGGCTATACTATAGCATACTCTTAAAATCTCAATAGAATAATTCAAAAAGTAGATACTGCCTTTTGAACGAGATATTCTAAAATCTAATCAGTACAATGTATTTTGATACAAACCAACTTTTTAACTTTCTGTTCTTGGGCTACACTTAGGGCCAGTATGTCGGTTTGTAAATTCTTTGTTAAAGTAAAACCTTAGAATTCACATTGTGCCCGGTGGGATGTCCAATCAAATGGCACGCACTTTCATCTGATTGGCTGAATTCTAAGGTTTGACCCTTTGTCAATTTTAACAAAGACATTACAAACCGACATACAACTGGCCCTTAGTCTAAATTAAGCTAGTAAATGTTAAAATAGTGAACGCATCTTATACCTCTGCAACCACTCGACGAGAATTAGGCTCAAAATTTTGTATACTGGTTTCGTATTCGGATAGGGTGACCTGGTCACCATTGTAAACCAATGGCGAAAGATTTTTTCATTATTATAGTCGAATTGAAGAAGCATGTCCTGACTAGGCCTCGACTATATGACCCCCCCCCCTGATTTGAAAGCTGGATCCGCCCTTGGGCAGACAGAACTTTATTATGTTATATTATTAGTGAGTATATAGTTATTCATGTAATCTAAATTATGCAATTCTAATTCAAATAAATAAATAATTATTTGAGTAAAATATAGTCGTAATAGAACTATAAAGTATAATTAATATTCGATAACTTGGTTGAAGTTGGAGAAATAAGCATGAGCAGAATATTATTATATTATTGTATTCGTATATTATTATAGTTATCTTTGACCCACTTGAGTTTCGTCAGTCATGAGAAATTGTATTCAAAAGTCGTTCTGTTCCAAATTCGATACATTTCATAGGTCGACTTGGCAAACTCCTATAATCTAAAGTCAGAGGCACATAGAAGATTGTACTCTTGAGAAATACTCATTTTATTCTTGATATACACAAAATGCAGGGATATTTAAAGCTAGTTTGATTGAAATAAGGAATAATTTGTTTTATTATAAACTAAAAAATAAGTAAATAAATAAAAAAGACAGTAATTTTTAGCTTAAGTTAAAAAATAATATAAAACTACGTAAATCTTAAATAATGTCTAAAGGTTCAATTTGGACATATTTTTTTACTCCTATTACTTAATGATGCTTAGCAATTTTATTAAACAAAACTTGAAGACAAAATGACACTAGTAAAGCGAGTGCAGCCAAATGTCAGACTAAAAAAAGGTATTTGATATAATAATTTATCTTGTAATTATACTAAGCTGGCAAATTATATACAAATCGAACATATGGATTCACCAACAGGTTTTAATGACTTCTAGAGACTGGAATTCTGTTTCTGCCCTTGTTTTTCCGTCCAGGACTGAGCAGTAACTGAACAAGAACTGCAACTAATTGAATTCATTTCTTTTTGGAACTTGTAACTTGTAACTGTAACTAATCACACAAAATTAACGGAACTAGTACTCAGTTTCTTTCATGGGGATGAACTGTAACTATAAAATTACTACAAACTACATTAATTTATTTAATTTTTAATGAAATTGGTGACGTTTCTAGGTGAAACATTTTACCTAAATATGTGTTAATTAAATGGTAAGTTACTTTTTGTATCTCCTGAAGATGGGTTGTATATAACCCGAAATGTATATATCGAGGTAAAACTTATAAAATATATTTTTGTATGAATATCAAGATAGTTAGTGGCTTTTTAAAATTAACTTATAAGATTTTTTATTGGTAATAATTTTTTATTCAGATATTTTAAATTAAATTCCGGCCCCAATGCCAATAATGTTAGTATCTATATCTAAAGGAATGTCAAGGTCGGATATGTTTTTAATCGTTATTATTTATCCCAAAATTCTTTTACTTTTTTGCACTTGTTACTGTTTTTCTAAATTTTTTTGAACTTTATTCGAATGGACCAATTTGATCGTAGTAAATATTTTCTCGAATTTAAATTTTGAATAAAGTCATTATAGGTACAAAAATTTTAATTAAATTTTCAATTTCACCAAACCCCAGAAAAATCAAGCTGACTTTAAAAGTTTCAACAAATAAATAAGTTATCAAAGAATTTTTGCAACAATTTATAAAAGTCTTCTAAAAATAAGATCGCAATGTGGGGCCTGCTGTTACCGCCCCCTCCTTATCTTGAATTAATTAAGCATGGACCATCAATGATTTGTATATTAACGTAAGTCAGTCACTTTTCTCAAAAATATTAACGAGAATGGAAGCTCTGTTGTTAACTCTTTGTCATTTTTTAAACTCGACGAGCTTTTTTGCTGGTGAGAAATTTTAGTTGTTTTTATTCATAGAAATATGTTATAAGTTATAAGCAGTTCCGGATTTGTGAAATATGGGGACCTAGGCAAAACGTTACGTTCAGCCTCCCCTCCATTATTAGTATTATTTTTTTAACTTAAGAAAGTTAAAAATGTAAATAAATAGATACCATATTGAATTATAAGAAATCGAAACAATAAAAAATAATCGAAAAATAGAAAAAAAACTGTGCAATTTAGAAAATTGTTTATAGCAAAATTATCAATATACAATACCTATAGAAAAATTATTTAATTTTTGTTGTCCTAAAGTACTCCCCAAATAATTTTTTACTCTTTTGAGAACTGAAAATGTCCTCTCTTCACCAGGATTGTTTATAGGCATAGTTAGATATGTTTTTAAAATAATATTCAAATTTGTAAATGTTGCTATTATAGTATTTCGTTCAATAAATATGCAATGCATTAATTCTGGTTATCACAAAATTTCAAAATAATTAATTTAATGGTGTATTTCTGATTTATAGGCCTTAGTCATTTACTGGCACTAGGTAATTACCTAATTTGCCTAGCTGTTAATCTGGGGCTAGTTACGTCTCTGGCAACTGCGTATAAAGTATATCAATTCTTTTTCAAAATTTTCAAGAAAAAATATATTCTACTTTTGTTAATACTTTTTGTTGTCGACACTTCACAGGTAATAATATAATATATATAATGTGCCCCTCTCTGTTTTATTAAAATCTGGATCTTTGCAAAGATCTTTTTTTAACCGACTTTTTTTGTGCCTATGCTACCTCATATTTTGAAAAAAATTTATGCATTGGGTTCAGTCCAGTCCAGTCTACCTTCCGATTGGTCGCATTTTTTTTAATAGGTATTAGACCTTTTTTGTTAGGTTTGTTCAGGACTAACTTCTTTGTTTATGAACCGATTTCGATGATTCTTTTTTTATTGGAAAGAGGCTATCTTAGGGATGGTGGCATATTAATTTGGTCAAGTTCTGATGATATGATCACTATTAATAACATCACTAAAAAGAGAAAAATAAAAATAATTTTTAAGAAAAAAATAAAACCGACTTCAAAAAATTAAATGCAACAAATAAAATACACTAAAAGGTATAAAATAATTATTATCTTATTTAGTTACAACTAAACTACGAAATATTAACATGAAATTACTTTTTTAAGTCGGTGCCAAACAGGTACCTTTTATGAATCGCACTCGACGGATCTTACTTAGTACGTTTGGTTGGTACGCTCGCTTATAGGTATAGTTTGTTTGGCACCGACTTAAAAAAGTAATTTTATGTTAATATTTCGTAGTTTAGTTGTAACTAAATAAGATAATAATTATTTTATACCTTTTAATGTATTTTATTTGTTGCATTTAATTTTTTGAAGTCGGTTTTATTTTTTTCTTAAAAATTATTTTTTTCTCTGATGTCTGAAAATGGTGAAATTTGGCTGAATTGCAAAAAATTAATAATTATAAGCAGTTAATGAATGGGCTGAAGCAGATTGTCAATGCCATAAAGAGATTATCAAAATACTAGTAAATTAATTTTTATCATGTAAAAATTAACATTTGGGAGCCATTTTACCACATTTCCCTCTATATATTATATCGTAATTCGGATATAAACATACCACCTATATTCCTTTCAAAAAATGTATGAATAAATTTCATCTTTAAACATCATTGATTACAGGTATGTATTAACTAATATAAAAAGTAGAATTAGAAAAATAGCCAGTCTGTTTTGGATTTATTTTTATTTTATTTTATCCATGCTAGTTTAATGGGTTTTAGAGATTTCATTGAACAAGAATTCAGAAGTAAATAAATATAACCATAATTTCCAAAGCTTATTTACATACTATAATAAAAATCTTTTGATGATTTTACTATTATTTTAAAGTTAGATATTTAAAAAATTAGTTTGATGATTATGAAAAACCATTTTGTTTTTTTTTTAATTAATTTTTTATTTAATGGCGACATTTTAGGAAAAAACATGCTTGTAGATACATACCTGACAGAGATAAATTATTAATCTTTCTACAAATCAATATACATTCGTTATATTACCTTGAATAGAAAATTATTTATTTTTTTAAAATAATCCTTTCAACTTAAAAAATATCTCATAAATTTTAAGTCAATTGACTGATTTGTATTTGAATAAAGTATTATTCCTATTTTTCATTGTGTAATTTTAAATGCAAAACACCTGGTCAGAAACAATGCATTGTTACAAAAGAAAATGTATATAAGTCAATCACTCAAGCATTGGCAAGTATATCCTTATAGAGATCGAGATCTTTCGTGGTGTGTGATTTCTGAATGGACTGTCATCCAGGAATACATGCCCTATGTCTACCAATTATATTCAATAAGTCCAGGGCACAATGAATCGTTGTGTGGCAGCTTGTAACGTCTTAAGAAAGGGTTTCACCTTTGTTCTCGTCCCAGCTCTCGGACATCTATATTGAAGCAAACAACGGATTATTCCCGTCTACCACGAAAAGGTCCAAGAGGGGCATCCATTAAGTTGGGCGAAGAAATAGCACGGGACACTCCTTCCTGCCAGGACACCGCCCTCCTAATGATATCACTATTACAAGCACCTAGTAATTGAGATCAAAATCAAAGTGACTTTATTTAGACTCTCCCAGTTTGAGATAATTTTAATTAATTTTTCAATATTTTAATATATAATTGAAAAGTTTTTGTTTTGCCGAGAGTAGCAGAGTTGTTGATTCACAAAGAGAAACAAAGAGGTTGTCCTCTGCTTGATGCAAATAAACATACACAAATATATATCGAGATGATATATCTGTATATATATTATTTGTTTGTTTGAGACTATAGTTTCGAAGACTGATGATGAAGACCAAGTCTTCGAAACTATAGTCTCAAACAAATAAATAATATATATACAGATATATCATCTCGATATATATGTGTGTATGTTTGTTTGCATCAAGCAGAGGACAACCTCGTTGTTTCTCTTTGTGATTTTAATATATAATACCTACCAATAACACCGCTCAACAAAAATTAAACAAAAATATCTCCCCGTAAACCTAACAATGGATTCCAGTAGAGTTTTATACGCTGATTATCATGCAATTTCCCGGTTTTTTAAAACACGTCAGAGTTTTGAGATATTATCGGTCAAAATGAAGAAAAGAGCCATTTTGACCTATATTCGAGTCGAATTAAATATTAAACACCATTATTTGAAATTAAAATATTTTCTTGACGTAATACAGCTTCCCCTTTGATTTTCAAATTACCACTTGTTTTTAGCCCAAATCAAACTCGAGATATAACTAAAAAACTAATACCTTATGTTTTTATCTATGTTTATTACCCTTTATAATCACGTAGTTTTAGTTTTTTAGTCATAACTCGAGTTCTAATTGATCTGAAAACAAGTGGTAATTTGAAAATCAGATGAATCTGTTTTCTATTACGTCAACAAAATATTTTGATATCAAATATTGCTGTTTAATATTTAATGGGACTCGAAAATAGGTCAAAATGGCCTTTTTCGTCATTTTGACCGATAATATCTCAAAACTCTGACGTGCTGTAAAAATCGGGAAATTGCATGATAATCAGCGTATAAAATTCTACTGGAATCCATTGTTAGGTTTAAGGGGAGAAATTTTTGTTTAGTAGTGTAATTGAAGGAAAAAGTAAACTTTTTAAATAAATGCCAAACAGTCTGTAAAATTTTGGGGATTTATCCAATTTTTAAAGCCATTTTCCCTTTGGAAACAGTTTCACTCCTCCGGATGTTGAAAGCTGAAAATTTTCAATTATTGTTTGAGAACATGATAACTAGAGATCAGAAGATGATAGAAAATTTGTGACGGGTCCGAAAAGTTTTAGTTTAATTTATGGATGATTAATTGGGTTTTGGGCTTCTAGTTACAAAACTTCCGAATGAAAAAAGGAGAAAATCAGAAAGATATTGAATCGTTATATGAGCATAGCTAAAGAAGTGAAATAACACTGTAGCAAGTTTCAACTTTCTAAGTTAAATCGTTAAAATTAAATGAAAAATTTCAAATTGACCAAAATTTGGTGAGTTGAGCAAGTACTATAAAATTTTCCAATTTTAATCTTTGAATAATGTAAAAGATGGTATTAACCGAGGGGTGACCCGCGATTGAAATTATGTGTAAACGTCTTTGGAATTATGTGGAATTTTTTTGAATTCATTAGATAATGCCCCTTCATCTATTGTCTTCTACTTGGAAATGAAAGTGGAATTGGAAGTAGGTGTACACTATATTAGGTCGCGGTTCACCCGTCGGTATTCACAGACATACTGTATTCCGCCAAAACACTTTTTTGTAAAAAGACTCTAATTGTCTTTATCAGGTAGATATCCAGAATTTTTCAGGCCCACTTAGCCTACCCCTGGTATACGCGCTTTCTTTAACTAAAATATTAAATTTCACATTTCTATTAGTCCAATAATTTTGTCTGTATCTGAAGAATTGAAGATTGTAAGAGTCAAGGAAGAGGGGGAGTGGGGTAGAATAAACGTATTGGCGAATGAAATGGGTCAGATCTTCCCAATATGATCGCGAGGGCTATTAAGAGTCACTTTGGGGGAATTATAGATTTTGGAACACATGCCTAGTTTAATAAAATTTTAATCTGTAATTTTTTATAACATTTACTCTTTAAGAATTCATAATCTTCCTCTACTGAAGATTGCGTTGAAATTTTAGAATAATTTGGAAATGTATAAATCCATATGCATTAATAATTGATTAAACACTACAACTCTAGTCGTCAAACAAGTATAATTCGCTTCGTGCTAAACCTAATGACCTTTCCCATCGTTTGCTCCGTCAACTCGTCCAAGCCGATCAACAAAATATCCAGCTGTAAGGTCATCCCACGAGGGTTAATTATAT
The DNA here is from genome assembly GCA_024734495.1 of Forficula auricularia. Classification (NCBI taxonomy): domain Eukaryota; kingdom Metazoa; phylum Arthropoda; class Insecta; order Dermaptera; family Forficulidae; genus Forficula; species Forficula auricularia. Next base: position 5,498,414 of record JALMQS010000816.1, on the reverse strand, counting down.
AGGTAAGTTTTATCATAAGTACAATCTAAGAAGGACTCTGCTCGGCCATATCCTGATAGAGAGAATAGGCAACCAGAATTCTCTCTCCCTTGCATATTGGCTTTAGCCTTTTCCTTGGGATCTGATCTGATATCGTTCAAGTATTTAGCAATCTATCAATAATTTACGACCGAGATCTCTGGCTATGTTATGTGAAACGGCGAACCTTTGCGCACCAACTTGGTTGCATTATGCAATAGCGATGTAGAACATGGTACATTAAGATGACTCCAGCTCTTTTGTATAGAAATAGGGTCTAAGCCCAGGCCGTTATCTTGATCGTGATTGATGTCTTGATACAGTTGGCAAAGGTATATCGCGATTCGAGAGGGCGAGTCTGTGAATAAATCCATCTATAATAAATCCAAATTTAGGTTCAAAAGATTTATAAATATTATTCGGCTGAAACAAGTGAATCAATAACAAAGTAAGAAAATTGTTTGAAAATATTAGAATTTTAAATCATATGTAACTTATAAATAAGTTGAATAATTTAAATTCAATTCCACTAAATCTGATAAAATGGTTATAACAGAAAAGTGAAATTTCAATTTTATTCCAAACGTTTTCCCGAGTAAAAATGAGAATTGGCTGAACCAGGGCTGTAGCACGGCTTTTAGAGGGCCGAAGAACGGCTGAACTGAGGCTGTGACAAAAATTAAAAAATAAATTGTGGTCTTGATAGACCGAACTCAGAACGCACTGGGTCTGTGACATTTAACAAAAAATCCAAAATCCCGCACCCAGGTTGAACCTCGGCCGAACGCGCTATAATATTTATACAAGACCTCAGCTCGGCCGAAACACGGCTGTTACGGATGTGTAGAAAAAAATATATAAATAAGCTTAAAACTAAAGTTTTGAGCATCTTTTTTTGGAAATAGTTGGAAGTTTTTCAAAAAATCAGCTCGGGTTCAGATTAACCAAGATGAGTGAGCTGACTGCCCGGATAGCATGTTAGTTCTCAGGTTCGACTCCTGAGGGGATGAATCCCCTCTGATATCGCAATTTAATAATATTTCTACTAAAATCTTAGAATTTGTCTGAAAAAGATTGATTGAATTCTTTCTCTTTTAAAATATAAATAAGCGTCGAATTTCTATGAAAAATTTTCTGCTGTTGTGTTTCAAGATATTGTTTTATTATTCTAACACATTTTATGAAATTTTATAAAATTTGATAGATTTTTATAAAATTTTATATTTTGCTAAAGAAAATTAATTAACTTATTTGATGCAGTTTTAAGAAATTTCACGAAATTTAATAGAATTTTATCAAATTACTGAAAATTTGGATTATTTACCTAGGGAAAAAACTTTATTCAGTTTGTAAATATTATAAAATTTCAAAAACTTTTTCAAAAAGTTCATTCATTTTTTCGAAAGCAACATTTTATAAAAATATATTAAATATCTTAGAAAATTCTATAAAATTTGTAAAAATCGGAGAAAGAAGAACCTTGTGGAAGAGTCTGAAGAAGAGAAGAGGTCAGATGATGGGGCACACACTGAGACATGGGGGACTGCTTAGGGATATCTTGGAGGGGGAGGTGGGAAAGAAAAGGGGAAGGGGAAGATCCAGATTAGAATATTTCAACCAAATAATTGGGGATATGGGATGCCAGACATTTAGAGAGGTCAAACAGCTGGCGGGGGACAGAGTCGAGTGGAGACGGATTGTTGCATCAAACCAGTCTTAGGACTGTATACTCAATGATGATGATGATGATGTAAAAATCATATAAAATTTTACGTTAAAATGGTTATAACAGAAAAGTGAAATTTCAATTTTATTCCAAATGTTTTTAATATAAACAAAAAAAATAAAAAATAAAAAGGTGAAAAAATTAATCTTTTATAGATATAGAATAAAGAAATAGCAAACTTATGCCTCAATAGCAAGGCCCATTACGCCATTAAGGGTTTTTATTGTCTTTGCTTTTCTAGTGAACTCCGAACCTCCCACTAATCCCTTTAGAACTACTCATTTAAACCCAGATGCAAGCAACACGACTAGAATTGAATCGACTTTAAATGAATATATCAACGCTTAATCCTAGACATGAAATACTTTGCTTGTCTTCTGATGGGCCCGGCTACTTTCAAAATAGTTATCAATTCAAAGCAGCTGCCCCGATGACCATACCTGGGTACCCCCATGTTGGTAGCTATATATAATATATAATATTAATTTAACATTTTTCGAATAATAAGAATTTTAAATAAAATATGAAAAGATATATTTTATATTAGATTTTCATTTGAGTTAATAGGTTTAGGGCAGTGTTTCTCAACCTTTTTTGTTTGACAGTACACTAAAAATATCTGGAATCAATTGCGGCACACCTGAATATAAAAAATGTAAAAGTTGTATGATACAAAAAAAAAGATATATTTATTTTCAAAATTATTTCACTGAAAGGACTGAGCCTGTTTTCTTGAACTAATTAAATCAAAACGAGCTTCCAAAATCCCTAGCGATAAAATTGACCACTTGGATGGCTAAACCGATGAATGTGAATTCGATATGTAGCCATCTTTAAACTTCCTATCTTATGTTTGTAAGGCACAGATTTTATTGAATATGTATGGCAAAATGAATAAAACATTTTTTAATTATGTTGTGATATGCATTTTCGACATGTTACATAAGTCTACGTTGAAGCAGTAGGCTTTATGTAATTGCTGAAATTGCAAAGCTTGACCTGATTATAATTCTACTTAAGCGATGAGTCTCTGATAATCAGGGCGGATGACTTACGATCGAGAAGCCTGTCACATATCTGACTACCCTCCCTCTGTACTTATTCTCAATAAACCTTATATTAAATAATACATCTTGGTATAATTATTACCAACCCCTAACCAAATTATAACAATTGGCGCCCTCACACAGTATATTATAACAATTAGTTCACACCAATGCATTCAAATTAAAGAAATTTAAAGACTTACTTATTTCACAAATCTTTTGATTTTAAGAAAAAGCCAATTTGAATCAACGTCATTTAGAATTAAGAAAAAAATAATATCAAATAAACGAAAAAAAAAGATTTTTTTAGTAAACATTGAAATAATTACAAATATTATTTCAAAGTTATAAGCCCATGCAATTTTAACTATTTCTCAAAAACCCTCGCGGTACACTTGACAATCTCTAGTGGTATACAGATTGAGAAACACTGGTTTAGGGTAATAATTTTTTGAAATTTTTTTTTGCTTTTCTTAAAGTTTACCAATGAAATGTCAAAATTCTAATCATTCAGAATTTTATTTTATCTCTAGATGCATTCCTTGTATAGATGTTGCAATAAAAACCAGTTTTTAGTAAGAATGGGTTTTTACTAGTTAAAACGCGTTTCACTGAATACCTTGGTGGAAACTAGAGTTTACTGATGTTGGTTGAGTTTGGTCCAAAGGTCTAGAATCTTCATTTTTGAACTTCCCCCTCATTTTGGGTGTTTATTTTCAAAATTTCTTAAATGAAAATGTCAAAAATTAGAAGCAAAGTTGTAGAGGAAGTAATTTCTGACATTTTCGTTTAAAAAATTTTGAAAATAAACACCCAAAATGAGGCGGAAGTTTAAAAATGAAGATTCTAGACCTTTGAACCAAACTCAACCAACATCAGTAAACTCCAGTTGCCGCAAAGGTATTCAGTGAAACGCGTTTTAACTAGTAACGTTTTTACTTAAAAAAGGAGTTTTACTGCAACATAAATAAGTAATCAGAAATTTTTTTAGAAGGCAATTATTTAAAAAAAAATAAATTTAAATAATTAAGAGTATACAAATATTTCAATGAAAGTAATATTATATACAATTTTAAAATATATTTTATATTAGATTTTTGTGGATTTATATTAAAATATAATGTCAGCTGGATAATTTCGAGGAAAGGGTGTTCCTGGTGGCTGGATCTACTCATGATGTTAACTACTCACTAGACGACTATAGAGGATAGTCCGATCGAATGAGAATGTTGTTATGTATTTGCACAATATGCCTAAGACGTACTTCGTCAACAGGGCCAATGTCTGGACCACCATGCCCAAGAAGGTATCTATTGTATTATCTAAGATAGGAAGTTGAATGTTTCAATGTACATACATACATTCATTATACCGTAAATGGTTATTTTCAAATAAGTTTAATTAACAGTAATAGTTTTAAATTGGAAGGAATTATTTTTCATAGGAAATACAGTCGACTCTCGATAATTCGAACTCTTCAGCTGTTAACTTCAGTTAATCAAAAAAATGTTGTGTATTTTGATACGCTCTATAACTCGAAATCCTTTTCGTAACAAGAGGGGAAGAGAACGTTCTATTATTCGAACTAGGCCACTTCCCCTCTTTATAATTCGAATTTTCCTAGCAAAAAACTATTCTTAATATTTTTAATTAGGTATATTATTATCTATTGCAATGTTAATACATATGTAATTTTTTGTTCTTTTTTTCTTTTTTCATTATTTTTACTTTTTTACTTGAGGCTATGTAAGCTCATACATATTTTAAAAAAATTACATAAAAACTCTTAATAAAATTCAATTTTTTTCTTTCCTTCTTGATAAGACAAACTTCTTGATAATTCGAAGTCTCAATAATTAGACATTTTCTTGTAGTTCCTTTGATTTCGAATTATCGAGTGACGACTGTATCAATTTTTGTTATGAAAATCTATCCGTGAATTTTCACTGGTGCCGGTTAGTAGTAAAATAAAAATGAACGGAAAGCTTTAGTTAACATAAATCTGCTGAGTTTGTGAATAGGTAAATTATAAAATCTGTTTGTTTGATCCTTATACATTTTAAATCCGTTGAATCTCGAAACAACGATTGTACCTATAATTAAATGCAAATCTTATTCGATTAGTACAAACGGGTTGTTAATTAGTTAAAGCTACTTCGAAACGCAAACAGGGCACCTTATTCAGTAAGTCCACCTTTAAACAGTCACTGCTTTCTTTGCATTGTGTTGTATGGCCTGCCTCGTGCCTAGTGGTAATTAATACCTCCTGCAGCGGGGATTATTGTTTGATTATAAGAACTTTACGTGCCTGTCATATATGATTAAGACAAGTTTCCATCTACGTTGTGCCTCATGAAATATCTGAAGAGCGACGCGCCAGAGCCGCGTGCGAGAGGAGTTTAAGAGCGCGAGCTTGAGGGTCGTCGTCGTTGGTAAAAACTAGTCTATTGCTGTGTTTCTATTTCCAATAATTCCCTGCCATGATGTCCTGAAGACTGGACCTTTCGAACTCTGATGGATGGTGACATGACTACGGCGCCGTCGGCGGTCACCACGAAGAGGGGATGCTGAGGACGCGCTCGTTTTTATTCATCACTCGATTATTATTTAACAGAGAACTTGTTCTTGCGTTAATGCATCTAAGTGTTATTTATTTCTAATAATTTATTCACTGAAACTGTTTTGTTGACATCATGAAAATAGTCATATGGTGTAAAAACTAAACGATAAGTTACAAGGTAATTTCACTATATAAAAGCAGAAGAGAAGCTATGCCCCAACAAAATGATGAGAAATTCTCGAGATCATTCTAATACCCGTTTCATATAAAATATTTAATAATAATAATAATAGCCGTCTAGTTGTTATATTTTGTTTCAGGCCAAACAGCTTTAGTGCTTTCATGAAAGTCGTATGAATCTAATCAAGCGTATCTCATCATATGACTCACCGCAATAAACCATATGGTCTGCAAGTGAATTTAAAAATTATTGAAATTGATCTCCATCTATGAAAAACGTAGAAAATATTTTTTTTTCTTTTTAATATATTTTGGTTGTGCTATTTACTATAAGAATATACTAATTATAAAATAGAACAAATAACATACAAAACGGATATCGTCGCCTTAGGGCCGGTTGTATGTCGCAAAGTAAATGATTTTTACCACTAACACAGGGTAGATGGTAAATAGAGGGATTCCCAACCGGCCCTAAGAGTGTAAGCCTGCTAAATCCATTTTTTTATCGCATATCGTCGTCTTAGAGTGTAAACCTGCTAAATCCATTTTTTTTATTATATATGACATATTAATACCGTTCGAAAGAAAAAGAGATCAAGTCCAAGTAATACTTCTAATTAAAATTACGATCGTAAATTGTTGAAAAAAGTGAAAAATGGTTTCTTTCGTAAACAACAAAGAATTAAATATATAAATAAATAGAACAATTGGTCAATTATAAAAATAAAAAATTGTAATTGTAATTTACTGTACATTTTTACTTTATCCAATGCCAAGCATGGATAAAGTATTGTAATCGGTCTCGCGGCAAGCGCGACTTCAAAGGGTCCTCAGGTAAAGACTACGGAACCCATATCGGAACCAATATCTTAAATTCTTAGTTATCTGTGCTTAAATCCGGCCCTGTTTTTGAGATTGTTTTATAAAATAAATGAATTTGTTTAATACCGAAAAACAATCCATAAATTATTTCAAAATATTTATTCTATATACGAAATTTACAAAAAGCTACCTCCCACCGAAAAATTCTGAATACGTTATTGAAAGAATATGTTTAAAACTATAATTTAAATTAATGGAAATCTCTTTTTAATAGGCCGGAATATGATCGGTCACTTCGAAAGAATCCGCCAGCGTGCAGACAATGGTCCTTAGCCCTCCGACACGCACAATGATTGGCCACCTTTAGGGTAGAATCGTAGCAGGGCGTAATTCCAGAGGGGCAGATTAACTAAATCCTGATCAGTTTCCGCTTAAATTGGCAAAAAACACAACCCGGCTTTTTAGCTTGGCCCTTTACTATATGTTTAGGTTCAAAGGGTTATAATTTTCACCCCCCACCCATTTCGGGTGGGTGGTTTTCACTTTTAAGTTTTCTAAAGGCACATGTAGTAAGTGTACAACATTTGGTTCATTTAGGTCTAACAGCTTAGAATTTTTATTTTTGACACTTCTCCCATTTTGGGTCGTTGGTTTTTACATTTCATCTCTTCTAGAAGTTCACAGATTAAGAGTAGAAAATTTGGTTCAGGTAGGTCTAAAGGCTTAAAATTTGCATTTTTGCTCTCATCTCCATTTTTGGCGGTTGATTTTTGTATCACAGCATTATATTGCCTTGGGAACTAAATATGTTTGTAAAATTTCAGCTCGATCGGATAATACAAAGTGAGTTAAAATTTGGAACCAGAAAAAAAATCATATGAACCTTGCAAATTAAATAAAAGTTTATAATGACAAAAGTATTAAACCAGAGAAAAGCGCTAGTCGAAAATATAGACATAACCCGTATAGCACAGAGACCAAAATAAAACCCAAATGGAACTTTTTTGATTGGTTGAATTATAGTCATTATATAATCACGGTTTCAAAACGGTAGTTATGTCTCGTTTTTTTCCGTTTTGCAACTGTGTTGTATTATCGTTAAATTATAGTCGCAAAGATTATAAAGCAACCGTTACAAAAAGGTTGTCGCCAATATTTTTGTCACCGATTTGCAACTGTTTATTTATAATTTTATTAATAAATGAATTTATATTTTGAAATAATTTCCTTCCATCTTTTTTCAAAAAAGACACCTAAAAAAGATACTTAAATCTTTGCTTTCATTATAATTTTATATTTCTTTCATTTGATTAATATAATGAATAATTATACAATTCTTTAATAATATACAATAATCAACATTATATATATAGGAAAGCGGATAATGTTGATTATTGTATATTATTAAAGAATTGTGTAATTATTCATTATATTAAACAAATCAAAGAAATATAAAATTATAAATAAACAGTTGCAAATCGGTGACAAAAATGTTGGCGACAACCTTTTTGTAACGGTTGCTTTATAATCTTTGCGACTATAATTTAACGATAATACAACACAATTGCAAAACGGAAAAAAACGAGACATAACTACCGTTTTGAAACCATAACCACAGTGTTCTTAGAAGATCATCTACCCAAGAATTATGTTCGGCACACGTTACTTAACTTCATAGATCAACAGGATTTGGAGCTTTCATCATGCTAAATAAGTTTGGGTTAATTATATAAATATAGGCCTCTCCTTGGAGCGTTGAAAGCATCAGAACAGGAAGGATAATCAAAATTAAGTAACTTGTGGTGCACCTAGCTCTAAGAATCATCCTTCTCTCGACCCCAGTAGTATTGCTTGCATTCCATTTGAAATGAATGGAGAAACTTCAAGGAAGAAACTAAGACTTGCGACTATCTTAGCTAGAAACAAAAGCTATTATATTATTTAAGGATAAAGAGCATTACCAATATAAGTAAATGCTGATCTGCAAGATTTTTGTATATAACTATGATCTATTTATAAGATTTATCAGATCCCTGTTGTTCCTGCTTCTTGTATGTTTTCATATCAGGGCCAAGTTAAGATTTCAGACACACTCTTTCTTATTCGAATTTGCATGCGCGAGTGCTCTTATGCGTCTCCTCTGAATCAATGAAAGGGCATTGGGACGAGGGGATGGGATATGGATGTTTGGAGCCCCCGTATCCGGAGAAGAGGCCCCTGATGGCCCAGGGCCCCCTTGGACAAATAAATCGCCGGATGGAACGGAAACGAGCAGAAGCTTCCCTTCAGAATACGAAGTGCATGATTAAGTAGAAGAGTTAGTCTCTTAAGAACTCTCAACCAATACATCCGAAGCTCATGAGCAAACAACCGTACGTGTTTCAAAGGTCCCGGTGAATCACGGCGCCGAGGAAATGAGACTCGAAATTAAAGAAATTTCATTTTCAACTGTCTTTCAGATTTGTTCAAAGGAAAGGGAATTGTATTTTAAAAGAGAGAAGAGATCAAGTTGAGCTCTTCAAGTACATGGGCAGTTCTGAACCAGTCATTGGGGTGGTAGCTGCTTTTTATGGGCTTTCGAATAAATATTATTTTTTGACCCTGTATTTTTATTTTTTATTATTTTATTTGAAAAAGTTATACATAATAAAATAAAAAATACATATAGGTATAGCAATAGTTTATATTAAATCAACATTTCACAACCTCGCTTCGTCCTAGCTTCTGTGCTTGTGCACATGTTTCGACTGTGATATGTGGTTAAGAATAAGTTATAAAACTCTTGCCTTGTCTTTACTTATTGTGTTATAAACTTTTTAAAATAGGTATATCTAAAAATTGTGATTTTACTCAAAGGTTATTTAATCATTAAGACCAAAAGTAAAATTTAATTACAGTTTGAGATTTATTTAAATATTTGATTCAACAATCACTGGAGAATGAGAAAATATTTTCAATCAACCACATTTTTGCAATACCATAAAAAATAAGAGTGTGAACATAGGTGGCTTACTAGCCTGTCCTACAACAAAAGAATATAGATGAATGCGAAAGAAAAGGGATTTAGACCACGAGATTCCAATAGCCTGATGTCGGAAAGAACATAACTGACCAATTGAAAAGATAAAAGAGAGGAGCCTGGCAGTCTAACAGAAAAAATTCAAACAATGGCTGAACTACAAAATGTAGGCTTCCAGAGGAAAATTACATTATTTAATAAATATCACTAGATAAAATTCTGCTACTAAATCAACATCTTAATCATTTTAATGACCTCTTAAAGGTTGAGAATTGATAGAGAATAAAGGATTTGACAACTGTCATTAATTTCTGCTTATATCCAATGAGGACGAAAACATATAAATGTAATTCTATTTTATATTTTATTATTTTTTTGAATTAAATTTTGAAAAAATGTTTAATTTAAGTACCCTAACGATTTGTTAAGACTAAAAATATTTCCAAGCCATCGTTCAAGTCTCCACCATTTTTTCTATTTTTCTTGCAAATTTAAAATTTTGGAAAAATAGTAAAATAAATTATTTAAATTCTAACGTTAAATATTTTGATAGTTGTAAATGAAGAAGATTTAATGAACAAGTAGATAGAATCATAAATAAGTATTAGAGAAAAGATAACTTTCTGAAACAGTATGGAGAAAGAAAAAGTTTAAATGAAAAGGCACACGATGAGACCCGGGTGTTGCTCAGGAATATTTTGAATAAGCTAGACATGTGCGAGTTGTACTCGCATTCCGAAGGTTGCATACCTAATTATAATAATTATAGCTAAATGACCGTCGTTCAGTGAATTCGATACTTCGCTAAGCCAGCCCAAAGATAGGAAGTAGAAAAATAATTATATCTTCTAGATTATAATATTTTCCTGAGATAATTTCTCATGGATATGGGAATAGGGAATTGTAAAAAGTGAAAGAATCGGTATAGGATAGATTCAAATGGTGCGAGTGGTTTGCATCTACCTAGACTTAGGACTGATTCTATTAAGATGATGATACAATTCTAGTCAAAGTAAGTAAATAAATAAACTGAATATTCTAATTTAAAATGTTTAAATGAAAATAGTCAAAGTAATCAAAAAACATTTTATTCTATTAGAGAAAAAATTAAACCCGAGATAATTCTAATGAGATCTGGGAGGGGGGGTTAAGTACTAATTTGATAGTAAACGTTTTGTCTTCAAAATAATTCTTTTTAGGGTTTAGTACAAACTTGAAATGAAGAACCCATTTTTTTTTATTATGGGCTGTGAGATATCCCTGTAATAAATATCTAATTAAGCATATTAGTTTAATTTTTGAATTTAATTCAGTTTAAAATGACTGTGTAGGTGGACGTCAAATTAACATTTTTTGTATCGTATTTTATTTGTTATGTTATAAGGACCTTTTAATGACATTTCATCTTAATTAACTTAAATACCAATACAAAATTGTTTTAAAGTTGAATTGCTCTTGGTGTATTTGATGCTTTTGAGTTAATAATATTTGGAAGCGAGTAATTAATTAACTTAAATCATAGGACTGATGACATATAGCCACTTAAATTTCAAATCTCGGAAGGTCTAAATTGAAATATACAGAGAAAATATAAAAAGAAATTTCTAAATATATAAGAGAAAAATAATTTAAAATCTTTCGCATGATCATGTTTTAATTATTCAAGGATTAATATTATTAATTAAATCATTTTTAATTTTTTAGTTTTTTTTCGCAATAAATTGCTTATATGTAAAAGCTAGTCTCATAAAATTGGTTATTTGTCTTCAATTTTTCCCAATCCGTGATTCGATCCGAATCTTTCGCCGACATGAAAGAAGAAGATACTTCTTCCCATCTCTATGCCATTATCTCTAAATTGGTTTGATTGGTTCTGATATATAATTTATCATTTTTCCGGTTGATTAATCGCGTAATTCAGTCGCTTTTCTAATTCTATTGCTTTTGATCTGATATTAAATTTAATATTTATCATCAAAAAGAAAGCAGGAATTTTTAAAGTATAATTTGGGAAAAGCAGGCTCAAGGTTTATTAAAATAGTTCCCTAAATTTTTATACTTTTTCAATACATATATTTATTATATTCGTGGAAGATGTTAAAAATGATATTCTGTAATAATCATACGTACCCGCTGATGTTTTGTAAAAAATTAAATTATTATTATTTCTGCTTGTGTGTTCAATGCCTTATCCCAGAGGTCCCCAAACTTCTGCCCGCGGACCAAATCAGGGCTTTGAAACTTTTCCATCCAGCCCGCGGCTACTACAGAATTAATCCACAAATATCCACCCTATTAAATATTAATGCCATTTTATAGAGTATTATTAATATAATTTACCTTAAATATGTTATATCCGTTTTCAATGTTCACATGTGTGGCTCTATCTCTAAAAAATTTGGGACCCCTACTTTATCGTATGAAGTGATATAATATTATTGTTGAATTTTTCTTCTTGGGTTAATATTTCATTTATAGCTTACATACCATTTTCAGTAGAATTTGTTATTCATAAATGAATCTGCTTTAGACCCTAAACACAATTTTCAAAAGATAATTCTACTTAATGAGGGGTGTTGCGTTGGTTGATTATTTTTTAAATTTGAATGCGTTTTTCTTTTAATTGTACAATAAGACTTATTTTTTCATACAATACACACTTTTTTATGAATGAAAAAATAAATATTCTAATTCCAATTCTAATAATTAAACAAGCCGGCAAATGTTAGGTATTACTTAGACCAGGGGCGTCCAACGTTTTAGCTTACCCGGGCCACATTTGAAGAAAAAAAATATTTCGGGCCGCATATATATATTTTTTATGCTCTCGAATGCAAGAAGATGCGGGCCCTATGCATCTCGAAAGATCCCTGCATTACCAAAGAAAAGGAGGAAGAGAAAGGGTGGAGGGCGTATCTGTTGAAGTTTTAAAGGTTTGAAGATTATATGTGTCAGAAAGTTTGTAGGTAAAAAATTTATATATAGTGCAAATGGAGTCAAAAATAGATGATTGTGATTTTAACAGAAATCTTGAATTTTAGTCCAAATTCCAAATTTAAAATTAGCACGATTTTTCGAAAACTTTTCGGTATAGATTTCTTATTTTAGAGAAACAAAATTATCAGGCCAAATTGTTATATCTTTTCCAGGAACTACATATAAATCTCAATGTTTTAAGGAAGTTTATAAATTTATGTTGGGCCGCATTCATTGCAGTGCTGGGCCGCATGCGGCCCGCGGGTTGGACATCCCTGACTTAGACCCTTTTATTACCTACCATGATTCCAAAATTCGAGGCTCACAAATAGCCTTTTTGAATGAAAAGGATTTTCTCTTTATATTTTAAAGAAATCTGGTTTGCTTTCATGTTTTATCCAATCCATGAATCATTATGAATCGGCCTTTGAAAACTAAATATGAAAGTGTCATACTAGCTTTTCATGAGATCTGTGCAAACTTTAATTTTTTAGCCCCTTAATTTTTTTATGAGAAATTAATAACAAAAATAAATAGATATCATTTAATTATCTGTAAAAATCTTTCACATTATCAAATCCTCAATATCGTATCAAATTAACAATTGTTTAACAAGCCCAACTAGCAACAATTTGAAATTTATTACAATTGTAGATTATTATATTCACAAAGGAAACAAAGAGGTTGTCCTCTGCTTGATGCAAATAAACATACACACATATATATCATCTCGATATATATGTGTGTATGTTTATTTGCATCGAGCAGAGGACAACCTCTTTGTTTCTCTTTGTGAATCAACAACTCTGCTACTCTCGGCAAAACAAAAACTTTTCGATTATTATATTGTTTAGTTACATGTCTTGAAAATTTAGTTTTGTAGATTTAGTCTTGTACATAATAAAATAAAAAAATATACAAGACATGTGAAATGACTTGTGATGAGAGAATTGACATAAGACCAAAAGATTAATGCGAACATGTGAAATAAAAATCTTCAGAAAATCACAGGTACAAGCAAGGGTATTTGAGATACCTGTAACATACTTGGACGAGGGAGAGACGAAAACAATGGGAAGAATTTGCGTCTCTATGATAAGGAAAATCGTCAGAAATAACAAACATCCCATAATAATAAGGAACAATCTACCCAAGAATATCACTCAAAGAATGACCTGAAACCGTATCGAAAAACAATAGGTTATTGACCTAAGCAAACGAGGAAGAAAATAAAGAAGGTTTTAGAATCTCATTCGTCTGAGCACCTGTTGAGGTTACCCAGATACAGAGAAAGGTGACTAGTGTAGACCTGTTGAGTATGTCGTTTGGAAGAAACTCTCACTATCACTAGAAAAAAATTTAATAAATAGATATACGTAGAAAAAAATTCCCATAAAAATATGAATCTTATTATTATTATTTTTTGTTTTTTACTTAGTGAATTAAAAGTTTCCGTTGCCCCGTTGATCAACGTGAAAAATATACACGCAGATGGTATTTTGCGTTCCAAAGTATCTGAAAATCATTTTCAATCTGCTCTTGTTATCAAATTGAGAAAAATTTGTATTTAGAAAGGCACCCATTAAAAAATTATAAGAGCTATCCTTCCTCAAAATTTATTTTTTTGCTATACTCTAAGTCTATAGGTATATATTAATACCTATCAAAGGTTTTTTATGTGGAGTCAGGAAAAAATTTCTAAAATCAAATTCTTTTAATTTTATAAATTTTAAAAATTACTCTTAATTATTTATTTAAGGATATATGTATTAAGCCCAAGTTAAGGCATAGGTTGTATATAAATTTAGATACTTATCGAAATCTTTTGCTATTTCAAATAAGTTTTGTCTATAAGAATAAAAAAGTCAACGTGAAGAATCTACTTTTATTAAACGAGCAAAAATTGTTTTATATATATATTTGTTTGTATATATATTTATTTATATATATATATTTGTATCTTAGTTCTATTTTGAAAACGGCTCTACCGATTTTGATGAAACAAATTCGATTAACAAGTTTTGAGGATGAGAAAGCGATCGGGCTAGGTCTGGACCTCGACAAATTTAATCTTAATGTATCTTTTCTTAATTAAAGTAATTATTGATAGATTAAAATCTCAATAAAAATGTTTGTTTACATTTTTTTCAATTATCTTTTATTTTTAATTGGTTTTTTTAATTTTAAAACCCACTAATAGGTTATAGCAAATAATAATATATTATATTAAAATTAGGAATTTTTTGTTTGTTTTTTATTAACAGGTGTATAAATCATAACATTACAGGTGTGCTTACAAATAAATTGGTTGAAGTGGCTTTTTTTATATAACTTGGAAACAAATCTTATTTAATTTTATGTTTTTATTTCAGATCCTATATGATTATTTTTTTATTATTATTTCCTATTTATTTTTTACTTTATTTATAATGGTTATCAATATGAACGAATGTGGGAAAATTGGTGTACGAGTAAACAAATATACACATAATATGTAGACCATTAGAAAGCTAGAAATGCAAAAACTGGGTGCGGGGTGGGGTGGATGTGGGAGGTGCAGGAGGTGGGGTGCAATTGTGGAGGATCCGGGGTAGGGAGGAGCGGTTGGGGTGGGGTGGGTGTGCAGTGGTGGTGGTGCGGTGTGTGGTTCTGTAGGGGGGTCAGGGGTTACCGTGCATCACTCGGTGGCTCCAGGTTCTATACATTATACACGCAGATAATATTTAGCTTTCCAAAGTATCTGGAAATATTTTTCAATCTCCCCTTGTTATCAAATTGAGAAAAATTTGTTTTTAGGAAGGTAGTCATTAAAAAATATATAATATAAGAGCTATCCTTCCTCAAAATTTATTTTTTTGCTACGTGTAGGTAGGTATATACGGTTTTTTATGTGGAGTCAGGAAAAATTCCTAAAATCAAATTCTTTTAATTTTAATAATTTTAAAAATTACTCTTAATTATCTATTTTAATGTTTGTTTCTATAGATGAATATAAGTAGTGTGCCCAAGTTAAGGGATAAGTTGTATAAATTACATAATCGAAGTCTTTTGCTATTTCAAATAAGTTTTGCATATAAGAATAAACAATCTGCCACCCGTGATTTAAGCTTTTTTTATTGTCGAAAGTTAAATGTGTATATGTTGCAGTAAAAAAACCCGTTTTTAGTAAGAACGGGTTCTTACTAGTTAAAACGCGTTCACTGAATACCTTTGTGGCAACTAGAGTTAACTCATGTTTGTTCAAAGGTCTTGAATCTTCATTTTTGACCTTCCGCCTCATTTTGTGTGTTCATTTTCAAAAATTTTTAAACGAAAATGTCAAAAATGAGAAGCTAAGTTGTAGAGCAATTTTTGACATTTTCGTTTAAAATTTTTTGAAAATAAACACCAAAAATGAGGCGGGAGGTCAAAAGTGAAGATTCTAGACCTTTGAACCAAGCTCAACTAACATCAGTAAACTCTAGTTGCCACATAGGTATTCAGTGAAACGCGTTTTAACTAGTAAGAACGCGTACTTCTAAAAAACGGGGTTTTACTACAACATATATATTATCATGAATCTACCATTTATTGACAACTCAGTAAACAAAGTTATTACGATTATAATTTCCTATAAAAAACATCACTTAATTACATTTTATTAAAATTTACTTTATTAATGTTCGATGTTAACAAGTTTTTAATTTATATAATTATATAATTTTAATCCAATAGCCTCGAGTGTGATATAAAAAGTTTTACTATTCCTTTTAATTGTGGTAATAATATTTTTAATGAAGTAGAGGTATATTTTTTAAAACATTTAAATGAAAATTAAAAATCCAATGTTATTAATAAAAATTAATGAAATAAAAAAAAGCATCAAGCAACAAACCAGAAACACTTAAAATCAAATCAATTTACACGATAAGGTTTTGGTTCTGGTCCATTATAGGTTTGAAAGTGAGCCAAATCTAAATGGTAAACACATGGAATTATAACTTGTTTATGTTTCGCCTTTCACGCGATGTGATCCAATCCCGGGATAATCCCCTTTCATTCAATGTTTCATTAGTTTTATGTTTATAATCTAATTACTAGCGCACTCGCTGGCTCTTTGATTGGTAGGTATAAACCGCGGTCCGCTAATGGCCTCCAAGAAGGAGACGAAGAGAAGTCTCTCCACCGTGTGGGAATCATCGAGATTATCATTAGGCCGATAAAAAGAGTGTAATCAGAGCTAATTGAGCCGGCGTGGCCTGAGTTGGTCCGGCTCCAGCCTGGGGCCGTTCCCGTTAGGCTCGCTAGGGGCCATAGGGGCCACAGGGGCCGCACCAATTCAATTTCAATTTGCGCAGGAGCTTCCTGTGCTCAGATACCAATTCAACGACAATTAGTTGACAAACACCTTGATTCTGTTCACATAATGAAATATGACAACTCATGGACTTTGTAAAAATATACATTAAAGGACTTATTTCATTTTAAGAGGTTAGAAAAATTATAGGCAGACTGGATTCAAGGATCCAAATATAATAAGAATTAGTAATTCAACCTTTCTAAATGATTACTTCCTTGAAAAATGTTCATTATGATTCTTAAATTTCAAAATAAATTTTAATAAAAAAAAGAATAAACTTGAATCACAATAAATGAAATTAAAAAGCTAGTTAAAATCACTAAGTACGGCTCAACAAAGCCTTCCCGCCGGGTGGTCCAAGTATTGAATTCACTCAATTTTTTTCTCTCTTTGTGTTTAAAAATTTTTGAAACGTGAAGCAGAATCATTTTCAATCATGATTTTTTTTCTGTGTTTTAGAATTTTGATACCCACGATAAGGGGCCATTCATAAATTACGTAAGGGTTTTTGTGGCTAGTTAAACTCCCCCCCCTTCCACATGTGTAAGACTTCATAAGATTTTGATTACTTCCCCTTAGTAATAAATTTTCGTATGAAAATATTTACAAAATGAACGACCGTTTAATTAAAAAATATTCTCTATTGCGATTTCACTACTTAAAATTATATTAGTACATTTTCATTGCTAAAGTAAATTACTTTTTGATAAAATATATAAATATATATTAGATGTAACAAATCAGAGGAAAAAGGCAAACAATTAAACACCTTACGTCTAATACTGATAATGGAACTGTGCAATAATAATGATAAATACATATACATATATGTTCATAACATAAATATAATACAAATGAACGCATTAATGATTTCTTATGGAGAGATATGGCCCTGGCCGGTCATTTTTTCAGTAGTGTCCCTGAATTTAGTTGTTTAAGGGGGTTCGGGACTGTTTATCATTTTTATAAGAAAATTATCAAATTTTTACCATCGAATCATTGATGTATTAAATATTTATTCCCGAAATTTGAAGTTGATCGTCTGTCTCGTTACCGAGAAATAAATTATTGAAAATTGTCCTTTTAACATGAAAGTAAATAGACCGAGCTTTTAAAAGGGCTCTAACTTCAATACAAATTATACCATTTTCAACAAATTTATACAGATCAATAATTCAGCTTTTATTAATCGAATGATACATTTCTCAATAGATTTGACAGTCTAGTTAATTAGTTATTCATAAATGTAAAAATGAAAAGTTATTTCAGCCAACAGAATATAACAAAAGCACTAGTCTAGAACTATATTTCTTGAAAGCGTTTTTGTGTTAAATAAATGTTTTTATAATGCGAAAAAATTTATCTCAATATTCTTTTTATTAATATTATCAAAACAAAGATTTTTATTCGAAATTAACCTCATTATCAACATTTTTTTAAGTAAAAAAGTTTAGTAGGCAGACGTTGTCACTCTGCAGAAATACAACAGATTTTTTCGTAGATCAACCAGATAGAGATGCTGTCCCGAACCTCCTTAAGATAATTACATTGTTGGTTGAAATAATCAAAATACAAATTGATATAGATTTTTACTAAAAATATTTGTATTTTCAATATAGAGAGAGAAGTTATTAGATTTTGGACTCTCTAGCTTTAGAACTGCTTGTTCGAAAATGCTAAATATATCATTTTTGGAATGAATTTACTGATATTTTAAGGTATTGTCATAATAAAGGCATATACATTGTCAATTTTCAATTTCAATTAAACTAATCGGCTTATTAATAGTTTATTACAAATAATTTATATATTAAAATTAATTGAGAAATTG
Organism: Forficula auricularia; assembly: GCA_024734495.1. Classification (NCBI taxonomy): domain Eukaryota; kingdom Metazoa; phylum Arthropoda; class Insecta; order Dermaptera; family Forficulidae; genus Forficula; species Forficula auricularia. The sequence goes on along the minus strand of JALMQS010000816.1, from coordinate 5,479,897 downwards.
AATTAATCACAAGATAATTAAATTTGAAAATGAATTTTAAAAAATTTTAAATTGCGAAACAATATTTGCCCTTCTCGAGATTAGCAGAGTTATTGATTTCTTCTTGTAAAAGTTTATTATAGTAGAAAAAAATCTTTAACTTATAATTTAAGAATTTTACGGCTCTCTTGAATAGTTTTGACGACCCATGAGTGACACAGCAGTGCCCTGTCTTAAAAACATAACTTGGTGTAATCAGAGCCGGATCTAGGTCTTTTGTAAGGGGGCAATCTTAAATTCGCCGCCGCTCCCCAATCTATATATATAAAATTAAGGTTTTGCCTGTACATTGCTCCAAATCACGCCAAATTTTGGATGCACGCGTTTCAAGCAAAGTTATGAACGAAAACACCTTCAACAAAATTCCTCTATGTCTGTATGTATATATGTCTTTATGTTTCTGTGATTTCCACGAAAAGTTACTCACGATTCACGTTATGAAATTTCATATTTGTATCAGATGTCTTCTAACTTACGTTTTTAGCTATATAACGTTTTGATATTTTGACCCCAAAAGAGGGTTGGGGGGGGGGGGGGGCGCACGAATGGAAATGATCAAATAACTCCTAAACTATTAACTCTACGGCAAATTTTATAATGAGCAAAGTTGTAGGGGATGTAATTTCTGACAACTTTTGTTTAAAAAAATTCCCCCAAAAAACCACCCAAAAAGGGGGGGAGGGTGAAAAATATGTAAATTCTTGCCCTTGGAGAAAACTCAACCAAATTTTGTTTACATAATCTGTGGGCCTCTAGAAAGCTAGAAATGCAAAAACTGACGACCCAAAATGGGGGGAGGGTCAAAAAATGAAAATTCTTGTTCTATTTCCAAGCTCAACCAAATTTTGTATACATAATCTGTGGGTCACTAGAAGGCTAGAAATGCAAAAACTGGGTGCGAGGGTGGAATGGGGGTGGAGTGAGGGAGTAAGGCGGGGTAGGGGGTGCAGGGGGCGTAGTTGGGGGGTGGGCTCCAGGGAGGCTAAGCGGGGGTGGAGGGCACAGGGGGTGCATGGTTGGTGGAGTGGGGGTTCAGGTGAAGGTCCAGTGGCGTAGTGGGGTGGTACGGGGATGGGAGTCCGAAGTGGGTGGGGGTGCAGGATGGAGTGTTGGGGCGGTGGTGTGAGGGCGGGGGTTGGCCACAGGTGTATAGTGCGGGGGTTTCGGGGGAGGGGGGGGGGGTGGAGTGTTGGGGTTCTGGTGTGGGGGCGGGGGTTGGGCACGGGTGCATGGTACTGGAGGTAGGGGTGCTGGGTGGTGGGTGGGAGTGGAGTGTGAGGGTGGGGTTCGTGGGTTGGAGGGTCCAGGGGGCGTGCCCAACCGAAGGCGGGCCTTGCAGCTAGTACTAAATATATATACAAAAAATTTCCCACTTCCCAAAATGTGCCTCTTAAAATTTTCCGCCGGGTGCCCCCTTTGCCCCCCCCCCTAGATACGACCCTGGGTGTAATACTTACATTGTACCTAGTTCTCACAACGTCAATGTGTTCAATTTGTTTAAAGATCAACTTATTCGACCCTATTAGTAATCGAAATTCTTCAAATACCACCTAATTAGTAAACAAATTGCTTGTAAAATATTGATTTTAATCTGAAACATAGTTCTACTAATGGTTAACAAAATTTGAACAATTTTAATTGATTTCTCAAATTAATTAATTCTTACCGAAACCCTTTAAATAACTATTTGCAAGGAAACTCACGAATTTCTAATTCCCATAGAAAACTCAATTTTTCGAAATTTTTTTATCAAGGAAATTCGAATTATCTGAATAAAAAATCAAGCAAATTTCTAATGAATATATCATTCAATAGAAAATAGAAAATAATTAATTACAAATCGATAGCTATTATGAACTCTTATTTGATACGCCACATATTTTGGGTCATCCTAGATTTGAATTACCTCAACATTTATATTTGCAAAGATAATTTTTTTCCTGTACCTGAATTCGGCTACCCGAATCGAAACTCGTGGAAAGTTCGTCATGGAGCCAAAATAATTGTATATATTCATTGAAAAATTTAGATAAAATCTTAGGCCCATATGAAAAATGATGAAAAATCTGTGGGTCACAACGAGCATTAAAGTGAAATTCTTTTCCTAAATTTTTTTTTCTTTAATAATGTTATTAATACAAGAAGAAGTTGGACCAAAAAGAGATAACCTATGTATCCGGGGGGAGGAAGGGGGGGGGGTCGCATTGTGAATAGGAGAAGAAATTTCATGTGTTGGGTCGCAGTTGATTAAAGATACCAACCAAAACATTCTGTGAAAAAACAGACCAAGTTCGAAAAAGTAGTGAAATCTACTGTGCAGCCAAGTTACTTATGTTCGCCAAGAATAATTAAATTTAGAAAATAGTAGTTTCAATTGAAATACATTCTTTCCATTTTGAATGACAATCTAAATTGATGGATTCTAAATTTTTAATTTAGATTATTTTCATGAAACTTAGCTGGTCACGAATTTTAGTTCATTAACCCTTACAGTATAATTTGTTTCATGAAAATAATTTAAATTTAAAATTTAGAATCCATAAATTTAGATTGTCATTCAAAATGGAAAGAATGCATTTTAATTGAAAGTACTATTTTCTAAACTTAATTAAATTCTTGGAGAATATAACTTGACTGCACAGTAGATTTCACTACTTTTTCGAACTTGGCCTGTTTTTTCACAGAATGTTTTGGTTGTGATTTCTTTTCTTTTTGTAAGCTACGTGAAAAACGCTGTGTAAAATTTAAGTTGAGTTTGGTCCAACGAGCTAAAATTTTTCATTTTTGACCCTCCCGCCCCCATTTTGGTTGGTTAGTTTTTGCATTTCTAGTCTTCAAGGGGCCGACAGTATATATATACAAAATTTGGTTGAGTTTGGCCCAAAGTGCTGCAATTTTCATTTTTGACCCTCTCCCACATTTTGAAGGTGTTGAAAGATAGAAAGTTTAGATTTTTGGAATTTTTCCTTTGTTTGGGTCACAAACTCTACTCGCAGGCGAAATTTCATGATGCTGGAATGATTGGAAGTACCCTATAGGTTTTGATGAACAGTCATTCACTGAGCCAGTGAGTGAGTGTCAAAAAAGTAGCTATTTTTTCAGGTCCATATCTCAGAATCCATTTAGGTAAGCTATATTATTGAAATTTGGTAGTCTCTTCAAGATGGATTACATAATTACAAGTGTATAATTTTAGCTCTGTATCTCAAATGGGTTCCGAGCTACAGGGGGTCGAAATTGGCTCGAAATGGTTCGTGTAAATAGCCTACAGCCAAGTCAATGCTTGAACTTGGCTGAGCACGCTTTACGCTTTGATAGGTGGATAGGAGTCTTGAAAGACCAAAGGTTTTATTTCACCGGAAAGTGAAGAAACGAGTTCTAATCTCTAAAAGTCATAGGGATAAACGAATTGGAGAAATGCATTTGCTCGGTTAGTATCTAATTTAATCGCTTAAATGGATAAAAGTACTAATGGCGAAGCTTACACATATTTTTTCAATAATGCAATAAAAATCAATCAATGAAACACTAGCTTTTCTTTTGTTAGAGCTAAACTCTGAGAGCATAACAAAAATTGATACATGCTAGATTTACAGATTTGATGCTTTGGTGGTTGAAAGTTTTCTCTCGATTGCTTTATTTTATTGGCTATTTGATTAGTAAGGAGTGAAGCGATCAATATTTACCCCTTCACTGCTAATCACCTATACTAGTACATCCCTTTTTTGCCTGCCGAAGAGTTTCACTTTCCGTTTCGGTCTCCTTTTTTTAACCTATTGACTTTAACTATCATGGCAAAAGAAGATTTATTAAAAAAAAAATTGACTCTTTAAATCAGCGGTCGGGGAACCGGGGTAAATTACCCCAAATGGGTTAACAATGAAACAATCGGGGGTAATATGGACATTTTTTTAAATTTTCTATTTTATAAACTATTATAGTATTTTAGCTTGAATTATTTTAATGTTATAATTTTTATTTACTTACAGACAGTTTTCATGTAAATTCCAATTAATTCAATAAATAATATACATTTATAAAACTATAGATTTGAGCATCTTTTTTTTTAAATAGTTTGAATGTTTTTTAAAAAATCAGCTCGGGTACAGATTAACCAATGTTTTTTAAAAGAGAACGAATTCAATCTTTAGGACAAAGTCTAAGATTTTAGTAGAAATATTATTCAATTTCGATATCAGAGGGGATTCATCCCCTCAGGAGTCGACCTGAGAACTAACATGATTTCAGGATAGACAGTCAATCAGCTCACAAACTCGAGACCAAAAACCTCTCGCCGATAGTAATTTTCTAATTTAAAGATTGTATCTTATTTAGTTTACGAGTACAATGCTCTGGCAGACTGAAGGACATTGTAGTTACAAAAAATGTAAATTTACTATATGTTTTTACAGTGAGCATGTTAGTAATCAGGTTCGACTCCTGAGGGGATGAATCCCCTCTGAAATCGCAATTTAATGATATTTCTACTAAAATCTTAGAATTTGTCCTAAAGATTGAATTCTTTTTCTTTTAATATACATTCATCTTGCTTTTCAGAATGTAGGGGTAACAGCGACCTACGCAAAAATATTTTGGGGTAATGGCTAAAAAAGTTCCCCGGCCTAGCTTTAAATGGATAGCTCTTGAATCATTATCACTAAATTCGCTACACAAATTTTTTCATAAGCTGCATTTTTTTCGAAGTTTTAGCATTTTAGCTCAAACCATTCACTGATATGCTATATAATAATTGATTTTGTCAATATAACGATTGTGACTTTTTTGAGATCTCAACGTATGTATTTTAATTTTTTTTTCAGATCAAAAATAAACGTTCACTTATATTTGGAATATGAAGCTATCTTTTAGTGGAATATATAGTAATAATTCTCTCAAAAAACAATATAGACCAAGCTGAAGAAAAAATGACGTGTTCTGATGTGGCCATCCAATTGACTTTACCATACAACCTGCCCACTCTCTTTATTTAATATTTAATAAAATTATTTATAATCCTGTAGGAGAAGGGGGCTTGTTTTTACATTTTTAGACTCCTGGAGGGCCACTGATTATGTATACATAATTTGGTTGAGTTTGGTACAAAAGCCTATATTTTCACCCCCCCCCCCTCCCATTTTAGGTGGTTAGTTTTTGAATTTTTAGACTTCCGGTTCTGATTATGTATACAAAATTTGGTTGAGTTGGTAAATGGCCAAGATTTTCATTTTTGACCCCCCCCCCCTTTTGGTCGGTTAGTTTTTGAATTGTTATACTTCTGGGGTCCCACTGATTATGTATACAGAAATTGGTTGAGTTTGCTCAAATAGCCTACATTTTTAATTTTTAACCCTTCCTCGACCCTCCCTTAATTTTGAGTCAATATGCACCAAAATCTAATCAGCTCTTAATCTCAATGTGCCAAAACTACGTGTGGAATTTGGTTTCGATATTCACACTAGTTTTTGAGCTAGCTCGTCCACACAAATTTGGTAACGCACAGACTAACAGACAGACAATTTGACAAAACAATTATTATCTCGAAAAATATAATTTTTTCGATGTTTACTTATAAGAGCTTTTTTGTAGATCGAAGTGCCATGGTTTCGCTCAATTTTTTTATTCAAAATATTTTGCGCCGTTTTTGAGATATTTTGAAAAAAGAAGGAAAAAACCACTTTTTTCATGCACGATTACAATACTTGACCATACCCTGTATGGTAAAGTAAAAATAAATAATTACGACAAGATCATTTTTTTATAAAGAAAATGGCTATAAAAATTGTTTGGGTAACAAGTCGTGAAAATGTTTACTTGTCTTCCCATTTTCTTACTTAGGTATATTCAACACATTTTTTAGTGAAAAGGTATTCATTCGATATAATCCATTTATATCATTATGTTTAATAAAAACATTTTAAAACACATCAATTTCTTTCATTAAATTCGAGATATTTATGATAATATTAAATACAAAAAAAGTTCATTAAAATCATTTCATTAGAAATTTCATTGAACTCTTTTTTTTACTTTATTTTAATCATAAAATCGTTAACATCTCAATTAGCTCAACGATATGTAAACGAATTTTTTTTTTTTTTTTTACTTGTTTTGAAAAATTAAATTTTATGAACATCACTTTATAATAAATTGTTTTAATAAGCTTGCAACAAAAATCCAGATTGATTTATTTATTACTAATTTTTTTTATGCCTTATTAAAAATAATTGGGAAAATCAACTGTGAGAAATTTTCCTGTCATCCATTATTCCAATGATTTATTTTTCAACAATAAAAAAAGATCATAATTTTATTTAAAAGAATACATATCAATAAAATAATTGTTTTCTTTGAAAACTTATAAGTCAGCCAATCATTTTGAGATAATCTACTGGTTCTTTTATTATGGGAACAATTTACAAACCCTTCCAAATGGATAGCCAAGTAGGTACTTTTGTTGATTTTATAAGAATGAAAATCGTGGCCATACTAGAGTGTTAGTGATTTGTTGGAATATTATCCCAATCCAGGGGTCCCCAAACTACGGTCCGCGGGCCAAATCCGGCCCTTGAAACTTTTCCATTCGACCCGCAGCTTCTACAGAATTAATTAACAAATATTCACTCTATTAATATTGATGCTATATAATAGGGTATTATTAATATAATTTCCGTTTAATATGTTATATCCGACCCGCTCCTGGTCTTCACATGTGATCCTATCTCTAAAAAGTTGGGGACCCCTGTCATAGACTATTCCGTCCGAAGACTGGTTTGACGCAACCAATCGATCTATTCTGCTTAGCTTAAAGTCTTATATTTCATATCTTTCATTATCTAAGAAAAATATTATAATCTTAGTCTTCATCTCTCCTTTTTTCCCCCATTTCTAGATTAGGAAATGGATCTATGGGCCTCTAGGCTGGCCTGTGGCGCGGCCCCTACCGGTGAAAATATTTTTTTTAAATTAATCTACAAAAACCGCATTGTCAGCAATTAGGGACCGACCATAAATTTCGTCAAATGAATTTCAATATTTTTAGTTCCCCCACTCCCAGTGTCACATTCTGTTATATTTTCATTGATCCCTCATAATATTTTGACGTCACACTATCACTTTTAAATTTATATCTGAAAAAATTTTAAAAATTTTAATTTGACTTTTGTGATATCACAATTTTTAAGTTTCCCGGACCCCTCTGTCCCATTTTGTCACTCATCTGAGATGTTCCCTCCCCTTTACTGTGTGACGTAATTTATGGACGGACCCTTATCAAATTAAAAACTTAAAAATAAAAGTGCATGTCCCTTTATTGAAACCTTGTTAAATAAAAATACTATAAAAAAATACTAGACCCTTTGGGGTGAGGGCCTATAGGCTGCAGCCTGTGTACCCTGTTCTTAAATCCGGCCCTTCCTACTTCACCCTTCAAAAGATATCTCTCAGGAATCCTCTCAACATGTGCCCTATCAGCTCTTCTCTTCTTCAGATTCTTCTACAAAATTCTTATTTCTCTAATACTCTCAAGAACTTGCTCATTTATCTAGCTATTCAACATTCTTCTGTAGCACCAGTAATTTCAAAGACCTTCAGTTTACTTCTTTCTATCTCTCTAATCGTCCAAAATTCACATTATTGCAGCGTGATTTTCCATACTTAGTTCGTCTTCCACAACATTCATATTTTCTAGAATAATTAATTAATATTTTTTAATTCAAATTAAACCCCGATTATGGTTGCACAATTCTCAAATTTATTTTTGGCTTCTTCCGACCCACGATATTTTACTTCCAGGATATCAAAATCCCTTAGCTCTTCACTGTTTTCTTGGCTTATTCTTTCTACGAACTTGTCTTCTTCGATATTTTTTTTGTATTATAGACCAAAATCTTAGTCTTATTAATTTTATTTTGACACCATCTGCTAAATGGGACTCCCTCAATAAATTATTTGATTTTTAATCCATAAAACGGTATAATCTTAAAATTTGATGTTCCATTTTTCTGTTTGTTCGCCTGCTACAACATTTAAGCTTGTAAAATAATTAAGAGACAGGCTTAAAATAGTTTAATTTTTAGAGGGCTTAGATAGCTGAAATATCTTTGAAACCACTCAATGTGAATTGTTCTTACATTTTTTTAGAATATTTTGGATATAAATTAGGTAGGAAAAAAGAAAAGGGGGACAGAATCTTCTCTGAAAAAGTATACTCTCAATAAAAAACAAAATAAAAAAAACACTATGGCTATGATCATTAAGAAATTAAACAAGTTTCAAAAATGATCAATTAATCAAAATTTGATTTTCAAACTAAATATTATAATTAGTATATAAGAACGATTTATAATATAATTTTATTACAATACTATATAAGCATCAAGTGAGTCATTTCTCTCATTATTTATGTTAATGTCTTTGTTTTAGAAATATCTTCCGATTTTGTGGGAAAATCACCTTAAAAATCCACACCATGACGAAAAAGAAAGATAATAATGGTATATGAATATATAAATGAAAATGGTTATATAAAAAAAAATTAAAATGTTCTTGTTTAAAATAGTATGGGTACACCATTGTGTATCTGCCTTTAAGAAATAAGAACATATAAAAATTGATGTTGATTTTGAAAACTTCACAAAATCTTATATATCTTATTTGTAACATTATCTTCCACCTTTCTTTATTGGTAGATTTATAGGTATGACTTGGAAACATGAACACCCTGCAGGTGGAAGGCAAGGGGACAGGGGATATGAGGAATAAGGGATTCCACCACTGTGAACACTTTATCCAAGGAAATGATTATTGAGGGGATACTCTACATCTACATATGGAACGTACTCAGGAGTAACGATAATCTAATATAAAATTACTTTTATAATCTTTATTCCAATATTTTTAAATTAATAAATATATATCAGTGGCGTTCTACAGGACGTCCATGGATACTGTGGATCCCTAAAATATTCAACATTTAGAGTATTTTCATAAATATATAATATCGACTTCAAAATTTCAGCAGGATCTTTAAATTTTTCAAATTACATATTAACCGTTATTTCAAATGTTTCTATAAAAAAAATTATATTGGTAGTCGAAATGAAATAAAATTGTTGCATAATTTCAAGGGGCAATTAAAATAAACGATTTTTTCCTGAAAGGGTGCGTATAGAAGGTTTGAAGTCCCTGCCTGGTAGATATTTCTTCCAGTTTCGAATAAAAATTGTTCTCGCTGAAGAAGTATTAAAAAATAAATTAATAAAGATGATTCAAGAATTTCTGGACTAATTTATTTCTATAAACTCTCAATATATAAGATCGGAAATAATTAAGAGTGCTACTAAATAGCAATAGAATTCAAGAGAAATTTAAGAATTTCTTATAAGACAGGCTGATTCATTGTGAATGGAGAAACATTGAAATTAAGAACAATAATTAAGTAGTTCTTTGATATATTAACCAAAAGATTTGCCTTTTATTTTTTATTTAACCCTTTTCCATAAAAGATAAAGTTTTCATTCTGAGAGTTGGCTGTTTTGAGTAAAATATGATATCGTAACATTAATATGACTTATACTAATTAATGTATTAATTAAAAATTAATTAGAGTTTAGTCGATTTGCTCTTACTTTGGAAGAATGGCTGTCCCGTGTCTGCACTGGTCGATTTCCGCCACTCAAATGAATAAAATGCCGTTTTTAATTTCTATTATCTTTGAATGCATTTCTCTAGGTGGGTTTGATTCTCTAAAACAGAAAATATAAAATTATATTTTTATTAAAAAAAGGAATTTATCAATAAAAGATACCATAAATGAAAATAAATTTAACATGAACTTTTAGATATCAATGTTTTATCTAATTATTATTAGGTACATAGTATTGGACCAAAAAAATATTAAAAAAAAAATCTTAATTAATAGAATACTTATCCACGCTTTAAGCGTTTTGAAATTCATATTTTTTTTGTCATTTTAGGGGTTATTAGGTACTACTATATTTTTATACATGTTTAATCTCAAGAACGAAATGGTCCATTCCAATTACTTCAACTCAGTGAACCTCAAATTTTGTATTAAATACAGGATATTCTAATTGAGTGTTTAAGATTTTAAGGGGTGATTAGATAGTTTTTTGTAAAACAAAAATGTGAATTGACCATAAGTTCAAAAAATTAATTTTTGAGAGAATTATATTTTATAAAAATAATTCAAAAATATAATAATTCCCCCGCTCTTACATTTAATATTTTATAAATAAATTTATAATTATTTACGAAAGAACACGCCCCTCTTAATTTCGAGCCCATTAGGAATTAATGATATCTCCTTTTATTTATGATACTATTCTATTAGAAATAACATCTTTCTTTGATATTTGTTTGAAAATTTTATTATTTTAAATTATTTTTGAACCCCCCCCCCCCTCCCCCGCCACTTTCTCTTTTTTGGTCACTATCAATTTCACATAGTGAGTCATTTTCATAAGGTCGTATAGGGTAAATATGCGATTTTGGCACAAATCGATTAAAGAGTCTATAGATCTTATATTGATAGTTCATTTTTTAACTCCTTCTCCAATTTTGGCCACTGAAAAAATAATAACTCTCTTTTTTATTATAGGTTCATTTTTTAGTATATTTTATCCGTTTATTTTGAAAGTGGCATAAGTCCAATTTTGAAACTAATGTATAAATGTTAGTTTTACTTAGACATAGATGTCTTTTTTCAATGTTTATAATAACACAGCCAATGGAGTAGAATAACCTTATGAAATTGTCAAAATAAATACATATATCAAAATATATATAAATTTATGTATTTATAAAAATATAAATATCTCGAAATAACAAAAAATGGACTTAGGCCACTTTCAAAATAAACGGCTCATTTCGTTTTCTTGGATTTTATTAGTTTGAACATTTTAACATCTTGAATCCCCCCCCTCCCCTTATCTCTTAATTTTTGATTCAATTTCAACCAAAACCTATTTAGGTCTTAACCTCAATTCATGAAAACTACACGTGAAATTTCGTCTTGATATTCATACTAGTTTTTGGGCTATAGCATACACAATATTATTTGGTAACATACTAACGTGTGGTTACAGACATTTTAGAAAGATAATTAATATATTAAAATATATTGATAGCGTTTTTCTTTAGGAGACGGACTGGTATAAATATGCAATTGGATGTTGATGAAGGCAGTCCACGGTGGTTGTAAAAAATAAGACTATAATGGTTTTATTATTTTACATTTATTCGTTAAACCGACGTTTCGGAGATTTATTCTCTCCTTCTTCAGGGTCTATATAATTGAGGGGAAGACGAACATCAATTAGTATTGGGATTTTCACATGTCATTCATAATATATAAAAAACAAAATAATATACACAAAATAAAATAAGAATCATAAATCTACTTACAACGAAAAGTCAATGAAAGTAGTTCAAATCATAATTACTTCCTGTCTCCTTTGACAATGCCAAGAAAACATTATAAAAATTTTTCATCTCGAATAGAAAAAAGCAATTGATGATTAATGTGTTAATGAGATATATATAAATGAATGAATGTATAATCATGTCCCCACCAATCACTGGATGCGCAGAATATCGTTGCGCATATATAGTTGTTGGTTTTTTTTTTTATATTACAATTATTTACACATTTACAAATATGGTCATCATCAGTCCCAAAATTTTACAAAATTATATACAAAGTTCTTTTTTTTCCTTTACTTAAATTTTTCTTTTTTTATCTTTTAAAAACATAGTTCGAAACGTCATTAATTTATTTACATATTATTCATTTTATTTTATGATGTTCGTCTTCCCCTTAATTATATAGACCCTGAAGAAGGAGAGAATAAATCTCCGAAAACGCTCAGTTTAACAAATAAATGTAAAATAATAAAACCATTATAGTCTTATTTTTTACAACCACCGTGGACTGCCTTCATCAACATCAAATTGCATTAAAATATAAATATTTTTTTTTTAATTACGGCTTTCTTGTAGACCAAAACGCCATGGTTTTGCTCAATTTTTTTAATTAAAATAGTTTCAGCCATTTTTGAGATATTTCGAAAAAACTAAGCAAAACAAAAACAACTCTTTTTTCATGTACGATTACAAAACTTGACCATAGCCTCTATGTCAGTGTTTTTCAACCTTTTTAATGACACGACCCCCTTAGTATGAAAACAAATTTCGTGACCCCCTACCACCCGCTGTTTGTAATCCGTATTTTATTATGTTACAAATATTAAATCCCTACAACATTTTTATTAATTTTTATAATTGAGTGTCGGCTAAATACACAATTAAGTACCTATAACATACATATTTTTACATCGATTACATCGCCAAAAGCCTTCATGGAAAAGCGATACGACAATAGTAGAATGATATTCATTTGTATTAACCTACAATGTCGTTTAAATAAAATTTTTTTCATAAAAATATATTTTTAAACTTTGTTTTTTTTCTTTTTACTGAGGCTTATAGAAGGTTCCCGACCTCCAGAGGGTCGCGACTCACACGTTGAAAAACATTGCTCTAAAGTAAAGTAAAAATAAAATGAAAATTAAAATAATTAAGTTAATACTAATAGCATAAAACGACTATGCGTCAAAAAGCATTTTATAGACGACAGTTCCACTAAAAAAAAAAATTATAATATAATATAATTGGTTAACAACGATGAAAACCAGCATATAACACCCATAAGCCAAGCTAGGAAATATATTTATTATTTCCATAACAAATTTGCAAAAAAGAACCTGAAAATTTACATATTACTCATTGCAATGTTTAGTACTTTATTTTTATTCTCTTCTTTACCTAATAAAAAGAATCTATTTTTAAAATGTTTAATAATTTTATATATATGTAGGTATATATTTGTGAAAATCTCTTTTTGTATATAATAGCTATAAGGATCATATGTTTACGGATTAGGACAGACCACCTCGGACGTTCTCCTTCGTTTTAGTACCTCACCATATATAGCTGCGAAACTTCAATTATTTATTTGCATGTTTTATTGAGTTGTTTTTATCTGCCAATCAAATCGTACTAATAAAAGCAATTCTTTAATAATAACTATGATCATAAAACCAGAGGGGGCAAATTATTTTCGCTAATTACCTATTTCGTGTAGATCTTGTGGGGTGGGCAGCGGCACCATAAAGCTTCAAAAGCTGAACCAAAGACGGAGTCTAATTGCCGGCTGGATTGGTTTTAAAGTAAAGGGCGCCCACGCGCATCTTCAGCACCTGGAGCACCTGCCATCGTAGCCTCTTCCTCTTGAGCTGTCCGAGTTTTCATCAGGGTACTTATTGACGATGCACAGATCCTCCGGCTATCAGGCAGACAGGCAGACGTTGTGCCTCCTCAATTCCAAACAGTTCAACCCATTCATAGACTGTCCACTGGGAAATTAAAACCTGCTGATTCACCTGCAGTACCATTTTCCCAGATGATTAATTCTAGTTATACTAAAATACTTGAAAAAGTTTCTATCGAATCTATATTAAATCTACATTAAACAAGGGATCTTATTACAGAAAATTAAAACAAACATTTCTATCGCCATTTATTGGATGATTAATAGTTTGTCAAGTAAAATTCTAGGCTAGACCTCCGGGAGTGATGCCATGAGGCGAAAAAGATCAAATTGCTAACGTATAACGAATTATCTTGCTCGGTGTAATATTTAATAATCAAAACGATAAATAATTTAGCTAAGACAACTTAATAAGACACCCAGATAAAATGATAAAATAATCAATTTTAATTAATTATGTCGTTTGTTTATACTATATAAGACATCTCTTTTTCAAATCCTTTCACTCTACGAAATCATACTTATATGGGTTGCCATGAGCGCTTTATTAGTGGAAGAAAGAAATTTCCCTATGTATATGTTGCAGTAAAAACCCGTTTTTTAGTAAGAAAGGGTTCTTACTAGTTTAAACGCGTTTCACTGAATACCTTTGTGGCAACTAGAGTTTACTGATGTTTGTTGAGTTTGGTTCAAAGGTCTAGAATCTTCATTTTTGGACCTCCGCTTCATTTTGGGTGTATATTTTGAAAAATTTTAAACGAAAATATCAAAAATTATATCCTCTACAACTTTGCTTCTAATTTTTGACATTTTCGATTAAAAAATTTTGAAAATAAACACTCAAAATGAGTAGGAAGGTCAAAAATGAAGATTCTAGTCCTTTGAACCAAAGTCAACCAACATCAGTAAACTCTTGTTGCCACAAAAGTATTCAGTGAAACGCGTTTTAACTAGTAAGAACCCGTTCTTACTAAAAATGAGCTTTACTGAAACATATATATATTCCTCGATTAAAATTCATAAGTACCTGGTGGACAGAGCGGTGCTCGGTAATTTTTAGCTTAAGTCAAAAGCAATAAATTAATATTACTTTTAATTTTAAATTCAGGTAAAAATGTCGATTTTTATTTACACCCAAAATGAAATTTAATTAAACTTATTTTTTTCAGCGTTTTCATCTACACTGGGCATCCTCAAGGCATTGTTGTGGACAAAGTTTTGTAATTAATTGTAATTAAAAAACCATTAAAATACACCTGAGCAGCAGAGTAAACAAAATTCGGAGTCAGGTGTTGTTGGATGGCAGAAGATCCGCAATGCCTCGTATTTTTTTGTAGTATTATAAGTCTCACCGTACCCTTGAAGGCCTTCTGAACTCTACACCCGTGTATTCCAACACGCTCTATTTATACCACTGCACGGAAGTTGCTTCGTTGAACCTTTTAAATCCTGAAGAAGGAGAGAAGATCTTTCTGAATTTTCGAATTTTTTAAGAGGATTAAAATGACATCCTAATAAATACATTTATTTGGAATTTGTGATTTTTAATTGTCCTTAGGCTGCATTTGCATCAATTCAGCTTTGAAAATTGAAATATACAAGAATTGTATAAACTTGGTTTAAGAGTTCATTTAAGTTTTATTTGGCTGCCAACGTGAAACAATATCCAATTTAAATAATTGACTTCTCTTCATTCAAACAGACAATGCTATATATAATACGTAGCACTTTCTACAAAGGCGTAGCATAAATGGAACTGAATATTATAAACCTATAAACCATTTCTGAATTATTTTCGCCCGAAACCTTAAGGCGTGACCAGAGCAAATCGTTCTCAGTATTTCAACGAAGAACGAATCGCAAATTTATTATACAGGTCGATTTGTTAATAAATTTGACAAAAGTTGCCCCTAAACATAAAACTAACGGCGGTCGATTGATTCACTGTTGCGTGGGAGTGTAGCTTGTAAAGCACAGCAATAAAATTAGATTGACAAATAGATATTGGTTCATTCACGTCTCTTGAAAGAAAGTCGCTTTTTGGATTTGAAGCAAAATATTCAAGAACGAAATCAGGAACGGCCCGAAGTCCATATGATCAAGGTGGTGCGTGCACGACGGCGCCAATGCCTTGAAGACGCCGACAGGCGACCATTGACCATGAGCTATATATTATACCGAAGAAATGAATAAATTTTATACAATTTTAAAAGAGTACTATCTTACTCTAAGGTATTTACAGTATTTTAAAATATAATTTTACTAAAAATATTATATAACTTTTTTGTGGTCCTCATGATACTTAATTGGAATATTAAATTTTATCAAAATTGGTTAAGTAATATAATATATTTAGAAAAAATAAAAAAGTACTGAAATAAAATACTAATTAAACAATTAAATATTCCAGCGCCTCCCAATCGATCGCAGACCCCAAAGATCGAAAATAATTTTCTCTTCACCCGGGGCGCAACCACAACGAGGCCGTGTAAAGACAATTAATAACAAATTTAAATTTAGGGAACGAAGAAAAGTTTATTTTTATTAGAGACAAAAGGATCAGCCGGGGCTCGAACCCGGGATCTTTGCTTGATTGTTTAATTAATGAATCAAGGCTTAGGCTGCTAAAAATGAACGAGGAGAGGATTAAAAAGAAATTCCATAATTCATATAGACAAAAGGTATTAGTTTGAGTTCAGGGATCAGTAGCTTAGTGGAAATAGGAGTTAAAACTCTTATGACAAAGCATTGCAGTACACATGCAAAGATCCCGGGTTCGAGCCCGCGATCTTTGTCTGTATAAAAATAAACCTTTCTTCGTTCCCTAAATTTAAATTTGTTATTAATTGTCTTTACACGGCCTCGTTGTGGTTGCGCCCCGGGTGAAGAGAAAATTATTTTCGATCTTTGAGGTCTGCGATCGATTGGGAGGCGCTGGAATATTTAATTGTTTAATTAATGAATCAAGGCTTAGGCTGCTAAAAATGAACGAGGAGAGGATTAAAAAGAAATTCCATAATTCATATAGACAAAAGGTATTAGTTTGAGTTCAGGGATCAGTAGCTTAGTGGATATAGGAGTTAAAACTCTTATGACAAAGCATTGCAGTACACATGCAAAGATCCCGGGTTCGAGCCCCGGCTGATCCTTTTGTCTGTAATAAAAATAAACTTTTCTTCGTTCCCTAAATTTAAATTTAAAATACTAATGTTTGTTGCCCGATATGTACCATAAACTAATCATCGCTTCATTTTGTTAAAGTACATAAGGGCAGGTTTTAAATTTCATTTTAATCGATTGAACGGTATGGATAAAATCGCCGACCAACAAAAAGATAACATTCGTGCATCCATCCATCTGAACGGACTAATCGAAAAAATCGCAATTTTTAGCATCTGGACGAGACCCCATGTAATTTTTGGCAAAACCCACACTAGCCTTTTGGCCTTTCAACCTAAATGAAATTGAACAATTTGAACAAATGAAATTGTACAATTTGTGGCGTTGATTGAGACCACGTGTCCCGTAGTCTTTACCTGGGGACCTTTTGCGCGAGACCGATCCATGCTTTATCTGCTTCTCATTGGGTCAAGTAAAAATGGCGAAATGCCTTGCGCCTTTTTCCGAAGCGTATACAGGCCCTTAACTGATCTGCCAATTCAGTTGTCTAAGTAGCAGGGGTGTGGCTATTAAATGGGAACTGATACAGGCTGATACTGCTACTGGCAAACAGAAATCGTGCCGCGACAAGTTTGAACATGATTGTGTCTGGTGTCTTATTCACACATGTTGTGGCCGCAGTAATTTAGGCTCAGTGCATATAAAGGCGGCAATCAGTATTTCGCACGACGCCGACGGCGCGTCCCTGACGAAAGCAATTCGAGTTCTAAATCAAAATAATTGAATTAAAAAACATTTTTTTCCTCATCGTAATTGGTATTTATTAAAGGAAGTGAATTCACCCAAAAATGACTATATCTCCTTTTTAGGAGCGAATGCAACAAAATAATCCAATATGTTTTTTTTTATTTATTTTTTTTGTATTTTAATGCTTCACCTCTCTAAGCTAAAACCATATTTATATATTTTCGGGCTCAAGAGATCTTGAAAAACCCTGAAAACATATTTTGCGGAGCTTTTCCTCTTTATGAATCGAATTTAAAAAATTCCTTCTTAGATCAATCTTAACTCAATCTTAAATCGTAGAAAGAATTAACACTCAAACAAATTTCATTTTTCTTAGGACCAGCGGTTTGAGATGTGCAAGGGTCAGTGAGTAAATGAATACGTCAGGATTCTATTTATAGAATATACTTACTATCATTATTATATATAAATAATAAATCAAATTTAAAAATTTAAAACATCATAATTATTATTATTATTATTTTTGCCTTCCAAAAATATGGGTCTAATATGTAACGAAACTAGATATTATGTATACCTATACTATATATAAATGAAATTTTAAATATATATAAGTATGATGGTTTCAGTAAAAAAATTTGTCATGTTGGAATTTAGAAATTAAAAAAAAAAAAATAGTTCTTGTAAAGGTATTTTTTTTATGTTTTAATAAGCTTGGACAAATTGATTTAATTACTTACTGTTTAAAAAAATAGATTGAATTAATTATTTCTTCATCTTTTTTCTTCGATTTCTCAATTTCATTCTCATATATATGGAATACTTTTGATTAATGATTGCAAAAAATAAATAAATAGATAAATATCTACATTTTTTGAAAGATACAAATTTCCCACTGTATGAATAATCAAAATAAAAGCTATATTTACAAAAGAATGTGATTGAATAAAAAAAAAAATGAATGCTTCATTTTCTTGATTCTGAGAAATAGATGGAGAGGAAAAATCCTTAATTAGAAAATCGTGTGCTCCTTTTTAATCCAGATTTTTACGAAGAGCTGAGACAGACGAACAAACAGACAGACAAGTGGCATTCCTGCGATTCTTCAATCAGCTATGCACCTTCAGGCCCCAAATGCAATTTACATTCTAGGACTTGACTTGTAGTCGGATGCAATGACATCGTCTTCGTTAGTTGCTCGCACCTTTTTTCCTCCCCGGGTGAATTATATTCCCGTCGCTGTTTTTTACCTTGAATAGCCGAAAAACAAATACAGTAGAATCCCGATATATCGTATCTTCTAGGGGACAAAGGATAAGTACGATATATCGACATATTCGCGATATCGAGAGTATGATATATTGAGGGTAAAAATTAAAAATACGATATATCGTACATGAATACATATTTATACATAAAAAATACTGTATTTAAATACAGTAAAATATAAATTGAATGTAATGGAAGGCAGGCCAGAGGTAGGGAGGAAAGAAAAAATTAACACATATCAAATAAGGTGTAATTTATTGGAATCCTTCCTCCTTTCGTTTTAAACCGACGTTTCGGAGGATTTTTCCCTCCTTCTTCAGGGTTTCAAAGGGTCAATGAATGAAACAAATAAAATGTTTTCTTCTTCTTCATTCATTGACCCTTTGAAACCCTGAAGAAGGAGGGAAAATCACCCGAAACGTCGGTTTAAAAGGAAGGAGGAAGGATTCCAATAAATTACACCTTATTTGATGTGTTAATTTTTCTTTCCTCACTTCCTCTGGGCTGCCTTCCATTACATTCAATTAAAATTTCTACCAGTCCGTCTCTCTCCAGAGAAAATTTCGTTGCAAAAAAAAAAAACAGTAAAATATATTTTACATTATATTTGAATGTACAGTAAATTAAAGCTACATAAACATGTACATATTTTTATAAACATTAGGGGGATTAGTTTTATTAAGGCTCTATAGAGCTCTAATTTTATACGAATTAACAAAATTTTCCAAATACACGACTTTAATTCAACGGAAAAATACGAATTATGAAACGTTTTGTCGATCTTGGAGAGGAAACAAATCCATTATACCGAGGGGACTAAAATGCATTGTTTTATATGAATTAACGAGATTTTTCCAAGAGACCAGCACTTTCTTACGATTTATCGGGATATACGATATATCTGTATACGAAGTATCGGGATTTCACTGTTTTTAAAACTCCGTCAGTTCTCACATCTCACTTTTTTAATTCCATTTATATATCTGGCTAAGATAAATGTGCCGGTATTAATTTCCAAAGACCACACACGTGAAGAGTCGGAACCCGAGAGGAAGGCATACAAAACGCCAGAACGCCCAGGTAATCTAGAGTATCCACAAAAAGGTGTAGCAAGTTTCAAAATAAATCGTTGAGGGAAATTGAAATAGTGCCATAATTTATTATCTAAATTGCAGAACAGATAAGTTTACTATTTCTAATTCATAGAACTCATTTATTAAGGAGTATTTTCGAAATATAAAGAAATAATAAATCATGGTTACGCATTGCACCTAAGTATAAGGCTGGTTTGTGTGAGTGAGTTGGTTCTAAGTGAATGAATAGTTCACAGACTAGTAATTTGTAGTGAGATACGCCCCCTCAAGGCACACCCAAATAAACATTATTTGAACTTTCAGAATCGATTAATTGGCAGCATTGCTTGTAACCAGGTGGTCGCTATTATTAATTGAATTGGCATTGTAATTGTCAAAATGTATTGATTATTAAAAACATATATTTTAATTTATTCATTAAAATGTGATTTGTATTTTAAATTTTGAATTTTAAAATAATTATGAAAATTATAATATTGTCCTTATTTTCCTAATATAAACTTTCAAATTAATACAAATTATGGACGGAATTTTTTTTTTTTTAATGATATTGATGTAAGAAGGAGATACACCAGAAGGTGCATCCCCTAAAGGCCTGTATGGGATGGCCCCTCCATCGTGAAAAGAACAGAGTAGAAGGAAAGAAGCCGGAATCACGAGCCAAATCTCAGAAAGTTAGATATAATCCAATTTACTAAGTTTTTAAGGCTTCGAGCAGTGGTAAATTCTCCGCGCGATAAATTAGGTTAAATTTATCTCTTACTTAATGATAATAATAATTGTTTTTAGGTATATTGTATTATATATTTTATTTAAAACAACCAGCAAATAACTTAATAGAACTACAAACATTCGAGATCGTGTCTTATTATTATTTTTATATCAAACATAAATTTCCTGAAATGCAGACCATTGTGTCTCGCTTGCAAGTATCCTAGGACCTGATGTCAAGAAATTTTATACCATTACATAAAAAATACAAGTATTTAATAATAAATAAATATAAAACAAAACTTTTATTTAAAATCAGCGATCATACTTTTATTTTTAGTCATATTGTGTATAGAAATTTTTTGGGTACTGAGGAAAAATTAAATTTTCACTTTTTGTTATGTATGAAAATAAAGAATTATTTTTTCAAGTTTTTTTTTTAAATATTTTTAAAATATGTAATGGTGTCAAGGAAAAGGGCCCTTATCTTCACCTGGTCAAAATCGAGCTAATGGCATCTCCTCTTTCTAGGGAAACAACTGAACCAATCGCTTTTTGTCCCGCCCAAAAAATCCAAAAATTGACTCGGTTATGAATTTTTGAATATTTAAAAGTAAAAAAACGTAGTTTTGAGTAAGAGTATTTTAAATTTTGCCAATTTTTAAGTAGAAAAAAATAGGGTATTTCTTCCATTTTTAACCTCTCTATTATTCTATTCCGAATGAAAATTTTCGGCTGAATTCAAATATGTAATGAAAAATTAAACCCACATTTAACTTAAATTTTTGCCATTCTTGAAAAAACTGGTAGGTGAAGATAAGGGCCCTTTTCTCTGACATCTTCACATATTTTTATTTTCTCAATTGTGTAAATTTTATTTTTCTATCTTCTCTTGGCTTTAAACCTTTATAATCTTTCTGGACAGTGGGTTGACAAATTTATCTAAAGACTGACGAAATAACCTCTGATATTAGATTTATTTTTACTTCCCCATTCTTTGCCTGTACATTTCAATTAACAAATATCAGAACAACTTCAATTTTACGGATTACATAACACTGCTAATAGTGTCTTTACAGACAATTTTGAATATTCAATATCAAATAGTAAATCGAATTTAGAAAACGGTACGTTTATAGTGAAACATTATTAAAATTCGGTATATTAGGTTGGAGTTGGTGGTGTTTCTCTTTGCCCTATCAAATAGTATTAGGTTGGTGCATAATTATCCTCCGTTTATATTGACATGTTTTTCGTTAGTGATAAGTTTTGTTGTTGATTATTTTTTTTAATAAAAATAATCTTCTCTATTTCTTTAAGAAAATGCATGTCGAAAATCATATTAATTTTCGTCATATTATACTGTATCACTACGAGAAAGAATGGAAGGCAGCACAGTCATTTCGCGATCTCAACCAACTTTTTGGCAAAAGCCCAGTCAATGGTGATTAATCGCGACTTATCTTCAAAAACGTCAAAAAAAGAAGATTTGAGTTTCGACAGGTGTTTCACACAAAGGATTACCGAAAGGCGTCCACTGTAAAAAGACAATGAATGTGGTGTGATCGCCAAAAAGTTGGTTGAGATCGCGAAATGACTGTGATGCCTTCCATCCTTTCTCGTAGTGGTACAGTATAATATAACGAAAATTAATATGATTTTCGAGACACATTTTCTTAAAGAAATATAGAAGATTATTTTTATTAAAAAATAATCAACAACAATAATTATCACTAACGAAAAACGTGCCAATATAAATGGCGGATAATTATGCACCAATCTAATAGTTTTCATTGCTATTTCTGATACTCAAGGAAAAGTATGAAGAAGTAGGTACCTACAAGGAAGGAAAAGAATTGTATTTGAAATACGGTATCAGAATGAGTATAAAACATACAAAACGAACAGGGTAGATCAACTTGTAGAAATATATACTAATTCAATCGTCCTTCGATATTTTGAGAAATTTAAAATTTTTAAAATACACTCAACTATCATTATTTAAGCTCCATCGCAAAGCTATGTATTTAAATTTAGAATCTCATGACGGCGAAATTTTACAAACAAAAAGATTAAATATTTGAGTGAAATATTTAGCGCGATAGATATGTCAGATGGCTTCACTTCACCAGGACCGCTATTTTTAGCATTTGGGTAAGATTCTTGAGAGAGTGAAGACTACCTTTCTGACATCTAATAAAGATTGTATAGATGACAACATCTTGTGATTTCTTTAGAAATTAAACCTCTGCTGTTATCGGAAATTTGAACTATTATATTAGAAAATAATCTGATGTGGTCACACACTCGAGATAAAGTTTTCACATTGAGAGTTGGCGGTTTTGAGTATATTAATACGATTTATACTAATTAATCTATTAATAATGTATCAAAATTAAATAGAGTTTAGTCGATTTGCTCTTACCTTGGAGGAATGGCTGTCCCACGTCTCCACTGGTCGATTTCCGCCACTTAAATAAATAAAATGCCGTTTTGAATTCCGATTATCTTGAATGCTTTTCTCTAGGTGGACTCGATTCTCTAAAACAGAAAATATAAATGAATATTTTTATTTGAAAAAAAAGGAAAATAATCAGTAAAAGATAATTGAAAATAAATGAAACATGAACTTTTAGCTATCAATTTTTCATCTAATTATTATTACATACAGTAGTATTGGACCAAAAAATCCATTTTAATTAATAGAACAATTATTAATCCACGCATTAAGCGTTTTGAAATTCATATTTTGGTGTTATTAATCCAACTATATTTGTACATGTGTTTAATCTTAAGAACGAAATGGACCATTCAAATTACTTCAACCCAGTGAATCTAGATCTTGTGATTAATACAGGATATTTTAATTGATTTTAGATTTTAAGGGGTGATTAGATAGTTTATTGTAAAACAAATGGGATTTGATCATAAGCTCAAAAAATTAATTTCTGAGAGAATAAGATGTTATAAAAATAATTTAAAAAATAGAATAATTCCCCCTCTCTTATATTTAATATTTAATAAAATAATAATAAGGTTATATATAAAGAGTGCATATTCGAAATTTTGTACGACTCGTTCAAAGGGTGTAGGTCTAGCAGGTATATTGATACTTCTATATTTTAAACATCCCCACCCCACCCACAATTTGGCCCAAGAAAAAAAGACTCATTTTTATTATAAGTCTCTTTTATCGTAATATAAAATCCATTTTTTTATGTTTCTTTTTTGTATTTTGTAAGAAAATGTAATGATTTTAATTTTTTAAGGGTCCCTCCCCCTTAATTTTTTTTTCAATTTCAACCAAAATTTAATCAGCTCTTAATGAATTTTCGTTTTTTAGGTAGAGCGTACACACAATTTGGTAACGTACTAACAGACATTTTAACAAAACAATTAATATCTCCTAATTTTTTCTATATTCACCTATTAGGAATTTTGTGTAGACCAAAACGCCATGCTTATTCTCAATTTTTTTATCAAAATAGTTGACCATACCCTGTATGGTAAAGTAAAAAGTACATTTAATTCATTGGTTAGTTGGTATAGAGTTAATTAATTTTAATAATGTTTTAATAAACATAGAGATTCTTCAAATGTAGCCAATTATCGTCCTATCGCCATAACTCGGTTCTTTCTAAAATCATGGAAAAAATAATTTATGAACAAGTTCTTCACCATTTAGAATCTAATAAACTAATCCATGATACGGCTTTAGACAATTTCGGTCCACCGGCGATATTTTAGCATATATAACTCATATTTGGAATAAAGCACTAGAGACTGGTAAAGAGACTTTCGTAATAGGCTTAGACATTTCAAAGGCCTTCGATCAAGTCTGGCACAAAAATCTTCTTGGCAAATTACCAGCATTTGGCCTCCCCCCGAGCCTCTGCAAGTTGCTTGAGAGCTTTCTCTCAAACCGCTCTATTAAAGTCGAGGTTGACGGAATATCATCCTCGTCCTTTAATACTAATGCTGGAGTTCCTCAGGGCTCAGTCATTTCTCCCACGCTCTTTATTATCTATATTAATGACCTTTTAAATCTGCCCTCCAATCCAATACATTGTTTCGCTGACGATAGCACCCTCCACAACGCTCAATCCTTACTAGATAATTGCGCAAACATGGCCTCCTAGATAAATTCAGATTTAAGCATGCTTAGAAAATGGGGATCTCACAACTTGGTAAACTTTAATGCTGGCAAAACACAATGCTGCCTAATTTTTAGGCGCGCAGATAGGAACCTTCCGGACATTTCCTTTGATTCGAGCTCATTGGAATTCCGTAATAAAATATCAATGTTAGGTGTCACCTTAGGTTCTGACCTCTCTTGGAATGACCATATTATCTCAGTATCAAAAGCTGCAGCACGTAAGCTTGGCTTTCTTTTCCGAACCAAGCGATTTTTCACCCCCACTCAACTCTTTATATTATACAAGGCTCAATTTCGCCCCTGTCTTGAATATTGCTCGCATTTGTGGAGAGAGAAGATTTTCTAAAATTCAACACCCCTACGCGCTTAAACTGGATACTAATCGAACAAACGCATTCGCCAATTTATTTATCCCTATGACATTTAGAGACTGGAACTCACTTCACCCGGCCGTCTTTCCAGAAACTTATAGCCTTCAATCTTTCAAGACCAGCATCCACAGATACCTTCTACTGCTATCCAATCCCTAAACCTCCCCTTATCTTCACGTTACAAGGATCCACCACGGACTAAAGAGGTTGTACCTTCTTGGTGCAACTTCTTCTTGTATCAATATCATTATAAAATAAAGTAAAAAAGATGAAGTGTGATGATTTTTTAATCTTCCACATGTACATCTTCAATGAGTTTATTTCGTGATCAAAAATCAGCATTTTTTGATTCTCATTGTAGCTTGATAATTTCTTTTATAACGGTTTTAAAAATTACTTAAACGTGAAGAATAAATAGAAAATTCAATTAAATAAATCTCAAAATTCCAAATAGGAAGAGAAATTGCACAAAATACCATAAATATCCAACTATAAAATGTATAAAAGATTTCTTATAATAAACAATAAAATATTATATTTGATAATGTAATTAAAAATCCAAAAGCTATTAAATAATTTTTTTTAATTAGATATTTTTTGAAAGTAAATATTGCAAAATTTTAGTTAACTTCAATGCAGGGAAAACTCAGTGTTGCCTTATTTCGAGGCGCGTCGACAAAAACATCCCAAACATATCATTCGACTCAAACTCACTAGAATTCAGGGATAAAATTTCAATGCTAGGCGTAACTCTAGGGTCTGACCTTTCATGGAATGACCATATCTCAACCATTGCTAAAGCTGTAGCGCGCAAGCTTGGTCTCCTATTTAGGTCTAGACGCTGTTATACTCCCAGTCAACTTCTTATACTGTATAAGGCTCAAATTCGTCCCTGTCTCGAATGTGGCTCTCATCTGTGGAGGGGAGCCTCCAAGCATTCTCTTGCTACACTGGATGCAATTCAGAAGCGAGCAATTAAACTAATAGGAAACCCGGCTCTAACCAACTCACTCGACTCCCTGGCTCACCGAAGAACCGTTTCTGCCCTTTCCCTGTACTACAGATACTATCACGGTGTCTGTTCAGTCGAGCTGAAATCAATTATCCCCCCTAATGCTCTCTTTGCGAGAAACACGCGGTTTTCAAACGCTCAGCACCCCTTCGCTGTCAAATTGGTTAAAAGTCGAACAAGCGCTTTCGCCAACTCTTTTGTCCCTATGACCTCCAGAGACTGGAACTCGCTCCCTGCCACCATCTTTCCCGCGACTTATAACCTTCAGCTATTTAAGACCCGTATCCACAGATACCTTCGACCCCCGCCCAACCCATAAAATTCTTTCTTCTTTTTTCACGATAGAGGGGCCAACCCAGGCCTTTAGGGGTTGCACCTTTTTGGTGTAACTCCTTCTCTCATCATTATCATAAAAAAAGTTAAGTCAAGAGTTTTCATTTGCTGTAATGTATAATACCATTATGTAAAAAACAAAAAACAAAAACATGATTGTAAAATTCAAAGAAGGCTAATGGAGCTAATAAGCCCTTATATAGCCGTATTAATATTTTATTTTTATTATACATTTTGTACATACATTTGTATGTATGTATGAATTTAATAAAAACAATAAAACGTTTAAAAATATTAATAAAAACTTAATAAACTTTAATATATGTATGTAATTTTAATTTTTTTTTATAAAAACAAATAAAAATTTATTGATTTTTTGGAAAATAATCTGATATATTTTTTTTTGCATAATGTCTTTTTGTATGTACAATGTACAATTACATACATATTATGTTCATTCCGACAAGCGAAATCTTTTCGGGTTAAGCGATTTTTGTTTCGTGTTAAAAGAAAAAAAATGTATGAAAATACCTAGTATTTTGTCACGACCGCATTATTATTTTTGTTAACCGATTTTTATTGTTAAGCGTTTTCGCGTTAAACGATTTCCACTGTAGTTTCTTTTTAAAAAGATTTTTTATGTATATGAACTAATTTTTTCTGATTATTTGCACTTTTGAACCAAAAGTTCTGAAGATAAAAATCTACCCAAAAAAAAAATTAATTCTTTTAGAGTATAAGTTGGAATTTTTCACAAGGAGTATTCAGGTACTTTAATAATTGTTTTTTCGTTTAGGTAAATCCTTTGTTCAAGGACTCTCAAAGAATGGATTTTGTATTTAAAACATCATTTTTTTCTCCAGGATCATACATTGTAGCAAGTTTTTTTATTTTTATTTTTTTAATTTATTCCCTCTAATTTTAAAATAACATTTGCTAATTTTTAATTACTAAATATAGGAAGATGAACGGGCCCCTTCAAACTATGCAACAATGTGCTTTCGCTTAAATCCAAAATTAAAGAAATGTAATTTTTATTTATACATCTTGTGTATGTTTATTTAATAATTTTATTCATTTTTAAATTACTAGAAAATCATAAGATGGTGTCATCTATTAAATCCGATGGAATGGAATATTTTTAATTATATGTCAGAGGAGTTGATTTTTACCCCTCGGGAATCGAACCCGAGTGCCAGTAACAGCAATCCGGGCCATCTGGCTCACCTGCGGGATGCGAACCTCTCTGACATGTAAACGCGTAAAATATTTTACTCAAAGATTGTTATCTTAATTTGTAAAATTTCGCGATATAGTGATTCTAAATTTAACCATATAGCCATGCCATATAATTTAAATAAAGGTCGTTGAGTGTTTCGAATTTTAAAAAGAGATTGAAAATTGGAATGGCAATGGAATGGCTTTTCCTAGTTTAATAAGAAAGATATTAATTTGCCGATGGTAATAGATTCAAATTTACTAGAAAATCATAAGATGGTGTCATCTATTAAATCGGATGGAATCGAATATTTTTAATTATATGTCAGAGGGGTTGATTTTCACCCCTCGGAAATCAACCCCTCTGACATATAATTAAAAATATTCCATTATTCCATCCGATTTAATAGATGACACCACCTTATGATTTTCTAGTAAATTTGAATCTATTACCATCGGCAAATTAATGTCTTTCACATTTTTAAATTAATTTGTTAACAAAAATGATTATTTTTTCTTATTTAATCAAAGATTCACGGTTTAAGCTTGTTAATGATTGAAATACGCAAAATGATTTCTTCATTATCACATGAAAAAATGAAGAGGACATGCATAATTTAATAAGGGCTAACGCAGTCAATCATAAATGAATTAGAAGTTGTCATTCATTGGAATGGAACGGATTCTTGCATAAATAAAATAAAATTATAATTAAATGTGATTTGTCAATTGAAAAAGCATATAAGGATATTGCTATTTTGGGGTAATTAAATAACTGTTAATAGTTTAATTTGGGATTCAGGTGAGCAAGTCCGAGCGACTGCAGGTGCAGCTGAAGCCATTGTTTTTCTTTGTTTCCCCAAGCGTTTCATGGTCATCATTAACAACATAGATACAATTTCATCAAGAATTTGCTCATTGAAAGAAGAGCAGAGATTTCTTCGAAGATATGCTTTCCGCTAATTTCCATCGTTGGTTTTTTTATAAAGACATTAATCCGCCCAGAAGAAGAAAGACTTGCAATTGAAATAAAACTTTTATTTTAAAGGTATCTACTGAATTCAGGATTAATTAAAAGTGGCCTTTCACTAATAATAATTTTTTATGCAACTTAGTACAGTGTGAGCTAATTTTATATGTACATAAGCATCAATTTTATTTAATATTATCCTCCCTTTAACAAGGTTTTTTTTAAATATCAAATATTTAAACTATTTATTTATTTATTGTATATATAGAATTATAGAAAATTCAATACAGGCTAGGTGAGGCAATATAAAAATATTGTATTTTTGGTTGAATGGTTCTGGACATAAAATAAACCCGGAGATGGTCTGCTCCATTTGTAACAAATATGAAAATGAAAAAAATATTTAAACTATGTTCATAAATATATAATATTGACTTCAAAATTTCAGAAGTATTTTTAAATTTTTAAATTATTATCCGTTATTTCAAATATTTCTATAAAAATCAGTTTTTTGTTTTGAAAAGTGTATTGGTTCTCGAAATGAAATAAAATTGTTGCATAGTTTCAAGGGGCAATTAAAATGAATGATTTTCCGAAAAGGGTGCGGATAGAAGGTTTGAAGTCGCTGCCTGGTATATCTTCCAGTTCAAGCATGTCAAAGACAAGTTCAGACGAGTTTTAGTCGAATAAAAATTGTTCTCGCTGAGGAACTATTAAAATAGAAATAATACAAAAAAGGAATAAATAAAGATGATTCGAGAATTTTTGGACTAATCCATTTCTAAGAACTCTCAATATATAAGATCGGAAATAACTAAGAGTACTATCGACAAGTCATAGCTTGCTTATAGCAATAGAATTAGGAGAAATTCAAGATTTTCTTATAGGACAGGCTGATTCATTGTGGAAGATGGTCGATTTTCATCTCAGGGACTGTGGAGTTGAAGTCACAAGATTTAATTTCTGACTCCTACCCTCACTCAACACAAAGCATTATCCGTTTGGGGCGAAGGTCCCAAAATATATTTTTTAAAATCTAATGTTAAATTTGAAAAATAACGAAAAGATGAGTATTCGATGAAATTTGCAAAAAAAAGCGAAGATTAAAATAAAATTTAAAAAAAAAGGGTACTTTTTATGGACAGCATCCCCTGGTTGAAAAGTCACCAACCGCCACTGATATATATATATATATATATATATATTTCTGAATTGTTTCTGATAAGAAAAATGGATTAAGGTATGGAATTTTTGTAAGACTCGGTTCGCTCTGGGAATTTAAGGAATTTTACAAAAAAATTTGTAAGCAGTGCTTTAGTCGTAAAATCAGAAGGTATACGATATATGGTACGTGAAAATCAGAGGGTATACACTATATATAATAAAATAAAATATTTTAGTCAGGTATTCTTTAAAAAAAATATCATTTTAAAAGGAAATTGTATCAATTTAAAATATTTTGGAGATATTCAAAAAGTTAATGTCTCAAAATTTTCAACATAGGAGTATACGCTATTAGCTCAGATCAACACACGGTATAAGCCGTATACCGCCGTATACTCTCCACTACAGTCCTTTTTGTAGTTTTGAGGTTGTTCAGCTTATTTATTATAAAAGATTTTTATTTTAAATTTCAGCAAATCTGCAAACATCATTTTATGAGAATAAATATTAAATTTTTCTAATTTTCTGCCTTTTTTAGAATTGAAGTTCTCAAATAAAAATTCTAATTAGATATTCTACATAGTTCTTGATTTTAGAAATACAATCATTTTTGAAATACACACAGACACATAGAGAGGCAAGAAAAAATCATGCTTAAAAATAATTTTTCGAATAAATATTAATATATTTCTCTTTTTAGAATTTTTCTTTTCGTTTGAATAATTTTATTATACGTGAATTCGCTTATTTCATATGCCATCTTGTTTCAAAATTTATTAATTACATATAATCAAAAAATAAATTCTAATTAATTGTTATTTCATTTAATTATATTTGAGTTGAAGCATCGATTAAATTTTATGGTACATTATGTTACTTTGACTACGAATCATTTATGATTTTTTTTTTTTTAATTCATATTTACCTACTCTTTACAACTCTTTCTCAAATAAACAGTCAGAAATTTTTTCTCTACGTTTCTTAACACAAATAAGAAACAAAAAAAAAATCGAAAATTTTTGAATAAATTCAATACCTACTCAGGCCAGCGATAGCGCAGTACTAAATAATTATACAAATTTGCATTGTTTATTAATAAATAATTGCTAGAGTTTATCCATAGTTATTTGAAATATTAATATGATTATTCCTTTATTATTAATCAGATAAAGTGACCAAATAAATACATTTTGAAAGAATTAAAAAAAAGTTCTATATAGAGTAAAGTACTCCTAGTATTCCTAAAAACTTTATGTAAACTCTTTTAGGGTCCTCAAGATACTTAAATAGACTATTAAATTTGAACAAAATAGGTTAAGCCATTTTCTGGACGAGACCCCATGTAATTATGCCAAAACCGTTAAATGCTAAAATTCAACCTGAATAAATACTACAATTTGTGATTTTGATTGATACCATGGATTTCGTAGGGTTTACCTGAGGACCCTTTGAATTTGCGCTTGGCGCAAGACCGATTGGAATACTTTATCTGCTTCGTATGGATAAAATAAAAAAGCAAATGCGTACATCACTGTATCCACTGATGGGCATTGGATTCCACCCTTAAAAGTCCGCGACAAACAAATTTTTATTAATTTTGCTTTGAGGCTTTATTTAGGTTGTGTCACTATTAAAAAAAATAATGAAATCTCCTTAAGGTTTAATTTAAACTCAGTGTAACAGCACTGGTTCAAAATTCAATCTTAGTATTACTTACCTGAAGATATAAGCATGTTAACAATAGTATGTAGTACCTAAAATAGAAAAAAATTACATTTAGGGGGAAAATAAACTTAGCTATATTTAAGTTATTTTTAGGGGGAAAGCCCAGATTTTCCCCTAATAGTCGTTTTTCTTTGGTTTATAGGAATTAAATATCTTAATCAATTAATTAAATTTGCGTGTCACAGCTTTATTTTTAATGGTATATATTTATCTCTTTTGATATGATGATTAATATTTTCTTGTGGCTCAATGTTGATATAAATTTGCCTTTGAAGCAAATCGTTGTAATATAATCAACCTAAGTCAACAGTTTAAAAGTGGTATCTTGTATCCCGGGATTGTCGCGGGAGGCATCTGGCTAAACACATTCGCTGAGCAAGTTTCCTTTAAGGTTTGGAGACGGGACATTGCTTCATTCCGAGATTGACGACTTGGTTGGATTTATATAGGGTTTCTCTAAAAAGTCAATAGGAGATCAGAAAATTAATTAGAAAGAATTAAATACACCTTCGAGGGAGGAATTCTTGATCGATTACAAAATAAAAAAATAACACGATAGAATTCCTAAGTAAAGGCTTGAAATCAGTGTTCGTTAGGAAGCTACCTTTCTCAATAGGTAAGGAAACTCAGGATATAGATCAACGACCATCTGGATAGAATGTTGAAACTCTTCGGTCACTTTGAAAAAATTATCGAATTTCAATACTTAATAAAATTTTGTTCTAAGTTAAATGATTGCCCCATTCTTAAATTATCTGATTTCGAATAAATAAGCTTTAATTACTTAGTACGTCCGGAAGACAGGTGAAGTCTGGCTGGCGCTCCCTGGGCTTGAATTTCTTCAAAATAAAAACAAATATGGTTGGTTGTGCTTAAAAATGTCTGAAACGTGAAGGAAATTATTTTCATCCATGATTTTTTTCTTTCTCAGTGTCTGGATTCCGACTCAAGAACGAAAAAATCACAGAAATCACGTTCTTGTGCCAAAATGTTTCTACAGTGTGTTGCGATCAAGGATAGACATAGAAATGTGTTTATATAGAAAGTTACTAATATCACCCATAGAGGGACTACATTAAAAGAAAATCAACTCAAATCAATACAATTAATATTGTTAATATCCAAACAAATTGAGATATTCAATAAATTAATAGACTGTTACTAAATGTAATAAGAATTAAACAATTATAGAGTTAATTAAACAAAATGTTTAAACGGCAAATAAGTATAAACACCATAGCCCAGTGAAATGTTTTGTAGAAAGAATTATACCTGTAGATTTCAATAAATCAGTCAGCCAATTGGCTGGAGTCAACTCACAAAGTTTGTTCTGTTATTTTATTTCCTTCTGAATTATTGTTGGCATTCGGACCCCCGACACCCAACAAATTGGTGACCCCGACAACGAACAAATCGGCGACGCCCCGACACCCAACAAACCTTAACCTCGATACAATGGACGTCGGATATAACTGACAGCATGTAAGCGATCGTAAACTGCATGTGACTGCACACTCGGGGAATCACCAGAGTTGCCCCACTACTGAATAAATGTATCTGAAGGTTTATTCCTACATGCACAACATTTTAATTTCTTTACTCAAAATGGATGAATGCATTTGAGTGATTCAATATGTTTAAATTGTAAATTAATTTTTACATAACGGACATTCGGTTATATCTGACACCTTCTCGCCCGCATTGGTCCGTTATATCGAGGTTCCTTTGTACTTCCAATATAGAGAACTGATCAGATTTTTGCTCTCTAGCTTTAAAACTTCAGGTTCAAAAATACAGGAAAAATAATTTTTTAAATGATTTAATGGAGATTGTAAGGTGATGGAAGGCCCTTGCGTGCGGGTGTTGCAGGTTGTGCCTCGCACTTGGGCGCATCATCGATGGGTCGCCATGTCGCCACAATAATTTCTATATAATGAAAATTAATCAATAAAGATAAAGATAAGATGTAACTAGTAAATAAACATTTTTTTAATTTAAATTAATTATTTTGTTTAATTTACAAATTTTGTATCATTGAAAAGGGCGCTAAATTTCTTTTGCACACAGGCGCCTCTTAATCACGCGTTGGCCCTGGGCGATGACATCATATAAGCAAAAATTAACAATTATAATTAAGTTTATTATCTTAATTAACGGTGGTGCTGAGGATTGTTATTAGGTGTTAAAGAAAGGCTTATTTTTCACGCAGTTTTTTTTAATTTAATTTATCCATATATTTCGGAAATTTTCTACAATATTCCTTCTTCAGAAGACCTCACCCAAAAATCACCGAATTTGCTGTCATTAACACTTTTGAGGGCAGAATTAAAAATGGCGAAATGAAATGTCTCTGTGGCTCTGAAGACTGAGCAAATACGGTGATTTTTGAGTGAGGTCCACTGAAGAAGGAATATTGTAAAAAATTTCCGAAATATTTGGATAAATTAAAAAACCATCATTTAAAATTAAAAAACTACTGAAAAATAAGTCTTTCATTTAAGACCTAAGAATTTATTATATTTGGAAGGACATCCAACAATAATTGAAGATTAAAAAATCGTAAAAACTTCACTCTGGTGTCTAAATGTTTGTATTTACAAAAATTAGATATCAGGCTTTACATATCCGGTTCTAAATGCAGAAAATATCAGATATTGTTCAATGAGAGTGTGCTATTGAACGATTATAAATAAATTAACTAAAATTAATCACAAATGTGTTGAAAAAATAAACTGCACTTCTATGCCAAGTTTCAATTTTCTAGCTCAAATCGTTCACAGGCAAAAATTGACAAATCACAAAATATTGGCGGACAGCGAAATAATGTTTAATATAATATACACTCAAAATATTGGATTGTCTAAATTGTTTATTAATAAAACTTCCCTATTCTTCTTATCGATCTTGCAAAAGTGAAAGAAAAATCTTCTTAATTTTTGAAAAATTATTATTGTTAATATATACATGTTTCGGGCTTAGTCGAACCCATCTTTAGTTATCACAAAACACTTTTTACTTTATATAAAAACGTTTTTGCTTTTGTTCATATATGTTTGTACAAGTTGTGATATATAAAATAATTATGTAAAGTAAAAAGTATTTTATGTTAACTGAAGATGGGTCAACTAGGCCCGAAACATGTATTAACAATAATAAATTTTTCAAAAATTAAGATTTTTTAAGAATAGTTTCTCTCCTTCCATAATATTAAGATATCCACCATCTTTTGTAAAAACGAACACGTTCTAATCTTGTATTTGTTTTTCTCATTTTCTTATTCAAGGTTTTCTGATTATTTAAAAATGAATAGAACATTTGTTTGATTTGATTTTTTTTCTTTTCATTGAAGTAGATTCCATTTTAGTATTTTTCTCTTCGTAATAACATTCAAACTGCGACAAAAGTTGAAAAAAAGGATTTCGATGTCTTTAGCAAAGTACTCGACAATTTTTAGAATAAAATTATTCCGATTTACTTTTTTTCCTTCAAGAATTTATGTTTCATTTTTTTATTGTTTGAGACATAAAGAGCTTGACAGGAGCCATTTATTAAATCTTGGGTCTATATTGGATGAATTGAAGCAATCCAGAAGGCGGACATTGGTCATTTGTCAGGAAACAGGAATGTTAGGGAAAAGACCATCGGCGGTAGATAAGCGCTCAAGAGATAAATATATGAAATGCTTTAACACAGACACACCGCCATCGTGTCACAAAGAGGTGTACATAAGATCGATAAGGTTTGATAAAGATCGATCACCTGCTGTCAGCAATTTTGATATTATCGTGAAGCTTCATGGACATTTTAAAATCGTTTTTTTCTTCGAGATGGTGACTTTTATATATCATTTATATCATTGCTAATATTAACTCATACACATTGATTAGATCCAAGGTTCTTCGCTGGGCAAAACTTGATATCTGTTATTACAAGTTTTGTTTAACTTGGTTCCTCGTCTGGCTGTTGGTCTGGATAGAATTATTTACCTAATCAACCCTTTTTTTCCGACTTCTATCGAGCCAAATTTTTTAAATATGATTTTCTAACGAATATAATATTTTACCAATGCCAGTAATTAATATAAGTAAAAATAATTTGAAAATTAATATATATACAGGGGTCGGCGCTCGAAGTGTTACCAATTAAAAATGGTGTAATTTTGTCACTTTTTTATTTAAAAACTTCAGAATATCGTAAAAACATTTCAAATTTTAAGAAAAATATGTTATTGTTCTGATCTAGCCACCTTTAGTGCGGATAATAGCAACGAGTCTGTCCGGGAATGCTTCACACGCTGCACGAATGTGGTCTGATGGTATTTTACGAAGAGAAATCTCCAAGGGCCGTATTGTATAAGTCGCAAAGTAAATGCTTTTTACCACTAACAAAGGGTAGATGGTAAATGGAGTGGACTGGGATGGCTAATCCGATGACAGGCACTTTCAGTTGTTAGTGGTACAAAGCATTTACTTTACGACATACGACCGGCTCTAAGTCGTTGACCGTCCGATATTTTTTAGTTGATACTTTGGCCTCAAGAATGGACCATATGGAAAAAAATATTGGGTTTAAGTCCGGTGAATACGCTGGCTATTGTTGTAACGAAATGAACGCTGAGGAACTTTTTCTTGTAAAAACGTTGATTTCACGGACTTTATGGGATGGTGCCGAGTCTTGTTGAAACATACAATGCTTTCTACCGAATTGTTTACGTGCCTAAGGTAACAAAGTATCGTTTAAAATCTTTTCACGGTAGATGGTAACACTTCGAGCGCCGACCCTGTATATACTATAAATAAAATAGTTTCTTGTCTAGATAGAAAAAGGTTTTATTGAATACTTCTTTCTTTACGAAGGTGCAAAAAGAAATTTTTAACGAAATTATATTTTTTCATTTCTCCATAAAATAAAATAAAAATACTAATTTGAATAAAAGTTTCATATTTCAAAATATAAATGTTTGTTGAGGACCCAAGGGTTTAGTGTGATGCACAGATGATCTAAGTTTCGCCACTCCACATGAGTATAAATAATAAGAGGTTTGTTCAAAAGAAAAGGTGAAGTTTGAATTTTTTGAAAAGTATTTATTTATTCATCAATATCCATTTTGTCGCCTTCAAAGTAATCCCCTCAGATATAATCTCACTTATGCCAGCGCTTCTTCAATCCTCGAAGCACTTCGAAATTGGCTTTTCGGCTATGGCCATCAGCTCGTTCTTCGATTCTGACTTTATCTCATCAATTGTGGCAAAACGCTTTCCTTTCATTGGTCTCTTCAGTTTTGAGAATAGGAAAAAGTCGCAGGGAGCCAAATCTGGTGAATAAGGTGGATGAGGCATGGTTAGAGTGTTGTTTTTGGCCAAAAAATCACGAACAACATTGATGGAGTGAGCTGCTGCATTATCGTGATGCAGAATCCATGATTTTTTTCCACAATTCCGATCGTTTGAGCCGTATTGCTTCACGCAAACGTTGCATAACTTCCTTGTAGTATTCCTTAATATACCGTACGACCTGTTGGCAATACTCATGATGCACCACGTCATTGTAATCGAAGAAAACAGTGAGCAAAACCTTCACATTTGATCGAACTTGGCCTGCTTTTTCGGTCTTGGCTCATCTGGCCGCTTCCATTGGGATGATTGGACCTTGGTTTCGACGTCATAACCATATACCCACGTTTCGTCCACCAGTTACGACCCTTTTGAGCAAACCTGGATCGTCGTTGACGTCATTCAACAACTCCTGAGCGATACTAATGCGACGTTGCTTTTGCTCAAAATTTAGCAATTTTGGAACAAACTTCGCTGCCACACGTTTCATGCCCAAAACATTCGAGAAAATTGCATGGCATGAGCCGATTGATATGCCAACATCCTCTGCAACTTCCTAATAGTGATTCGACGATTTTCCAAAACAATTTTTTCCACTGTTTTCAATGTTTTTTCACTTGTTGAGCGTGGTTGCAACTCCAGGACGCTCAACTTCATCAACATCTTCTTGGCCTTCTGTGCAGTGCTTGCACCACCGCAAAGTGGGTTATAGGGGAGGGTAGGTGGCGCCGGATTGGGGTAGGAACGGGAGGGGCGGGTTGTTCGAGACTGACGATCCAGAGTCGCCGGGTGGGGGTGCGGGGATGGGCACGGGGTCGTATGGTAGTGTGGGGCGGGGTGTGGAGGACACGGGGTGGGGTCCAGGGGTTCAATCGGGGTCAGGGAGGGTAGGTGGTTGGGGTGGTATGCAATCCCCGCGAAACCTCCACCATGCAATGGGGTTAGGGAGGGTTGGTGGTTGGAGGGGTATGGAAATGGGCTCTTGAAGGGTACTTGCTGGGGAATATAGGCTGAGTGAGAATACTAACACTTTTTTAGACGTGGTGGTGGTGTGTAACTCAGTGTATCTCGTTGTACTATCTTGATAAACTACTGAATTTGCTTTTATGTTTCAAATTCTACGTTATTGAAGTTAATCTTATGCAATGAATTTGCAAAAAAAATAATAAAAAAATATAATTTTAAATGAGGCAAAAATAAAAATAATTGAATAAGTTCTAGCTGCAAAGGAGAATGGGGGAATTTTCTTAACAGTAAATGATAACCAAAAATATAATTTACAATATATGATTTAGTATAAGGTCCTTCGTGAATTTAAGCAGTCAGAAAGAATTCGAGATAATTTGATGGCTTTAATGGGTGAACGGAGATCGTTCAAAGAAATTATGATTAGTTACGTTTGCTCTCGAAGGCGCTGACCGGTTCAAATACTTCAAATAGCGATAGCTGTGCCTTGGCCACCTCTCGCTCAGGTTCCGTAGACTGCCACGTCGAAGCGTTCGTAATGTTCAGGAGTCTCGCCTTTTTGGTAAGCTTCCGTGGTGTCTTCACGAGTGCCGGACAGATATTCTTGCCCGTGGTGTTCAATTAGCTATCGTGTTAATGATACAGTGCCAATGGAGGGGCTAGCAAGTGGATGAATGCAAATGCCCGCAAAAACGGCTCCAGGAAGAAGAAATACACTCGTGATATCGAGATGATGTAGGCGCCGTGAATATTGGAAAAATAGCGATGTAAATGAGGTGTAGAGATGCAGAGCGATAATTTCAATGATAAGAGCGTGATAGTATAATAGAGTATAGAGGGAATAATAGAGAAGAGTAAGTAAGAGAGCAAGATAAATAGATATAATATAAGATAGATAGAGTAATATAAGATATATAGATAGATAGATAGATAGATAGATAGTCTATTTCTTCGTGTGGGTCCTTTTATGCATTTCCATTCGTGTCTCCTCGGCGGGTGGAGACCACGTTTTCATACGATTCTCCGTTTTTT
Organism: Forficula auricularia; assembly: GCA_024734495.1. Lineage (NCBI taxonomy): Eukaryota > Metazoa > Arthropoda > Insecta > Dermaptera > Forficulidae > Forficula > Forficula auricularia. The sequence goes on along the minus strand of JALMQS010000816.1, from coordinate 5,441,289 downwards.
ACCCTTCTAAGGTACATCGCCAATCATAATGTTCTATTCTGTTATATGAGGGTGTTTGAACCCTGTCTAGTCTCACTCCCCTGACTGTATTCAGAACTGGGCCTTAAAGCTCATATACCACGAATGACTTTTAGATAATCCCGGCTTTGGGCGACTTCTCTTTAAATATGAAAAATAAACTAATTTTTACGAAATTTATTCTATATTTGGCTTGTCTGGTTAATCTCTTTCCTATTTTTAAGGTATTAAATTAATAAATTATGAAAAAGTTAAGATTTAAGATTTATTAACTCTACTATGCATAAAAAAAACATACTTCTAAATTTGATTCTTTGTTCAACAATGTGCTAAAATGCGCTGTTACCATTTTACACTTATAAACACTTTTTTAGACAAAGTGGACTCGCCGAATGCCACAGTCAACATTTCAAGTGCCATGGATCACTTTATTCCATTTTTAACGCAAAATTTAATACATATTCTTTGATCCATTTTTTCAAAAGTCAAAAATCGAAGAACACACACAAACGTGACTAACCTTTTCAGTTGTCAACAACAAACTACTAATCCAAATGGGCTGATAATGCCAACATATGACTAACACATGTGTACCAACATAACAAAAAAAATTTGATAATCGAATGTACACAGCCCGCGAAAATTCAAAATTCTCCTTTTCTTTTGAACAAACCTCGTATACTCACTAGCAAAGAAATGGAATCACCTCCATTGCGAGCTGTTACATGTAATTTTATATATATTTTTTTTTAAGAAAACCGTTCTTATATGAGACTATTAGCTCTTTGTTTAACAGATATTTCTCATTTGATAACGTTATGTTAGGAAATGTTTAGGTAGACACAAGATGGCGGTCGAGCTTCCTCTCCTCCCAGTTTCAGGGGACAATTTCCTCGCCTAAGTTCTAAGATCACTCCCAATCTCCCTGTTTTTATTTTACATTTATTTTAAATGCTGAAAAATGAAAGTTTTTAGAAAAAATAGTTAAATTTCTAATAAATTACAAATAAACAGAAAGTATTATTAAATTAATGAAAAGAGATTCCATTTCTTTGCTCTGAGTTTAATAACATTTAAAGTTAGAACTGCTCTTTTATATATATAATAAATGACACTAAGTATGAAAAATGTTGGATATTCTGAAGAAAAATTCAATTTCCTACAGAGGATTTTGAAATAAAAGCGTGATTTCAGTTTTTTAAATATATTTTTAAAATAAAAAAAAATAATTTATAAAATCAATTAAGAGTGAAAGATGAACTAAACGTGTGCAAGATGATCTTGAGTTGGGACCGGTTCAGTAAAAATCCACCAGCACACATGATTCAATATTGTTTTTTTTGATTTTAGGCCGCTGTCATTTATTCGAAATTGAAAACAACATGATGCTGTCGTGTACTTGTTTGACATCAGCTGGTTGTTCTCAGATCAACTGTCCGTTTCGAAGGGCATACCATGTTCATGTTCCTGTACAGTTCGCACGCCCTCGCCTTCTATTAGTCAGCGAAACAGCTCTAGTGCTTCACGTCTGACAACCGAAGAAATGTTCAGGCCGACAGCAGAGTAAAAATCTTCAGCCCGTAATTTACATTCCATCTCTGTTCTTTTAGATTTAGTACAAATACAAGAAGAGATAAATGACTAGATTTAAATGATTGTTTTATTTTCAAATCATGATTTGTCAATCATATATTTGACTTATAAAAATAATTTATTTTGACTTAACTTTGTAAGTAATTCAATTTTGTGTACCAGTGCCGTAACTAGGGCAGTGCCAGGACTTTAGGGGTGCAGAAATGTCCAGACCAGGACCAAGTTTTGGGTCGTGCATAATAATAACTTTTTTTCAAGGCGCAGTTATAGAAGCTCTCATTGGACGCATAAAAGGCTAGTTATGGTATTGATGTGTACATAATTATACATATTATTTACAGTGATGGATTCACGCTTGTGAGACCCGGGCCTAGGGCGGTAAAATTTTAGGGACGCCAAAATTTTAGAGGCTGAAAAATATTTAAAGAGCGATTAAAATTTAAAAATCAATTTGGCTTAGTTTCGCTGTAGTAGATTTTCAGTAGTGGTTACCATTAATGGCTAAAACATAAAAAATGGAATGTAATTAGGTTATTCTTCCAGTATTAGATGCGAATCGATCGTTGATTTTGATTTAAAATTGATTCCATCATGTCCTCAGCAATGGTTACCAATGATAATCGAAACGTCAAAAATGCAATGTTGAATGGTTATTCCACAAGTAGGTATATATAGGTATATCAGGTGAGAATCGATGCCTATTTTTTATTTTAAGTCAACATTGACTTCAAATAGCCAGTGAAATTCGATTAATAATAAAAGAATAAAAATATTAATAATTTAAAATGACTATTGATAAAGTCTATGAATGATCCATTGCAGGTTATTTGAATTTCGTTTTCCACACATTTCAGTAGTTCTCAAATGATGTACCCAGGTATCCCAGTGTGTCGAATGACATTCCTAGGTGCCCTAGGGAATCCCAGTGTGTGGGGTTATTTTTAAAATTATTTTTTAGTTCTATATTATAAGCAATTTTACAAGTGTAGTATATTATATGGGTGACTTAAAAACAACTAATAAGTTAGAAATTAAACTTAAACATTGATAAACTACTTTTATCCGCTTTTTCAATAAGCCAATGCATGGAACCAGGAAAGGGTGAAGCGAACCTATGGATAATTTAACCTCAATTTTTACAGACGAGTTGAAAACATTTCTCTTCTAACTGACAAATATTTAGACAACTCTTCTGCTGAAATTTCAAATTCAACCAATTTAATTTCTTTTTATTAAAATTTTCAAATTTTAAGAATTATTTAATGCTATAGTTTTGAAGTGATGATAAACTGATTTCACATCCTTTCTCTGGGTCTCTATAAATTGAATACCAAGAGTGATATTTTTATTCCATTCCGTCATTGGAGCAAGGCAAAATAAGTGTATATGGAGAAAAGAAGCATATGATTAAATTGTTTGTAAATTTTCGCGGGGTTCATGTTAAGGAGGCGAAAATGGTTCGTAAAGCCTTTAATGCCATCTGTAAACATAAAAATGTATTTTTAAGATAGAAAAATAATAATAAATAAGAAGAAAAGCTCAAAAATAACCTCTTGGCTTACATGGGCCACATTTGAAGAATAAAAGTTGTCTCGGGCCGCGAATAAAATATTATAATTCTTGAAGGAGACAATAAAAGAGTGTGTCTTATGACGTTATAAATAAATAAAATTTATAATTCCAGCAGAAGACACACTCTTTTATTGTCTCCTTCAATATATAAAAATTCTGCTACCCTCGGCACAAAAACTTTCAATCTATATATATAAAATTAAGGTTTTGTCTGTACATTGCTCCAAATCACGCCAAATTTTGGTTTCACACGTTTCAAGCAAAGTTATGAACGAAAACACCCTCAACAAAATTCCTGTCTGTCTGTCTGTCTGTTTCAGTCGTTTCCGAAAAGTTGCTCACGATTCACGTAAAAACGGCTGAAGGGATTATTATGAAATTTCATATTTACATCAGATGTCTTAAAACTTACGTTTTTAGCTATATAACGTTTTGATATTTTGAAACTATTAACCCTACGGCAAATTTTATTATGAGCAATGTTGTAGAGGGTGTGATTTCTGGGGTTTCTCGGGTGGGTGTGGTTGGGAGTGGGGTTCGTGGGTTGGGGCTCCAGGGGGCGTGCTCCCTGGATAGCAAGAGGGCCGCCGAAGGCGGGCCGCGCAGCTAGTTTATTATAATTCTATTGATATATAGCTATTCAAAAATATAGTTAATAGGTAATGTAGAAATAAGAAGTTTATTATTATTTTAGTTCATAGTGAGCTTCTAATTTTAATTTTCGTAAATTTTATACTTGAAAATAGCTTCTAGTACATGTAAATACAAACCTACATACTTACAAAAAAGTGATATTATAATATTAGTATTTGTTTACATTTTTTCCTGGCTAGATAATTAATAATAAAAGACATAATATCCAATTTTTCTTTCAGATCGGTATCTAATTGTTGTTCTAGAACATATCAATAAGAAAGTTTCCAATTAGAAATTTATTTCTAATGAAAATGGAATCGAAAATAGACCAAAATGATGATTATTTTTTCGGAAATCTTGAAATATAGTTCCAGATTCAAAATTTAAAATCAGCACTTTTATTTTTCGAAAAATTCACAGTAGATTTTAAGATTTCTTATTTTAGAGAAAAAAATTATCGAGGCAAATTGTTGTGTTTTCCAGTATCTACATATAAATCTCAATGTTTTAAGGAATTTTATGACTTTATATTTGGCCACGGGTTGGTCAGCCCTGGTTTAAATCGAATGGGATTAAAGAAGGATATGAGGAATGATAATTTATTTTTTAAAAGGGTCACGGATATAATAATCCCTGACTATCCATTATCTATTGACATGTAAGAACGTGCAAAGATCTAAAAGACAAGTCCTGACAAGTTTTAGTCCATGAGAGAAATTATCAATTAATTGTGATTGTTCTAGAAAATCCCAATTCCTTGTCTCCTTGTACTAGAATGATATAACTATAGACTTGGTTAGTGTCGTAGCATATAAATTACTGAAATAATAAATATTTTAGAAAATGAAAATATGAGAAGAAGAATTTTTAAATATTCGAAACTTCATTATTTTTTTATCTTATATAGTTGAGCTTATAATTTTGCTTTTAGTGAATTTTATTCTTGAAAAAAGCTTCACGTATTGTACAAATGTACATTCATATTTCGAAAAAAGGAATAAATATATCTCTACATTATAAATCTCAATGTTTTAAAGTTTATGATCTTATGTTGGGCCACACTCATTCCAGTGGTGGGCCGCATGTAACCCGCGGGCCACAGGTTGGACAGCCCTGCTCTAATGAAAGCAAAATAACTTCAACAACCGTTTTAAGTCACATAAAGATTTTAAAAAGGAACAGTTAAAATGGTCAATAAAATAATAATAGTTATTTACCTGATCATGAAAAGATTTCCAGTACGGTAAGGATCAGTTAAGTCAAAAGTATTGATATTTAATTTGTTTACATTTAAATGTATTATATCTCTACAGTTTGTAAACAACGGCTTAGCTAAAATTAGGAAGTATGCATTAAGAAAATAAACGAGGGGAACACTTTAGGTACTTAATATTTACAATCGCTTAAAAAAGAGAGATCTAGCTTTGTGTATTTATTTTTAATTATAAGAATTTATAATAATTGATGTTAATTATAATAATCTATAATTAATTTAATGTGTTTTTTTTTAAGAAAAACTTTAATACAAAATGAAGTGGCGGGCAATACGGGCCAGGGGCGCCAGGCTTGATGAGGCAAAAAGTAATCTGAGTAAAATTATAAGTAATTAACTTAATAGATTAGATTAGATACTTCCAGAGTGTGAGCCACGAAGCCCTAGAGGCTTTTATAAACGAATAAAAACGAGGTTCGTCTTCCATTCAGTGCTCATCAGAGATAAGTGTTTTTGCATTCAATATGTTTTTATATTATTTATTGCCTTATTTGGCTCTTGTAAAACCCAAATACAATATTTGATTTATAATATACAAATTTACATATTAAATTAAAAATTTTACATTATATTTAATATTAAGATTGAGCCAGGCCCTAAGAGCGTAGGCCTCCCCCAGTTTTTTCCAGGCCATTATTTATCTGGAAGAGACTGGAGCAGTGCTGCCGCGAGTTTTTATTCACACGTACTATTCATTTTAGTAAAATCTACTCTACTGGGTTAAAAAATCTTAAAACTAAACTATGGGTAAAGTGAGAATAAATGCCTCTCATCAAAACTTCAACACCCTTTGGTAGTTTTTGACACCCATAAGAAAAACATAGAATAAAAGAATGGGATGTGCAACCTACAACAATTATATGTGGATGTTCTTTTAGGGTACAAAAAAAAACTTTTTTCGAGTTTCTTTGATGAAATTATAATTTGGTATATGTTTAGAAAATACTCTACTAGAAATAACTATAATCCCTTCGAAATTCAAATTTTGTGTTTTCTAAAACAATTGAAAAACTGATTTTCACCTAAAATTTAAGGGTACGAAAGAAATTTTTTTCGAGTTTCTTTGATGAAATTATAATTTCCTATTGTTGTCCTGTTTATAAAATATTCTACTAGAAATAATACTTTGAGCTTTGATGATGCTTTAATTGTCCCATCATAGTCGCACAATTATTTGCAGCGAACCCAGCTAGATTTTCTAAATTAACTTCCATATAAACTAAATAACCTCTTAAAACTTTATAAATACCCTTTATACATACATTTTATTGATATTTTGAAGCTTGTATTTTTTAAGACAGTAATGTATCATAAATGTACTACCTTTGAGATATTTTATGGAATGTACTTACTAGAATCTAAATTATTTTTGTTAATGAAGAATGGCGAATGGCGATTCTTGGCTAAACATATTTAAAGAAAGTAAAGAAAATTTTAAAATATAAAATTCTAGGTAGGTTTCACAAAAAAATAAAAGATAAGATGCTTGTTTAACATGATTCTACATATTTCGGGGTATGACCCCATCTTCAGAACTTCACAGTTTTCTGAAGATGGGCTCATACCCTGAAATATATAGAGCCATGCTAAACAAGCATCTTGATCTTTTATTTTTTTGTGAAACCTACCTAGAAATTTAATATTTTTAAATTTTAAAAGTTTCTTAAATTTTTCAAATTTTCATTACTTTATCTAAATTAATAATTTTTAAGGATTTAGTGTCGGTTCTAGGTGAAACATTATAAATAACTTATGAGGAGAACTAATCCTACCCCAATTCATTTTGAAACAAGTGGTCCCAGACTTCTTCTTTCTAGAATCAACTGAGATTAAATTGGCCCTTCTGAATAAATTCAGTATTCTCAATAATCATTTGGACTTTGACAAAGATATAATCATTGATTCTAATTTGGCTAAAATTAATAAATTATAAATCGGCTCCTAAATTCGATTACATATTTTGTGTTTGTATTTTGTTTTTTGTTTTCATTTTAAATTTGTTTTTATTATTATTATTATTATTTTTGTTTTTAATTTTATTTTAAATAATAACATTTTGTTTATATTTAAGAAAAAGATTGAAAGTATTTTCTGAACGTACTTTAACTTCTGGTTGTTGATGAAACTTTCTGAATGTACTCTTCTCTCTCAAAATTTTACTTGTTAAACGTTTTGCAATTTGCATTGTGTCCAGTCTACCTTCCGATTGGTCCCATTTTTTTTATAGGTATTAGACCTTTTTTGTTAGGTTTGTTTAGGACTAACTTCTTTGTTTATAAACCGATTTCGATGATTCTTTTTTTATTGGAAAGGGGGTATCTTGGGGATGGTGCCATATTAATTTGGTCGGGTTCTGATGATATGATCACTATTAATAACATCACTAAAAAGAGAAAAATAAAAATAATTTTTAAGAAAAAAATAAAACCGACTTCAAAAAATTAAATGCAACAAATAAAATACACTAAAAGGTATAAAATAATTATTATCTTATTTAGTTACAACTAAACTACGATATATTAACATGAAATTACTTTTTTAAGTCGGTGCCAAACAGATACCTTTTATGAATCGCACTCGACGGATCTTACTTAGTATGTTTGGTTGGTACGCTCGCTTATAGGTATAGTTTGTTTGGCACCGACTTAAAAAGTAATTTCATGTTAATATATCGTAGTTTAGTTGTAACTAAATAAGATAATAATTATTTTATACCTTTTCGTGTATTTTTTGTTGCATTTAATTTTTGAAGTCAGTTTTATTTTTTCTTAAAAATTATTTTTGTACTGTAACGGCAGCACTGGACTGGACTCTCTTCCAGCCACGCTCGCTAAGTCTGCCCTTCTTGTCAGTTGCCTTCCACGTTTCCTCTTCTTATCGATAGGTGCCATTCTGTTATTAATTTTGTACACCTTTCATCTTTCAATCGTGCTATGTATCCAGCTCATTTCCATTTGATTCTTCTAACATTTAATTTAATTTAAATTAAAGGGTACAATGATGAAGAAAGGTAAATTAAAAAAGTTATCTCCTATTTAAACCTTTATTTTAGGCAGAGGTAAATCGATATTTATAACGTTTCGAGTCCTACACCGCTGCCACATCTCAATTATGCAATTTTTACAAAAAACGCTTCCAAAATTTTGAGCACTTTCTAAGCCTAATACAGTTGACTAATTTGATATTTCTTGTTTTATAAGCTTCTTTTAACTAAAAATCTTAAAGAATTTAGTAAATTAGTAATAGGAGTAGTAGGGAACTGAACAAAATTAAAAACACAGAGTTTTTTTATTAGATGGGCCAGACCTTTCGTCAGTTTATTCTGACTTCTTCAGTGGCCCATTTTATCACTCTTAAAATAAAAACGACAATTTTTTTTTAATTGTTAAAAGTCGCTTCCAAAATTGTTGATTAATTTAAGCCAAGGATATGTTAAAGAAAGACTAATGATGTTTTGTTTTTTGACAAAGAGTGATAAAATGGGCCATTGGCGAAACGTCTGGCCCATTTAATAAAAACTCTGTGTTTTTAATTTTGTCCAGTTCCCTACTATTCTTATTACTAAATAAGAGAACTTTTTCTATAATTAATTTTTTAATTTGCGACATTTTCTTGAATTTCGAATTTAGAGTAAATACACAAGAGCAAATATCTAATAATCAAATTGAAAATTTTTGAGCCGAGAGTAGCAGAATTTTTATATATTGAAGGGGACAATAAAAGTTCTGCTGGAATTATAATATTTATTTATAACGAGACTATAGTTTCGAGGGCTTTGCCCTCTTCATCAGTCTATTACAATTGATTCACAGGAAAAGTCCCTCGAAATTATAGTCTCGTTATAAATAAATAAAATTTATAATTCCAGCAGAAGACACTCTTTTATTGTCTCCTTCAATTTAATAATCAGTTTATCTATAGCTTCATACCGAACCTCCCGTATTTATATCTGAGGCAATGAATCCAAAATGTCCAAAGATCAAAACAGTTTGGAGGGAGAAATTGGTGGGGGAGGGTGTAGGGTTCTAGGCCCTTGTACCAAACTCAACCAGAAGTGTAATGGTAAAGTCAAGTGGATGGCCACATCAGAACGTGTCAGTTTATTTTATTTTTTTAGTTTTAATTTACAAGGGGAGAAGGTTCACGATAAACTCATAAGATAATCGCATCACATATTTTTATTTTGTTTCCCTTTTAACCGGGAAAAAGTAAGAAGCTCAAAATCTATCAGTTTTTCGTTTACATTTTTTTTAAAACAGAATCGTTCTAGCCTTATCGTGAATTTCAGAATTCAGACAGTCAGATACACAAAAAAGACAGCAAAAAATCTTGCTCTTAACACGTTAAGCAAAACCAAGTCTGCCGAGCGTGCCGTAAATATTTTCTTCATGTAGATAGAATTCGTTTTTCCAATGGGAAAAAGAGTTGATAAGTGTACCCTAAGAGGAAGGATAGACAAGTTTTTCGAGATCTGTTTATTTGACAAAGGAGTTAATTGGTGTGGCCACATGTGTAAGCAGCTCGTGTTGTGGGGCGTGCCCCACACGCTCCATTCTGCAGAACCATTCCCCCGCCAAATAATTATCTAGAGCACTTGAGAAGGGTCTTTTGGAAAGGTCAGGTCAGTTCATTCTCCAAACTGGAGTAAAGGTCTGAGTGACAAGGTCGGATTCCAACAGGTTTTTTTTTCAATTGGCGTGCTTCAATAATCTCATTTCAAAATGAAATTATAGAGCCACCCTTTACAGTCGGATATCATATTTCCCTTTCAAAATTTCGTAACATCGAATTTAAATACAAACAAAGTTTTTTAAATATAGAAAAAAAAACACCATCTGAGAGAATACTTACTAATTTTACAAATGACTTTGATTGTATTAAAGAAATTTCGAAAATTTGTATAATTAAAAGTAAAAACAAGCGAGAACAAAAAGAAAAAAAATAATTAAAATTGAATATAACTTTTTCTCGATTCTCATGGATTTAATAAGAAACCGTACTAAAGATTCATTAATTTACTTCCATTACAATTTTAAAGAGAACAAATGATGCTTTTATAAAGTTAACAAAAAACTCCTCCATTGTCTACTGATATTGATCTTCGTTCGTTTTTCTAATCCTTAATTCGCTACAATATCTTATTTAGTAAACGCAGAAATTTATTATTGTTCTTTATTTTACTTGAGAATCAAATTAGTACCATGAAGGTAAAAAAATGATTGCAGTAGGTTAAAAGCCAAATAATACGATAAGAATCTGATCAGAAATTGGAATTTTTCACCAAATGGGTAATGTAACATTTAAATAAGTAAACGAGGACAGGCAATTTAAAAACCGGACTTTTCTCATAACAATTTTTAGTCGTCACCAATTACTCCAGAAACTTTATCCCCTTCAAAGTACTCGCCCTTAGTGATCCCTAACAGTTCCATACGAATTTTCCATTGTTCAAAGCAGTGATGGAAGTCCGCTTCTGTCAGCTGGTTGAGAACCACCGTCGCTTTTGATTTTACCGCTTCCAAGGGCCGATTTGACCCTGGACAATAAAAAAAGTCACAGGGAGCTTCTGTGGCAGTTTTCCTGACATTTTTCCGAAGCGTCGCTGACGCGGAGACTACTTTGAACGATTGCTACAGACAAACTGAGCGACCCTCAGACTTGCCTATCGAGCTGAGGGTGGGGGAAGGATCACCAGACACAATCATGATAAAATCTGCCTTGGTACACTCTCTTAGTTTGCCAGTAGTAGCTTCAGTCTGGTTTTTAAATTGCCTTGCCTTGTATATTGTTTAAATCATCTTCAATTTTTCTCCGTTTTATTTTTTCAACCCATTTTATATATATTATTGAATTTAGATGTATATTACATAAATTATAATGCATGTGATTTTAATCAATCCAATGGATAGGGTTTTTGGTGGAGTTACAATTATTTTGAATTGAGAAGTATACTATTGAGCGTGTCATATAAAAATTTAAATTTAAAAATGTTAATATTAATCGATAAAATATTTTATTTTGAAAAATATGAGAAATACAAATGTTATAGCCGAAACCAGAATCGACGTCAGAGATCAGCTCAGACAAAAAACTTGTTTTGTTTTACAACAGAAAAACATTTAATCTCTTGTGTCTTAATGGTCTTAATTCTATTAATCATCATTTTAATTCATTTCCCTTAAAGTTTGATCGTTCACCTATATATTTATCGTTTCTTAAAATTTTCAATTTAATTCAACTTTAATTATTACGGTCTCTTTTTATAATTTTAAGACCTTCAGGCTTAAATCAAAGTAGGTACATACTTTTACTTTGAATTTTTTTATAATATAGTATTATATTGTGAATTAAAGGGAGAGAAAGAAACAAGTTTTCGATCAAATAGGTAATAATAGAAAGAAAAACATAATTAAAGGCAACTAACTATATATCCTTATTTTATTTAATTACTTTTATTTTATTTGGATTATTTTAATACAGTAAAATTTATTCTTTTCTAAATATTAACGAAAATAGAACTAATTAACTACTTACTGGTAGATTACTTAATTTAGATGTATGTATTGAAAATAGAATTATTTTAAAACTATTTTAAGTAAGATTGAACTATAATGACTCGCAAAGCTGATAAATCAAATCGTTGTCTTTACTAATTGGAATGAATCTCGGACATCAAAGTCGCAATCAGTCTAGGAGAAAAATGTAAAGAGAAGAGAATCTTCACAATACAATCAGGTTTTTTTATTTAAAGTATATATTCTTAGAAAAGAGTGGATGTTTTGTTATAAAGCTGGCTACCTTTGATGACTTACGATGATAGGTATCAGAAATCATTGGTTAAGTCTCATTATTTTCACTAAATTAGGAAATGCAATGGTGGTTGTTCGACAAAAGAAAATTATTTAAGTACCGAAAGGAAATTGAAAAATTTCTACTCACATATTTATTAGAATTTAGATTCTTAACTTTAGGTAGATTTATATGCAAAATTTTTTAGTCTTATAGTGTTGAAAAACACTTCGTAGAATCTCTAGAAAAATATATTGAACTTTAATTAAGGATTTGTAGAGATGTGGATTAAACAATTTATATATATATTTTAAGGTAGTTCTTATACAAATGCGAAAAATTCAAGAAGTCTTCGAAACTTGGAATATATATAAGTCATAAAAAGCATAATAAACACACTGTTAAAATTTGAAGACAATTTACTAAACCGACCATGAAATAATTCCAATTAAAAATGGAATTTTTTACATATGGTAGATTGGGAAAGGGTGGGAAAATGATCATTATTTTATTTTATTTTCATTGAAGGACTTTCACCATCTTGATGAAAAACTAATATTTGTTAGAATAATATATTCAGAGTAACTTAAAAAAAAAATGAAATTATTTACCTTGTAGTTTTGATAAAAAGCAGTTTTTCCTAGTGAAACGAAATAATTTTTAATATAAACCCGTAAATTTATAAATAAAATCATTAGAAATATTTTTTTTAATTTTATCAAAAGACAAAATATAAAATATTTAAACGATAGGATAGAAAATGTTTTTCAAAATTCTGGTCTAATTTGTTTGCAAATTTAAAATCAAAGTATTTTCCTTTTGCCTATCTTGAGCTACACACTATAAACAAGGTTCTATTAAAATCAATCAAAACATCATACTCATAATAATCATTCAATTGTTTTTTACTCAAGTTCATTTCTGAAGAGCTATTGATTGATTGAGAAAAAAATCAAATTTGTATATAGGAAAGAAAGAGCATTCCAACTAGAGGATATTAATCTTCAATCAAAGTCTCTCTCTATAATATCTCTCAATAATAACAGAACGTAATTGTCTGTAAACAATTTCTTTACGTTCCCTTCTATTTTTTGTCCAGAAGACAAACGCAATGAATTATACGATATTGTCTTTCTCATTATGATCTTTAAACGATTAAAAGACTATTATAGAGATTCAATTTTTATGTCAATCAAACCATTAAATTTTATTATATAAATGAATCATTTGCTTTTAGCATAGAAGAAAAAAGCAGAGCTGAACTAGAGATGAAATCCCAACCAACCCTGGGCATATCAAATCTGAGAATTTCGAAAGTATTTCATATCAATGGGAAATAAATCAAGGGACATCAGAAGCGCGCGTTTGACAACATATCTTGTTCTTTGCTCGTTGGAATACTTTCGAATTCACATTGATTCTTGCATTCTTGGAGTAATTTGCTCTAGTTCGAGCTCTGAAAGTTAATCTGTGTATTGGTTTACGCAATCTGCTTCAGTTTGTTCCTTATTTGGGGAAACAGTAAAAGCCATTTTTTCCAGAATGCCACAAATTTTCCTTCCAAGTGCATTAACAAGTGGATCACGATCTTAACTCTATTTTAGGGAACGAGAGAACAATCCGATAGAGAGCAAGATTATAAATCGATCAAAATGTCCTAGGTGACGAAAATAAATGGAAAAAATATGAAAATGGAGGAAATGTAAAATACTGTATTTCTAAAATTCAAAGAAAAAAAACGGTGATTGATATTCTTCTATAAAAGTTGTTTGAATTAAAATTATTTATTAGGATATTCGCATTCATAATAAGGACTGTCAATAAATTTATTTCATTTTATAGACGGATGAGTGAACAATAAATTTGAAAATCTCGAGCTTTGCCTAGTGTCATAAATTAGTATTTTTATAAATAACTAGGTTCTAGATTTACAATTCGTGTCCTAATTTTGAAGTATTTTTTTAAATAATTATATGAGGATTTTGAAAGAAGAAATAAAATAAAATAAAGATCAATCACCATCATCATCATGGTTCTAAGAGTAGTTTGACGCAACCACCCGACTTTAATTTTATTCCATGCTAACTCTTTCATTTTTCTCTAACTCCCGTACTCCATAACTTTTATTATCGAAGGAAAGTATTGTAATCTAGATCTGCCTATTCTCCATTTCTTTCATATATCCTTCTTCTTCTTCTTTTAGGAGGTTTTGTAAATGAATTTCGTTCTCCACTATTAGCACCGCGACATTCGCGTAACATATTATGGGGATAGGAATTTGTGTATCCCAGACGTTTCGGTAGGCTGTCGATTATTTTGTCCATAATCAATTTGAACAGCATGGGATCAGTGAATCACCTTGTCTGATTCCATTGCGGACTGGAATTGAGTAGAAAATTCCAACATTCGTTTTTATATTGGTGGTATTGCCACGAATTATCTTCCAGGATCAGTTCTGTCAAATTTGAAGGACATTTTTTTCATTTAAAACACACTTTACTTTAACAAAAAGAAGCACTGATTAGTTTTTGGAACATATCGGCTCACAAACATTAGTATTTTAATCCAGTACATGTTTAGCTTTTTCTAAATATCTTGAAAATGACTTAAACAAGCCCCTTAAGAACCACAAAAAATTAAAGCCATCATCATTGTGAAGAGGGGGGTTGGCTTGTAGTGGTCGATAGTGGTTGAGGATAGAATTGGTAATGGCCAAGTTTGGCTTTGGGAGCGGTTTTTTATCCACATCAAAGATGACCAAGATTCGAAACAAAAGTGAGCAATGGCGTTACTACATTATAACAACACTGGTCTACCTATTGGACCGAGGGGTGAGCCGCAATTGGAATACGACTTCAGGCAATCCCGGTCGACCGGTGACATCCTAGCATATGTAACTCATATCTGGAACAAAACACTGGAGGCCGGGAATGAGGCCCTCGCGGTAGCTTTAGACATTTCAAAAGCCTTCGATATGGTCTGGCACAAAAATCTTCTTGCCAAATTGACCTCCGCCGGCCTTGCGCCGAAACTCTGTAAGTTGCTCGAAAGTTTTCTTTCAGACCGTAGTACTAACGTTGTCATCGATGGAATATCATCTTCCCCTTCCACACCAACGCTGGAGTTCTTCAGGGATCGGTTATCTCCCCTACGCTTTTTCTTATCTATATCAACGACCTTCTAAACCTGCCCCCCAATCCGGTACATTGTTACGCAGATGACAGCACCCTACATAACGCCCCTGCATCGCATAAAAACCGTGCAGACATTGCCTCCTCAATTAATTTAGACTTATGCAAACTTAAAAACTAGGGATCCCAAAACTTAGTTAACTTCAATGCAGGGAAAACTCAGTGTTGCCTTATTTCTAGGCGCGTCGACAGAAACCTCCCAAACATATCATTCGACTCAACCTCACTAGAATTCAGGGATAAAATTTCAATGCTAGCCGTAACTCTAGGGTCTGACCTTTCATGGAATGACCATATCTCAACCACTGCTAAAGCTGCAGCGCGCAAGCTTGGTCTCCTATTTAGGTCTAGACGCTGTTATACGCCCAGTCAACTTCTTATACTGTATAAGGCTCAAATTCGTCCCTGTCTCGAATATGGCTCTCATCTGTGGAGGGGTGCCTCCAAGCATTCTCTTGCTACACTGGATGCAATTCAGAAGCGAGCAATTAAACTAATAGGAGACCCGGCTCTAACCAACTCACTCGACTCCCTGGCTCACCGAAGAACCGTTTCTGCCCTTTCTCTGTACTACAGATACTATCACGGTGTCTGTTCAGTCGAGCTGAAATCAATTATCCCCTCCCTAATGCCCTCTTTACGAGAAACACGCGGTTTTCAAACGCTCAGCACCCCTTCGCTGTCAAATTGTTTAAAAGTCGAACAAGCGCTTTCGCCAACTCTTTTATCCCTATGACCTCCAGAGACTGGAACTCGCTCCCTGCCACCATCTTTCCCGAGACTTATAACCTTCAGCTATTTAAGACCCGTATCCACAGATACCTTCGACCCCCGCCCAACCCATAAAATTCTTTCTTCTTCTTTTCACGATGGAGGGGCCAACCCAGGCCTTTAGGGGCTGCACCTTTTTGGTGTAACTCTCTCTCATCATTATCATAAAAAAAATATTAAAAAATAGGTGTACACGTCTTTTGAATCCTATGTAATTATTTTGAAATTCTTTAGATAATGGCCCCTTCATCTATTGTCTTCTACTTGGAAATGAAAGTTGAAGTGGAAGTAGGTGTACACGATATTAGGTCGCTGTTCACCCCTCGTATTGGACCAATGTTTGGATGCACCGTTAAGCCAACACGTTTTAATGGTGGCCATCATGGTGACTATCACTGGCCCATGCTGGCCCAAAGTGTAGAGGGGCCATATAATATCCCTTGGTCAGACTGTACTTACAAAGGGTATTGATCTCTGAGTTTTTTAAAGTTGTCTATTTCGTTAAAAAAATTTGTCAGACAACAATTGATACTGCTGTAATTTGTAAAAACATTTTGATCCCTCTCAACACTCATTTCTGGGGAGTGAGGGAATAGAGATTCTGGAAATCCCAGTTCAGTGTGTCATTGATTCTTCATCTTATACGTACCCTAATCTTAGGTTATGTATACCAAAAATATAAAACCCGGAATACTCAGTCTGTCCCCTCTATCTTAGGCATGCAGCTTTTTATTTCCTCTTCTTTCCCTTCAATGTGAATGACTATTTTAACTTAGATTTCATACAGAATAATAGTAAAATTCTATTATTTAGAAAAGCCCGTTTTGTGGCCCCTTCTTCGAAAATTTTAAAATTTAATTTTAAGTGAGCTTATATTAATATTTTTTTGACCTTCAAGTGTTGGCAAATAAATGTTGGAACATCGAACAGAATGAAATATAAGAATTGCACAAGGTTATATGATCCAATTAAATAGTTAATTGACTTAATACCTATGAAGCCATCAATACAAGTTAACTATGAAAGAAATCGATTAATACTTAATTGGAACAACACTTGGTGCAATTCGTCAACAAAGTATCATGTTGAACTCAGCCTTCGTATGATTGACAACTAATTAGAAATAGGATATAGTTTATATCTGTAACAGATAGGTAACTAAATTTTGTATTCTGATTTTAATACCAACATTATAAAATAAATAATAAGTAGATGTAACAATGATAATAAATAATAATTCTTTTTCTTCAAAAGAGTGTTGATATCTAAAAATAATGAATGAAATCATATTAAAATTAGATAAAACTTCCTAATAAAGATTTAATAAAAGAGCCTACATTTTAAACATCATCTCAACATATTTAAATAGCACCAGATCATCCAAATATCGCTGTATTACCTAAATGTAAATGCGCGCATTATTTTAATAAGCCTACTCTTGGGGTAAGCAAAGTCATAGTTAGAGACAAACATAACCAATGGGGGAGGTTTGAACCCTCTAATGTAATAATAAAAAAAAAATTAAATTTATTATATATAAAATTTAAAATAACCACAGATATTCATTTTTGTAACAAAGATATGGCATTGAGTCCCTCCCCTTTCCACTTTTTGCCAATACAAATTCTCTTCCACTCGAGCCTGACCCTCACCTTATTACTCTTAGTTAAGCTTTTAGTCAGAGAATAACTTTTTGCTACAATTAGAAAATTGAAATTTATCTATTTAATTCAATTTCCGTACAATTCAATTTCCGACAGCAGTAATTTATGTTATTGTGCATCTATAAAACAAAAACACTTGAAAATTGCTCTGGAAACTTAATGGTAAAGTTTTAATAGATATGGGAAATATTGTAAGGTTAGACCACCCATGGTTTTATCCAGGAATCGACAACCTGCAACCAGGGCTGTAGTGAAGACTATACGGATATGGAGTATATCCTGTGGTTTGATCTGAGCAAATAGCGTATAACCTGTCCTAGGTTGTACATTTTATTTTAAATTACAGTAATACCCCTTTTCCGGTTTATAGCGTATATCTTCTGATTTTTACAGTTCATATATCGTGTTCCTTCTGCTAATAAATACCTGCAGGTCGCCGGCGCCGGCCGCATATACAGCCTGGCATGTTCTTTAATGTGTCCCGTCGAGTAAAATAATATCAAAATATATATATATTTAACACAGTTTTCATAAATAAAATACCAGATACAAAAAAATACTAAAAGCTTTAATTTACATTTATAAGGTACCAATCTATATATCGTCGCCTTAGGGTGTAAACCTGCTAAATCCATTTTTTTTTATTATATATGACATATTAATACCGTTCGAAAGAAAAGAGATGCAGCATCGTGCAAGTAAAACTGCTACTTAAAATTAAGATCGTAAGTTGTAGAAAAAATTTTTTATTTATTTATTAAAACATTGTATCTATAGGGCCTTAAGTCATTGTGATCTTCCAGTGATAAATATGTGTATTCAATACTATTATTCAATTAATATGAAAAATAGTTTCTTTCCATAACAATAATATTAAATTTTGTTTGTTTTTTTCTTCCTTGTAAAATTTCCTTGTTGTGAGTTAGCAGGTTTACACTCTAAGGCGATGATATCAATGTTTATTGGTACCTATACTGAAATGTATGCTTTTAGATAGATGTTTTTAATATTTTACATTTTTTTAGTTCTCTTTAATTTTTATAGGAATCGTATGAATTGAGAAAACTTTATAAATTGAATGAAACGTCAGAATAAATAATCTAAATGACAAAAGTTCAAATCTAGCACTATTTCTTTATAATCAGCGACTTTAAAAAAAATGGAATATATTCGTTTACTTTTAGTTTATTTAACTATTAAAATTATTTTTATTATTTTATTTTAATTTTTTTGTAATTATTTTAGGGGTAAGTAAAAGTCATGTGATGTGCACTATAAACACGCCAGAATATTTTTTCTCTTATGAAACCAAACGATTTCTTTGCTCCCAGCAGAAAGCGAGGTGGTCAATCTCCTTCTCAAGAAAAAGTGTTTTAATTCGTAATTTCGCGTTCTCTCAAGACACACACTTCTATAAAGAAAAGTTGACCGTTTGATATTTTGATGGATTAGAAGCGAAGTATCTCTCCTTTTGGAGTTGGCTCTCAAGGAAACTTGCTTCGCCTATTTCCTTACACATGACACAAGTTTTTTTTTGACAGGTGACGCGCGTAATTCGTTTTTCTCTACAAATAAATCTTCAATTCTAGTTTGTCAGTGCAATCATAAATTGTCTGATTCTACCGTTATTCAATCGATCTCGAAAGAGCATTTTTCTCTTAAGCTTAAGCTCTCGCCCTTGACGGGATCCATATCATCGGTTGTCTTGGCCAGTGCATTCCCGTTATCGTGCGTGAGGAGGACGCACGCGTGCATCCTGCGTGCTGCTTGCGTTCTCCGCCCGGTTGCACTTGAGACTTGCTTGACTCGTGCATGTCGTTTGATGCAACAACAAGCCCAATGATGATTCTCTCACTCCCTGACGAACCAATATCAAGAAAATCAAGTCCCAATGAAAAACAATCAAAGTTATTGTTATTAATAAAATAAGGTCAGGTGGGGTAACTGGCCCAGCTTCTTTTGTTTTCCCAAGGATAGTACTCCATATTTTTGGCTATAACTAAGCTTCCTCACAATTTATAGATCTCGTGACTATATTAATTGAAAGATGAAATTTTATTCAAATAATCATGATATTTTTAACTTTTGATTATTCAAAATTTTGGAATTATCTTAAGTTGAATGTAAAGTTTTGCGGTTGGCCCAGTTAAACGCGTTGTGGGGTAATTGGACCAGCCCAGGCTATTTGCTGTATTTTTATACCAAACTCAACAAGAAGTGTATGGTAAAGTCAAGTGGGTGGCCACATCAGAACGTGTCCACTTATTTTTATTTTTACTGAGGTTTCGCGACCCCCTTATAGATGCTTCGCGACCCACACATTGAAGAACACTGGATTATAGTATAATTAAATAGTATAAATAATTTAAGATAAATATATCTCTTTCTCATGCATAAAAGATTTTTCAGAATATATCAAGAAAATATTCTTAGTTCACAATATTTATACCACTTTTAAACCAATCAATTCACTCTCGTTCCTTTTCCAAAATTAAATGATAAAGATCCTATCTTAAATCAAAATTATTTAAAATAATTAACCCGAAGGTTTGAATTTCTTTTTTTAAAAAATAAGATGGAATTTTTTCAAAAATACAGCTCATGTTAAAAAACAAATATATTAAGAAAGAATTTATATTTAAGGTCCAAATCTAAGATTGTAGTAGAAATATTTTTACATTGCATATCAGAGGGTTTCCTCCTCTCAGGAGTTGAATCCGAGTACTAACACGCTTGCCGGGCTTGTTAGTTCGACCCTCGATACAAAAAACACACTCTGACTTACAATATATTAAGAGAAGCTAAAATTTTTGACTACATTCAACTCGAACGGAATAAGCAAAAATCCGCTAACCTGAAAAATGTTTTCAGACAATGACCATTCATTAAATTGAAGTATCTTTTTACTTTGCCATATAGGGTATGGTCAAGTATTGTAATCGTGCATGAAAAAAGTGTTTTTTTTTCCTTCTTTTTTCGAAATATCTCAAAAACAGCGGAAACTATTTTGAATAAAAAAATTGAGCGAAACCATAGCATTCCGCTCTACAAAAAAGCTCTTATAAGTGAACATCAAAAAAATTATATTTTTCGAGATAATAATTCTTTTGTCAAAATGTCTGTTAGTCTGTTAGTTAGTCTGGCTAGTTAGTCTGTTCGTTACTAAATTTGTGTGGACGAGCGACCTCAAAAACTAGTGTGAATATCGAAACCAAATTTCACACGTAGTTTTGGTCCAAAGAGATTAAGAGCTGATTAGATTTTGGTGCATATCGACCCAAAATTAAGGGGGGTGGAGGGGGGTTAAAAATTAAAAATCTAGGCTGTTTGAGCAAACTCAACCAAATTTTGTATACATAATCACTGGGACCCCAGAAGTCTAAAAATGCAAAAACTAACCGCCCAAAATGGAAGGGAGGGGGTGTAGGTTCAAAAAATGAAAATCTTGGCCATTTATCAAACTCAACCAAATTTTGTATACATAATCAGTGGGACACCAGAAGTATAAAAATGCAAAAACTAACCCCCCCCCCCCCTACATGATTATAAATAATTTTAGGGGCTAGGTTGTATATTAAAGTCAAATAGATGGCCACATCAGAACACGTCAGCTTATTTGAAAATAAAAAACTCAAATTAAAAACCAAATATATTAAGAAAGAATTTACCCCTATGAAATGCAATGTAAAAATATTTTTACTAAAATATTTTTACTAAAATCTTAGATTTGGATCTTAAATATAATTTCTTTCTCAAAATAATTTAGTTTACAAAATTGATTGCCTGGATTGTGACGGGACATAAATATATAGGACAGACGAAAAAATATTTGAAATCTAGAATTTACCAATATATAAATAGTCAATTATAATTAAACATCCAGACTGTACCATGCATGCTAGCTTGCCATTCAACTAACCTGAAACACAACTTTTACAATCCCACAATTTTAGATATAGAGCAGAATTTAGAAAGTTTTTAGAATTGTTCTAAATTTTGAAAAAAACAAA
Source organism: Forficula auricularia (assembly GCA_024734495.1). NCBI lineage: Eukaryota > Metazoa > Arthropoda > Insecta > Dermaptera > Forficulidae > Forficula > Forficula auricularia. The sequence goes on along the minus strand of JALMQS010000816.1, from coordinate 5,419,772 downwards.
TATTTTTTTACTTATTGAAATTTACAAATGTTTGAAACGAAGAGAAAATTCATTTTCAGACATATTTTTTTCTGTCTACGTGTCTTGATTCCGATACCCAATATAATTCAAATCAGAATCTCATAATAAGTTCTTTCTGGTTGTATTTCGAACCCTAAACTTCAGAACTTTAAGATGAAATAAGCTGACGTGTTCTGATGGGGCCATCCACTTGACTTTACCATACAACCTGCCCCCTCACTTATATTTAATATTTAATAAAATTATTTATAATAATGTAGGGGGGGGGTTAGTTTTTGCATTTTTAGACTCCTGGGTCCCTGTGATTATGTATACAAAATTTGGTTTAGTTTGGTAAATGGCCAAGATTTTCATTTTTTGACCCTCCGCCACCCCCTTTCGGGCGGTTAGTTTTTGCATTTTTAGACTTCTGGGGACCCACTAATTATGTATACAAAATTTGGTTGAGTTTAGTAAATGGCCAAGATTTTCATTTTTTGACCCTCCGCCCCACCCCCCCCTCCCCCCATTTTGGGCGGTTAGACTTCAGGGGTCCACTGATTATGTATACAAAATTTGGTTGAGTTTGCTCAAACGACCTAGATTTTTAATTTTTAACCCCCCTCGACCCCCTTAATTTTGGGTCGATATGCACCAAAATCTAATCAGCTCTTAATCTCAATGGACCAAAACTACGTGTGAAATTTGGTTTCGATATTCAAACTAGTTTTTGAGCTAGCTCGTACACAAAATTGGTAACGCACAGACTAACTAACTAACAGACATTTTGACAAAACAATTATTATCTCGAAAAATATAATTTTTTCAATGTTCACTTATTAGAGATTTTTTGTAGACCTAAATACCATGGTTTCGCTCAAATTTTTTAATCGAAATAGTTTTAGCCGTTTTTTAGATATTTTTAAAAAAAGAAGGAAAAAACCACTTTTTTCATGCACGATTACAATACTTGACCATACCCTGTATGGTAAAGTAAAATGGAGAAAATCAGGCATAAATCTAATCCTTACATTTGAAAACTTTTGAACGATCCAGATAATAAGATGAAATTTAATACACTTAAATTTCTATAAAATAAGCTGCACTTTTATGTCAAATTTTAGCTTTCTAACTAAAACAGTTTGTTGACTAAAACATTGTCCAATAACCAACATTTGCTTACCTATGGAGAGTACAACGTTTTGAAAATTACGAGCAGCAGTGGATGAGAAACAAATATCGACAAACATTCTAACTTCTATGGATTGAAATTAATTCCTACTACTTTCTTTACTTAATTTTGCAAGTAACAATTTTTTCAAAATATTTTCACAAAACTAACTAAATATTTTCAATTCATTCCCTGAATATACTAACTCTCATTATTCTCCATAAATGCACACATTCTTTTGATTTTAAATGTATTAGACCTTGTTACATATTTTACTTTTCCAAAAAAAAAATTTAAGATTAGGCCTATTTTTTATACGCGAAATATGGTCCTATTTTCAAGAATAGAAAGATCATCCAAGTGTCAAAGCTTAAACACAATTTATTGTAAATTCAATTCTATGCACTATGTATATAAGTACTTCGCTTTTATGATAAAACTTATAATAGCCTTAATTATAAAATCTTTGAGTAATATATTCTGGTCTAGAGACCACGGTGTTAAAAAGTTGAAAATTATTATTTTATTCCTTAGTCTAGGATTTGAGCAGAAAGTTTGAAACTTTCATGATTTAGGGCCGGTTGTATGTCGCAAAGTACATGCTTTTTACCACTAACCCAGGGTAGTAGAATTCCCCCTCTATTATCTTTTTTGAGACCTTCAATTTTTAATCCTCAATCCTTTATGACCCGCTTTCAGAGGGTCTTTCGGTTCCACACTAACTCTTGAAATCCCCCCCCCCCTCTTCTTTATAGTCAAAACTGTCTTATGGGTAGTGTATTTTCTTGATATTATTTATTCTATTATTTTAACACCGTGTTGCATATTTTTCATAGAAAAACATTGAGAAATATACGCGTATGTGCAGCCACCTAAAGCCAAAAATTGACTCTAAGGACTAAGTTGGACCCCAGTCAAATTTAACCTGAGGTGAATAGACCAGCCCTTAGAGGTTTTAGACCACCCATGATGTAAATGAAGTATAAATTGAATTTTATGATAAATAAATAGTATTTTAGACTTCAATTCTACAAACAATTCTCAAAAATCAACCAAGGCATCGCATTTCAGCGGTGACCTTTCTTTTCATCTCGTCCATTTCTGAATCTGGTTTGACAACCTTATAAAAACATTTCTTATTTACTGATACTTATTTTTATTTTATTAGTTTACCATTTATTTGTTGTTGTTTGTTTTTATTGTGAGAAAGAATCAAAGAAGGGTGCTAGGGAAGCAGAGATTATACATGTGAATTTTTTGTAAATGGTGCAATTACCTCAAGCCCTAATTTCCCGGACCTAAATAGGTGTATTTAGTGAATGTGAGCCGCCCTTTTCCAAACTTGTTAAACCACCTCTCCGTATATAATGAACGGTGATTGTATTTCCTCTATCATCATGCAGGTATAAATATATAAAATAATATAGACATAACCGAGCAATTACCTGATCTAAATATCACACACACCCTGTGTCAGGCCCACAGCCGATTGCCGAGAAGGTCAGGCCCACGAATGTTCCCAAGGTTCCCGGGTTCGAGTCTAACTCAACACAATACTAATAATTATTGCGAATTGGAATGCAATTGTATTGTCTTGCTCCAGTCTTTTCAAGATCTAATATATCAATCGTGTCAATAAAACATGATTCACACTTGGAATTGAATGAATGAATAGCAACAAAAATGAAATCGAGAATTCTTGAATATTCAAAAGAAGGATTCATTTAAATTGTATAGCAATAGAAATAAAAGAAGGTAGGAATAAAATTAGTAATAATTAGAAAAATAAAATTGAAAAAAAATCACTTGTATATTGTATTGAAATGCAAAATATCAATAATTATATTCGTGTCTGCCTTTTATCATGCCAACAAAGGGTTCTTTATACCAATATTTCTAAGAGACCGACGTGGGACTTAATTAAGAAAGCAGAATTCTCATTAAATTCTCAATTAAAAACAAAAAAATCTTCGTTCTTTTTTTATAGAATTAATAAAAATTATTCTTATAAAAATGATATCTTTTATATATGTTTCAGTAAAAACCCGTTTTTAGTAAGAACGCGTTCTTACTAGTTAAAACTTTTTTCACCAAATACCTTTGTGGCAACTAGAGTTTATCGATGTTGGTTAAGTTTGGTTAAAAGTTATAGAATCTTCATTTTTGACCTTCCGCCTAATTTTGAAATTTTCAAAAAATTTTAATCGAAAATGTCAAAAATTACATCCTCTACGTCTTTGCTTCTAATTTTTGATATTTTTGAAACTAAACACCCAAAATGAGGCGGAGGTCAAAAATGAAGATTCTAAACCTTTGAACCAAACTCAACCAACATCAGTAAAATTATTGGATAAAATACTTGGTAGGTTTAATGTGAAACCTACCAAGTATTTTATCCAATAATTTTAAAAAATGTTTCACCAAGTACCAACACCAAATTCCTTAAAAACAACATCAGTAAACTCTAGTTGCCATAAAGGTATTCAGTGAAACGCATTTTAATAAGTAAGAACGTGTTCTTACTAAAAATGGGTTTTTACTGCAACAAATATTTATAAAAAGAGAAGGTGACGTTTCATTCATTCATTCAATCATTTATAGATTCATTCACGCACAGCCCAAACCCCAGGGCCTAAAAAGATAAAATTCGGAGTGTATATTCTTTCTATGAATCATGGATGAACTATGAAGGAAATTGAAATTCGAATCCTAAAGGGGGGAAAGGGCCCCAAATGTGTTTTCAGAATTTGTGGAGGTACCGGGGCGGTGGCGTTTAAGGGGCGAAGTCCCTTGGCTACCCGCAGGAATCGCAGCTAGTTAATAATAAACAACATAGTTTGAATAAGCTTTGAATGTGTAAATAAACCACCTCTTGGGGAGGAATTACTTGAGTGAGAATGGTATGATATGACAATCAAATCCCAATGGACCCTGGTCTTAACTAACACCGTCATTGGTTCCAAAAATATAGATATACTTTAGAAATTAGTAGTGTAATTAGTAGGGAGCTACTTAGGGCTTTTGAAACAACTCTTTTTTTAGATGAACATACTATTTTAAAATTTTCTAAATTTTTAAACATTATTTTTTTTGTTTTATATTGTAATCGGACTTTTTAATAATAATAATGTGTTTGAAAAATTTATTCATTGGCAGCCCCGACTCATTTCACTAGAAAACTAGAGTATTGGTAGACATACATATGTATACCTATAGCCTGTGTCACTTTAAAGATTAACAATAGGATTTCTAGATTCACAGTGAAAGCATCAAAAACAATACCTTTTTTTTATTATTTAGCATTTATAGATTTTTAGAACACATTTTTTCATTCGGTTTTTTATTCCGATATTTCAAAAGTACTATATATAAAATAATTGTTAATAGTATTAGCTCTTAAAATAAACTACTTCAGTATTAGGGTTGCCACCTCTCTGGGTTTGACCCGGAAACTCCGGGTTTCAGTGAGTCATCTCTGGGTTCTAATGATTATTTCTCTGCGCTGGATAAGTAGGTAAAATTGAATATGTCCAAAATTTTATGCAAACTATCCCGTGTTTCTCTTGTACCGTGTACAGAATAGGATTTTTTTCTTATTTACCTACCTGTTTTTATTTTATACGTAATTTGTTCAGTTTGTTTGTTATTAGTTACCTATATTCATAATAACTACTCTGTGATCATTAGAATTGTATTTAATTAGTAGGAATGTGAGATTTGAATTTGTTAATTTATATAAATAAAAAAATTGCATATGTATGCATGAGTTTTTTTTTTTGGGGGGGGGGGGGTTAGTCATCGTCTCCGGGCGAGACTTAGTTCTGAGGTGGCAAGTCTATTTATTCACTGTTGATAGTAAAAATAATTTAGAAAGATAAACAGATTTTTATATTGGCTAGCTCGAAACAATTTTCCTTAGCTTCCCCGGCATTAAAATTTTCCAGAGAAATTTCTAGTTGGAGGGAGGGAATGAAAGTATAATAATTCTTCTATGTTTGTAGTTAAAAAAATAAAATTAAAGTAAAAATAATTTATATTGCTCTTTAATTGGCTTCGGGACTTTTTATCATTTTTATAAGAAAACTCTCAATTTTTACCATTGAATCATTGATGTATTAAATATTTATTCTCGAAATTTGAAGTTGATCGTCTGTCTCATTAGCGAGAAATAAATTATTGAAAATTGTCCTTTTAACATGGAAGTAAATGGACAGAGCTTTTAAATGGGCTATAACTTCTATATACATTATACCATTTTCAACAAATTTATACAGATCAATAATTCAACTTTTATGAATCGAATGATACATTTTTCAATAGATTTGACAGTCTTTTTAATTAGCTATTCATAAGTGTAAAAATAAAAAGTTATTTGCAGCCAACAGAACATAACAAAAGCACTAGTGTAGAATTCCAACTCTATTTCTTGAAATAGTTTTTGTGTTAAATAAATGTTTTTATAATGAGAAAAAAATTTATCTCAATATTCTTTTTATTAAAATTATCAAAACATAAATTTTTATTCGAAATTAACCTCATTATTAACAATTTTTTTTATTAAAAAATTTAGTAGGCAGAAGTTGTCATTCTACTGAAATACCAAAGATTTTTTCGAAGATCAACCACACGGATAGCTGTCTCGAACTCCTTTAAACCGAATTGAAGAATTTATTGACAAAATAAATGGACCCCGAAAAAAAATGATCTATTCAACTATTATAAGTGCAACTCGCTTTTAGTAAGATTTTTTTTCTTGAATAGCAAATGTCTCTTGAAGAAGAGAAGAACCATTGAATATTTATTCTATGTTCTAGACAACTTACAGGTAGCCAAGTGGCATTATGAGATGGGTTTATTTCTGCTCGAGAGATGACAAGCAGCTTGTTAGCTATATTTAAACGGATTTACATGTGCAAGTAATAAACTTGCAAACTGACATTCTTGTATATATTCTGTAGTCCGGATTCTTGGTCAATTTACATGCACGACCCTCAAGAATTGCTTGAACCGAGTGTAAACTTGTAGCAGAAAGATGGTTACCTGTCTGAATCATAGCTAACAACGAACTAGTTTATTAGTGAAGGGTCGGCTACCTACAAGAAGCTCGCATGCAAAACTAAGATGCAGGAAGGATTTGCATCTTCTTTAAGATGTCATTGAGGAAAAGAAATGAGAAAGTCCATCAATCGCCGACATTTTCAATACAATTATTTCATGTTAGCCTGGTGTTAAAGCTTTCATCGTAAATTTACTCAATTCAATTGAAAGATCCTTGAGAAAATTGCATCCTAAGTTCTATTTTAATATCTTTCATATCCTTGAAAATAAGGAGAGAGGGATGGCACGGACAATTGTTAATTATACTATCCGATGAATAATGACTAAAATTGGATTTTGAACAAAATCATAAAGAATTGGATTAATTAATTAACGATTGTTTTAAATGAATAATAATTGATTAGTTTTTTTTGTATATAAGTTTTCTTGAGTTACAAAATAACGTAATTTATTCAATCAATTAAATAATTTATTATTAATTTTTTGAAATTTTTATTTTGTCTCACATAGTATCTTAATTGTACCTAAACTATCTAGCTTCCTACTAAGTCACAAATATCTGCCGATTTCTAGCTTTTAGTAAATATTAACTTTTGCTATATTTAATTTAGAATATAGGTAGTAACAGATGAAAATTTTTCGTGATTTCTTTAGAAATATATATACTATTATAATATATTAATAATTTACAAATGTTTTTTTTTTTATTTGCAATTTATATATATTTTGATCTATGTTGTAATGAAATAAGCACCCCTTGGCCCTTATATTCATAATCGGCATATAGCTTGCCAGGTTTGCTTTATTATTTCTTTTAGTAGATGCAGTTGGCAGTCTGTGGTTGCTCCCCGCATCGTTGCTATCATGAGTTGCGCGTGGAAGGCTATCTCGACTGGCGGAGTCAGTCAGCCGGAGGCACGCTAGCGGACACAAACTCTATCGCTCAGCTGATGCACGCTGTCCACCATTATTGTTCACTTTCTTTGTCCAATATACTTATATTAAATTCAGTCACTTTACACACACACAGTTTCAACTTGTTTCAATCGCTGTTTTCATTGTCTTTCTTTACTGATATATATTATTATTCTATTAACACCCATTGTACCAAATGTTTATTCTTCTTTGCTTAAATTAAAATCTTTTCTATCAAAAACTTCTATCTTTTAATTCCAGAGTGCTAAAAATACCATTACACAATAAAATCCTAAATTGGGCCTCACCCAGATTTAACATAAGTAGGTTAAATCGCCACAATGTCAATTATTTTTTACCAGCTTCTGTTTGTACTTACAATTATCTCTGCACTTACGGGGTCTATATGAAGGATAGCAGCTCCTAATATTTCAATTTATGCCTTTACAATCAATTACAGCGAGATACAAACAGCAAAACTAGGATAGGGATGATAAAATGTTAAAATACTAACAGCACACATTGTTTTAGTCGGACAGATATTCAAGAACTAGCCCTGCTACATGTTCTTTAACCTAGAGCAGTGGTTCCTAACCTAGGGGTATTTACCCCGTAGGGTAAAATAGTCACTTGAAGGTAATCAGACTAATTAATATATGTTGACGGTAATGGTTTCAATTTTTCTGCTAAGGGGCGGGGAGGAAGGAAATTTTTTAACATGGGGTAAAGATTCATGGCTTGCTTGGTCACAGGAGTAATGAAACTGAAAAGGTTAAGAATAAATGACTTAGACCTAGAGTATCATAAGGTAAACGGTTTTTTCCCCATACTTCAATAATGCCTTCTATAGGGTGACCACGAGAAACATTTACGTTTTAGAAATAAAAAAACAATATTAATTTTTCAAGGTAGTTGGTTGAGCCAACTGATAGTCAGGGTAGAAAAAAGTTAGAAGAATTCAAAGTTCAACAAAATTAAAAAAAAAATATGCTAGGATTAAAAAATAATAACAGTGACTCCAAAAGTTTTTCAGTTGCCCAGCGCACTTAAACTTTTATGTTAGTTTTAATGTGATTAAATTATCACCATATTATGAAATTGAATTTAAAATTAGAAGGTTCTTGCTTACCTCTGAAAGTCGAGAATAAATAAAAAAAATATAACAAGAAAATTATCTGAGAAAAAATTGCAAAGTCCAATTGAATTGTGAATATGAATTATGATTAGAAATTATCACTTTATTTTTATTATTATTAACAGGGTAAATTATAAGTTAATTAAACAGAAAGTATTTGAGACAAATAAACGAATGAATTTTAAAATTAATTAATTAAATCTAATTAACAATTTTTCAATTAAAATTATTAGTAGTAACAGGATTAAAAATGTTTAATTAAAATAAAATAAGAATTAATTAGCCATTGACAAGGCGGCCATATTTATTTATAAAATAAATATAATAGGTAAATGGATTTGAGAAATTATTTGCGTAGAAGAGATGAAGTGTTCAAAAACAAATGGATTAATAAGAAGGGAGAGAGTTTTTCAGTAATTAAGGAAGAGTAGAAAAATGTATTAAAGAGTATAGGATCAAATAGGTTCACTTATCAATTTGTTGAAAAGGTCTGACGAATCCGTTGAATATTTCTTCCAGGCCAATCTGTACCAAAAATAAAACGAGTGTGTATTTCCTTCCAATGAAGTCGATACTGAGAGAGAAAATGGTACAGCTACCAGGAAGCAGAAGATTAGAGGTCCAGTTGTGGTGTTCTAACATAAATATCAACTCACTAGTTGATATTTTATCAATTTACAATTGATAAGGGAAAGAATGAACACCAGCAGCAAAAATATGAGAATAAAATGTGAGACTGGACTCTGATTAACAGAACATGATCTGCATAGATTCGATGATTACACAAGAATGAGAAAAAAATTAATTATGTCAATAAACATAAATTTGTTTATGGCTGTTCCCAGAGCGAGCGCCTCCCTCGCGCTGTTCTATCGAGTTGACGAACACTGCCCTAGAGATATTTTTTCTGCACAAAAATCGTAAAAACGATGATCACACATGCAATAAGCTCACGGTTGCGATTGGCGCAACCAATACTATTTATTTAACTTAAGTTACATAGTTGTGGTTATACGCCATTTACTTTACGTAGAGAAAATGATGTCAGGAAGGTGACGTCCTTCTTCCCTGAGGCAATTTTCTATTTTGTCCAGGAAGCTCCTCCACACTCGTTCCAGTGTACCCTCAGTGATCAATGCCACCTCAGTACGTATCGCCGCTTTCAAGTCATCTAAAGTACGGGGTTTATGTCGATAAACTTGCTCTTTCAAATGTCCCCACAAATAAAAATCACACATGTTAAGGTCCGGAGATCGAGGAGGCCAGTGCACATCTCCAAATCTTGAAATCAGGTGACCTGTCAGGACCTGTGGAGGAGCTTCCTGGACAGAATAGAAAATTGCCTCAGGGAAGAAGGACGTCACCTTCCTGACATCATTTTCTCTACGTAAAGTAAATGGCGTATAACCACAACTATGTAACTTAAGTTAAATAAATAGTATTTGAAAAATTAATATTGTTTTTTTATTTCTAAAACGTAAATGTTTCTCGTGGTCACCCTAAAAAAGAAACAAGAGTTAAACATTAATTTATGGTAATAATCTTGTTTTTTCTGCAATGTCCAAAAAAATTGATATTTTATTATATCCCCGTATGACTTTTTAAACGTTGAAGTACATATAATAAATTCTGATGTCCCCCAATATAATTACCAAGATAATATTTTAAGGGACATCAAATTTTTGAAACTTAAAATAAGATTGGTCACATTAGTTCACCAGGTAAGATAGTTCAATAGTATTTTCAATGATTCCATATTGATGACTACTTCGAGAACAAGAAGTTCAAATTTTTTTTCATTCAGGAATTGTATGTATTTTGAATGACCTACAGTTTCTTTGTTTTCCTTCAGAGTTCAATTAGAATAATTAAAACTGATTTTCATTAACTCGAAAATTTAGTTGTTCAAATAAGATAAAGATATTTAATCATTATTCCTTTGCGAGGTGTTTTTTATACTGAATATTTCTTGAGGCGTTGAGATGATGAAAACCCTTTTTTGAAGATCGCGTGACTGAGAAGGCATCTGATAACGTTGGCGCACGCATATAAAAGATGGGCTACCTACAAGAAACGCAACGTTTTTATTGTTTTTGAAAGAGGTTAAGAAACAATATCTGATATTGTGTGATGGACAACAGGCTAAAAGAAGTGGGGGGGGTTGATCCTCTATGATCCATCTAAAATTAGTCAATCATTGCCTTGACCAATGAAGGCCTATCATACAAGTAAATTAATACCTGGCACTCTATGTATACATATTTATAAAATAAATACAAAATTATTTTATAAAAAACAATCTGAAAACATTTATTGGAAATCCAAAATTTTCGGGAGAAATTCTTCCTTTATCAATAAAAATTTTAAAAAGGATTTCTTCCGAAACGCTTGGATTAAAAGTTTACATATTTTTTTATAAAATAATTGTATTTATTTAATATTAGAAATTATCAATTAATTATTTCAACACATGAGAACAAAGAAAATACTTTTTTTATTATATACAAAAATCTTTGTTCTCTACTTTAACACACGTTGTCTCGTTGTGATTGCGGGTAAAGAAATAATAACAATCGAACTTTGGTATGTGATTGATTACGAGGTATTTGAATATAGTATAAATATGTATATTTAAATGATTTTCAGAAACTAGACTTAGACATCTCCATATACAAAATGAAATATTGGTAATCCAAAAGTCCACAATCCCGTTGCGAAGATTTTTTTCAATACGCCAATCGCACACACGTCAGCTTTTAAAAAATACATTTGTCTGCAAAAATTTACTCATATGATTCTAGTTCTTGGGCCATATGTGGTCATTTCGTGTATTAGAGACTATAAAAATCTTAGGGTAACGAAAATATATATAAAACGTAGCTATGCAAAGAGCCTCGAGACTCACTGGACATAGCTTAATTGTGAATTGGTGAGATCATGTCAAGTTGAAATATTAAAATTTCCCTCGTTACACTTATGAACATTTTAATTTTTAGATTTTACACACAACTTATTTACGAATGAAGCCATATTTAGCTGAGAAGTTTGGAAAAGCTACAAATGAATTGTCCTCAACTGAGTTTATTAATAACTTTTAAGGAGGTAGGTGTTGGTTCTAGGTTAAACATGAGTTTATTATATTTTCGACTAAATATACACCCTTAAGTTTGAACTATCGAATATTAAAACGCCCTTTGTATTTACAAAATCTAGAATATAAATATGATTGAAGAAAATTTTCATTTAAACAATTTTTGAGTCGATCCCAATAGAAAGAATGCAATAGAAGATCAATCGTGAAATTAAGGGATATCTAGTCAGAAATTGGATAGCAATTACGGAATCGAAATGTTTGGGGTGAAAATCTTGGAAATATATTGACGATGGCCCTGTTAGCACACTTAGTCTAGATCAGGGCTTCTAAAACTATGAGTCGCGACGCCATTTGGAGTCGAGAAACTGAATTTTGGTGTAGCGAAACATAGCGCAACAATGACTTTTCAGTCAAAATGTGGTCGCCAATTAAAAAAGGTTAAGAAGCCCTGGTCTAGAAGATGTTTTCTAGACACTTGAATATCTTCTAGACATCTTAAAGACAATAAGAGCTGAATAAGACATCTTCTAGAGCGACTGTGTGCTATCTGGGGAGATATGAATATGTTTCAATAGGTTAGAAAATAAATAATCAAATGGTTATTAGTGTGATAATGAATGGTCTATGTGTAATAGATAGGGGTAACTTAACATGTTAATACAATACAAGAAGAGTTAATTTCACTTAATAACAGGAAATATAACATAAAAGTGTAGGTAGTTAAATGATAAAAACATGATTCATTACATGTTAGCCCGGGAAAAATAAATAACTCTATTACTTGATTTGAGAGATATTCTTTTGGCCCTGATGGTTGCAAATTGCAATCGGCAGCCCCGACCGGTGATGATGTCCGCCTGATGGATGCCAACCTGTTGGCACATCACGCCTTGACACGTGCCCACCTGCTCCCCGGTTTGTCTTCTGCCCTCTGCAGACGCAAGCGCAAGCGCAATACACTTTCACCTTCGCCAAAAACACAGTAGAACATAAATACTTATTGTACTAATCATGTTTACTTATTCATGCACTTTAATGTAATCACGCAAGAACGAAAAGGGGTTTTTGCTTAGTTTTTTGAAAATATTCCAAAAACAGCTAAAAAAAATATAAAAAGTAGCGAAACCATCGGGCTTAGGTCTACAAAAAGGTGTATGTCAAAAAAATTACATTTTAAGAGATATCAATTTTTTGTTAAAATATCTGTGTGTAGTTTAATTTGTGACTGAGTGGTCGAATTTCGAAATTGTGTGTGTGTATAGGTACCTCAAAATTCAAGAAGCTAATTTCATATTTAGTTGTCATATATTGAGAGAGGTTTTGGACCAATTGGTTTATTACAGATATTTTAAGAATAGTTATCATACATATATATATTTTTTTTATTTATTTATTTCTTGATTTGTTCAAATCTTGGATATGCGCCATCATTTCCTTATTTTGAGGGGAAGATGCACGATCGGGTAATTCGAAAGGTTAAGTCAAATCATTTCCAAGGCAGGCGGGTTTCAAGATATACTAATGAGAAGATTCTATATAGGAAAAAAATCAAATGTAATTATCAGTGGCGTGCGGTCCATGGATGCTGTGGATGCGGCGCATCCCTAAAATTTCAAACATTTAGAGTAAACAATTATAGCAATAGAATTAGGAGAAATTGAAGATGTTCTTCTAGGACAGGCTGATTCATTGTGCAAGATGGTCGATTTCCATCTCAGATACTCTGGAGAGATATTCTTTTATCTCTGTATAAGTAACAAGATTTAATTTCTGACTCCTACCCTCACTCAGACAAAGCAGTATCCGTTTGGGGCGAAGGTCCCAAAATATATTTTTTTTTAAATCTAATGTTAAATTTGAAAAATAACGAAAATGATTCCGAATTCGATGAAATTTGCAAAAAAAAGCGAAGATTAAAATAAATTTCAAAAATGAAGGCTAATTTTTTTGAATAACCTCCCCTGGTTGAAAAGTCACCAACCGCCACTGATAACTATATAAATAATTTTGTGAGTTGAGACTTAGAAAGGGCTTTAGCCCTTTAAAAGCCTTAATTAAATTCAACTTATTTTCTAACATCTCATACTGCTTCTTCTTCTTCGAGTGCCATACCCGAAACGGGAGTCGGCGCCTCTCCACATATACCTGTGCTAAGTGTGTTTAGTTGTTTTACACAGATATACGGGACCTACTTTTTAACGCCGTTTCCGAACGGCTAATTTGGAGAGGTCAATTGGCAATTTTACTCTTGGTAGGTTGCCATTACTCTCCAAGAGCGACTGCAAATATCTATCTGCCGAGACTCGGTCTCGAACCTGCGATCTCCGAGTCAGCGACCTAACACTCTATCTACTGACCCACATACTGCTACTAATCTAAATAGTCCTGTCTCAAATAAGATTTGCATCTGTGGAGAGGAAAATATCCTCATTCTCTTGCCACTCTGGGTGCAATTCCGAAAAGAGCATTTAAATTACTAGAAGTTTCGAAGTAGTCAGGTTTTCACTTTTATTTTTTTATAAATTTCTATCATAATATGTATTCGGAAAAAGTAAATAAAAATATTTTAAAAAGCACTAAAAAAAGAAAAAAAAACGTTTTTATTTCAAAATGCATTAAAACATAGAAAATAATTTTTTCTTCACTGGTCAAAAGATTTTCATACACAAATGGCCAAATTGAAATTTATTTTCATTTTCTTTAAATATTTCTAAGTATAATTTTAGCCTTTGAAATTTGTACTTTACAGAAGTTGACGTTGGGTGGGAAACGGCAGCTAAAATTTAAACTCTTCTCAATTAATCCAGTCCATAGGTTCATAATAATTTAGATCTCCATTTTGCGGGGTTGTCTGTTAAATGAGAATCCTGAATGGGTGGGTGAACCTTATTTTATAGAATATTATTGTAGTGAAATGCTAATAAGTAGAAGAAAATCGGTTTCTAATAAATTAATCGAAAATCGATTTCAATATTTTATCTAAACAAATAAGAAGAGAAACCAATCTAAATAAAACATATTCCCTTAATTTAATAAATAAAACTGTGAAATAAATAAAGATAATTTACCTAAAATCACTTTTTGCGTGTAATATAGAATTCACAAACAGCCGAAAGACATCTCTTCGTGGTAGAACTAGAAACGCAACAGCTTGCTAATTCAGGCAGAAGCTGGCCGATAACTCATAATTACTTTTTTATTATATATAATTTGACCCCCATATTCGCAATTTTACTAAGAAGCTTAAGTCAGTTTTATAAGCGTTTTTTAATTAAAAAATAATAATGTGCAATGTGTATTTACTTATATCTTCCATGTGTTTACAACTAGTGTGTGAATAGCAATCATACCAAATTACTTCGTTTTTACTTTCCCTGACTCAATCACCAATTGAAATGGAAGGCATTAGACATCACCAAAGTATGTTATAGAATTCATTATTTACCAATAGAAGAATTTGTGTATTGAAATAATTTCACCTAGTTTATTACCAGGTTTGTAGGAACGTTTTAATTCCAGGGAGGGCAAAACCTTAGAGAGATGAGGAGTCGATTATTTTCTCATTCAATCCACCCAGGGCCGTCTCTTCACACGTTTTTATAAGGTTTTTTTTTGTCAGAAAGCTAATATAAAATAGTTGGAAAATGTGTGAAATTAAGCAATGAAAGGAAAAATATTAAGTCAATCCATATAATAATTATTGTTTATCTAATTACTTTCACATTTATATTCTAAATAATATAATGGGAAAGTATTGACATCGCATCGCCTGCCTGGGTCCTGACTCTTTGAGAGATTGTATCTCAAAGATGAAAAAAATTAATTTCATTTTGTAACTTCTAGGTGGAAGGAATCGATGCCCTTAATAGTTGGAAACCGGATTTAAGACATAAAACCGGATATTGTTTTAGAGTCCAAAAAGGGGCCAAAAATCCATTGGTCAGTGCGTATGTACGTATGTACCCCCCGTTGCGTTTCGCAACCATAAGTCTCAGAGCTACGAAATTCGAAACTTAAGCTCGATATAGGCTAGAAGAAGTACAGCAAGCTTTTGGGAATCGCAAAAAACCGTAAGTGGACATTTACATGAAAGGTTTTTCGTTTTTTTTTTTGTTTTGATTTTCTAAAAACAGCACTAACGATTTTTTTAAAAATTAGTGTACTTATCAAGAGTCATGAGTTATTAGTCGTGTATAAATTTTAATTCGATTGAAATAAAAGAAGGGGGTTTAAATTAGGAGTGTCGCGATGATTTCAAATAAGTAAAAATGTGAAAGTCGTGTGGTGACCACACCAAATGTTTTTTTTCTGGATTGCCACAACTAATTAAAAATTTTGTATTTGAGTAAAAAGAATTCATTACAATTGATTTCTTTTTGCCACCATCAAATCATTATGCGATTCAAAGAATTAACAATTAATATTGATTAAATTAGATATAATTTGGGATAGAACTACAAATTTTGAACAAATTTGGTCAATTTTTATAACAGAAAAGTGTTCGCTAGTGTTTTAACATTTATAAATATTCAAAAATTCATGAGGAAAAAAGTTGAAAATTCCGAATGAAACGTAACATTGATTTGAGTAATTTCACTCAATTTTTTCTTAATACTTGAAGTTGTATACCTAGTACCTATATATTATTTTTTATATCTTTATTAGTATTAATAGATTATTTTTTAATTAATGCCAAATCGCAAAGTATTAATTTCATTTATGTATTAAAATAAATAAATAAAAACAAAGTAGCAGAAAGCACAAAACAGTACTGTATTATTATTTTAAAAACGATAAAAATAAAGTGAGGTAATAGACATTCGACCCTAAGTGAAAGTAAACAAGAAAAATTTTCATATCATTTTAAAAATATTATTTATTTAAAAAATAATTGAATACCCAATAAATTAGTGAAATTAATTATCAATTGAGCCGTTTATTTTGAAAGTGGCCTAACTCCAATATTGAAAAAAATGAGTTAATGACAGATTTAGTTAGATATAGATGTCTTCTTTTCAAATTTATAATATCATAGCCAAAGGAGTACAGTATCATCATGAATTCGTCAAAATAAATACATCAAAATATATATAAATATATGTATTTATAAAAATATGAATACAAATATCTCAAAATAACAAATAATGGACTTAGCCCACTTTCAAAATAAACGGCTCAATTAAAAGTTAATGAATTACGACAAAAATCTAATAAAATTTGTTTTTTCGTGGCAAATAATTTAATTTATAAAGGCATTGATCTTTGTAATCTATAAATAAACAAAACAATGCAATATGTTCTCACTGTCTTGCAATTGTAAGAAGGCAAACTGACATTATTCCATTGTTTATTTTTTCAAAGTCGGATTCAATTTGCACTTGACAGCAATATGTGCTAATAGACACATAATGGAATCAAGATAAAGCCGAGTTAAGACAAAATTAATGTTTAATTCTGAATAATTAGCCTGGATTGATAATATCTCTTGGCTTGGAAATGAGTGCAAGGTCGTCGTTGCCAAGAGTTAAGATAACAATGCATGAATCACCAAGGAAGAACTTTCTGGCCAATGAGGTTTCACATCGTTTAATGAAAATCAATTTGAATAGAAATCCGCTTGCACATGTCGATCTGAAGACAGGAGCTTAGCAAGCAACACACAAGACACGAAGAATCTATGTAAGGAATCCAGTGGAATGGACGCTGGTAATTTGCATGAAAAACAAGGATATTACTGAAAGCAGTAGGTACTATGGATTTTACATCTTAGATATCATAATGAAAGTTAGTTTATGGATCATGTTCCAAGCTCTTGCACAGAGAAGCAAAATAGTTTAAAAGCAAATACAGTAATTTCACTTTCAGAATTATGACTTTTAACAGAGAAAGATCTTTTCAATATAATTTAATTTTATAGTGAAACATATTTAGTAAGATCATTATTTTTGTACTTAAGTTGATTTTATTTATAATCTAGATCAGGGCTGTCCAACCCGCGGCCCCGCACTGCACTGAATGCGGCCCGATATAAAATTATAAATTCTTTTAAAACATTAAGATTTTTATTTACTTACTGGAAAACATATCTGATACAATTTGACCGAATTTTTTTGTTTATAAAATAAAAAGAAATTGGACAATCTCCCCAAAAATTTTCAAAAAAATAAAAAGGCAGATTTTACAGTTTGAATGTGAAAAAATATAAATCAAGATTTCCGAAAAAATAATCACAATTTTATTATTAGATATAAATATTTTTAAGATAATATTACATCATTCGTATCAATAGCAAATTTATAACAGGAATAATAAGGAATTGGATAAAATTGAAAACAGAGATTTTTTTAATGGGCCAGACGTTTCGTCAATTTTGTAGCCACTAAGAAAGTAAAAATAAATTGACGAAACGACTGGCTCTTTTGAAAAAAAAAAAACTATATTTTTAATTTTATCCAATTCCCTACTATTGATGTTATATATTTTTAAAATATTTTTGTTTCTTTATCATGGTTCTACATTAACACTTTTTTTTTTTTTATTATTAAAAAATATCAAAAGAATTAAGATATTATTATTTTTTAACTTCAAATGCGTACCGTGTAAGCCAAAAGGTTGGACACCCCTGATCTAGATTATACTAAAATTTTACTTGTAAAATAAATAAATAAGTAGGTATAGGTATATATATTTCATGATATTACGATATTTATGAAAATTCCAAACATATAAATCTGCTTAAGTTACAAAGCCATTATCTATAATTAAGGGAAAAAATCCATTCTTTAAAGATTCTATTGATGACTCTGTTGAGAAAGGACAAATTTCGAGCATTGCTAGAGGAGAGAAGGGAGAAATATCTTGTATTTTTCCCTAATGACCCCTTTTAAATAAGTGTTTGTTTTTATATAATCTAGCTATATATGTATATCAGTGACGTGCGGTCCATGGATGCTGTAGATGCGGCGCATCCCTAAAATTTCATACATTTAGAGTGTTTTCATAAATACTTATATAAGGTCGACTTTAAAATTTCAGGAGGATTTTTAAATTTTCAAATTATTATCCGTTATTTCAAATATTACTATAAAAAACATTTTTTGTTTTGAAAGGTAGATATATTGGTCCTCGAAATGAAATAAAATTGTTGCATAGTTTCAAAGGGCAATTAAAATGAATCATTTTTTCGAAAAGAGTGCGTACACAATTATGAATATTAGAAAAACAGTCCATATGAGACCGTTTGTTAATTTTTATTGTTTAAAATTTCGATCCTTTCTAAAAATAATCTGTTTTCTAAATTTGGTCTTTATTTAAAATTTTGGGATTAGAATATTCAGAATTGTGCCCGAGGTTAGTTGAATAACTAGCTACTAGCAAGGCACTTTAGGATTTTTTTTTTCTAAATGAATATTTATTCTAAATTTTTAATATTCCCTGTATGAAACGTTAAATTTTAATAAAAGATTTGTATTTATTTAATATAATATATTTATTTTAATATATTATATTTATTTGCATCAAGCAGATGAAAGCCTCAATCTTATCAATAAAATTCAAAAAATTTTAAGTGTCATTTCACCTTAAATAATTGCAACGGTCCATACTGAAGGCTAGAAGCCATCTCTCTGTTCTCGTAGACGGTTATCTCTAGAAACACCTCGAAAAAAGATTAGCATCCCTTACGTTGGCATGGCGTATCCCCCCTCCCCCCTTCCTACACCTATTGCTTATTCAATCCATCTCTTTGAGCTTATAATAAAATTTAAAAATTAAATCATGCAATCATTTATAGTGGTTTTGTAGCGGATCCCACGGTGGGAGAGGCGATGAACCTGAAAGCCCTAACGACTAATAAAACAATAATCTTAGACCTAGTAAACTATCAATTCTAAGGAGAGTGTCTTACTTTGTGAAGAGAAATCCGCCCTCTGAAGATCCATATCTCTTTGATCCTTTGGACCAGTTGATCCATCCAATAACGGTTGAAGGGAATCCTGTAAATCTATCAGTTGCTATCCTATCTGAATTTAATTTCTAATAAAAATCATAATTTGACAAATAGTCCAAAAAAATAATTAGACTGAATTCTATGCAAAAATTTAGAAAAGTTTATTAAATTAAAAATTTTAATGATGAAATGATGAAAAGGCCCAAATGAATACAAGAAATTTCGAATAAAACAATTTATTAGGATGTCATTTTAATCTTCTTTAAAAATTACTAATTTACTAATTTTAAATTTTAATTACTATCTATATGTAAAAAAGAAAAATTGAATTATTTTTACTAAGAATTTATCAAATGAAAATTAAAAATGTATTTTAAAAATTTATGAAAAACAATTTTAAATTTACAAAGTTAAATTTAATTTTATTTATTCTGTTTTTATTAATAAAATCTCTAATCTAAAATTAAATGTTGTAGGGTGAAAGCTGAAAGAAAAAACACCCTATAGGAAAAAATCTTTATTTTTTTAAAGTATTTAATCCCCATATAATAAATTAAACGCCATGCTTGTAAAAAAAAAGATTTTGTACTTATATTGAATGCGAAGCTATGATGTGCAGATTCAAGTGCCGAATAGAATGAAGCCGGGAAAAGAAGACATGAAGAAGGGATGGACGAATCACCATGGAAAAGAAATAAGAAAAAAATTTCTATTAAAAATTGAAAAATTAAGTAAAATTTTTAAACTAGATTAATATTTAATAAATATAGTATGTTTTTCTATATTAGTAAAAGAAAAATAACGATTAATTCTTTAAATTTACCTCATAAATGATAAAATATGTGATGTGGCCATTTTATGACTTTATCATACACCTGCCCTCTCAACCTGGTCATTTTAGGAAGTTGATTTTTGCATTATAGCTCCCTAAGGCCCTAAAGGCTGACTGTGCAAAATTTAGTCCAAATCAGACAAAAGGCTCATATTAAGAAAAAAACTCTCTCCTCCACCGTCAATTTTTACCAAAATCTAGTCACTTTTTAGCATTAGAAATAAAAAATATTTTAGCACAAGAACGATCTTTCTACGACTTTTCATTCTTAAGTTAATGTGGGTATTTGAATACAGACAGACAGAGAGTGTAATCCGTTTCTATAGTAAAAAATAATAAAGAAAAATCTAACAGGTGTGTTTTTGAATTAACATTTAATAAATTAATTAATTCAAGGAAACTGCAAGTGCGTTACCGAGTCTTGAAAAAGTTTCATTTTTTTCTTCAATTTGATTTATATTTTGTCAAAAATGTAATTTTTGCCTATTTTAAAGGCGTATCGATTCAGAAAAGTAGTACTTAAAATCAAAATACATGTATTTAGTTTTATTTATTGAAAAAAAACTTTGTCGATCATTTCCAATATAACACATGTTTTTATCTCAATCAAAATTCGAATATAATAATAATAATAATAATTTAAAAAAACTATACCTAGATTTTCATGTTTTTTCTCTTTCAAAATAATATCAAAAAAATCAAATTCTCATTGAGCTAAAAAACAGGCGTTATATTGTATGGGCAATGAAGCTTCATTTAAATTAATAAAACTTAAAATTTTGATTTCATTTATTGCTGTTCTGAATCGATACGCCTTTAATATAGGCAAAAATGGTATTTTTAAGAGATTTGATCAAATGTATTTTAAAAACTAGACCTGATACCGTCTATCCAATTCAATTTTCAAAATCAGCACTCTAAAAGCCTCAGGAAATAAGATTATTTTATTATTATTACCTATTAATATTTTTATTGAAAATTTATAAATTGATCTACTGCATTATATTTCTTAAACTATAGGTTGTGGCCCCATCTTGGGCAATGTAACTAAATTTTGGGGTTGCAAAACATAAAACGGAAATGGAAATGAAAAAATTATAGGGAATGACCAAAAATTAATCAAAAAAATTAATCGAAATACTTCATTAAATGAATTTTGGCTTGGGATTACGGCAGAATTTTCAATTTGTGAAATGGCCTTAAATATACTTTTGCCAATTCGTACTACATATTTATGCCAAATGACGTTCTCAGCATTATAATCAAATTTGAAAAATGGAAGATGCTCTAATTCCTACAGAGTATTAAATATTCATCCAAGATTTAAAAGATTTTTTAATTTTTTAATTTTATTTCCTCTTTGTGAAACACCACTATAACCCGTTAAATAATTCCTGCATCCAAGATTTGATTCTTTTTCTAATAAGAAACAAGCACAGTTATATCATTAATATTTAAATTTGATATGAAGATCTAATAAATTATATAATCATTATTATAGTATGTTTAACAAAGATTAGCTTTAAAATAAATTACTTTATGCTTTACTAGTATAAATGTTTGTTAATTACATATAGTATATAATCTAGGGTCGCAAATAAAAATGTTTAAGAAGCCCTGATCTAATAGAAAACTTAATTAGAAAATTCAATTAGTATGTTAAATATCTAGATACATACCTCGTGGGTCGAATTAAGGAGCCTTCTCGCAGTGGACTACGTAGGGAGAAATAAATCCAGCACTCGAGTCGACACTTTACTAGAAAAAAAATAAAACCCAATTAATAAATACACTTGTATCTGTAGATTTAGAATATTCTACAAAAATGTTTGGATTTAACACATTTAAAATTATAGAATAGACTATCCGAGGGAGTTAAAAATTTAAAGTCATAATATGGTATAATTGAAAAAAAAATTTAAATTTATTTTATTTAATTAAAATTAAATAATTATTCTCTTGAAATTATTTAAGATGAGTTTCGTATAAGTAATGTGTACCTATATTTAAGTTTTAAGTTTTTTTTTTTACTATGAATTTTATATTAAATTAGTTGGAAAGTTAAGATTCTAATAAAATGAGTAAATAATTTGATGTTTTGGAAGAAATTAAGAATATGTCTCTGTGTGTGAGTATGTGTGTGTAAACAGTGATCGGTTCAAATTCCCTGAAATCGATAATTTTATATTTCAAGTAAAAAAGCGCTACTAGAATAATACTTTATTATGATAAAAACATTTTCTTTCCGATATTGATAATAATTATAAAAATTTTAAGAATTTAATATTAAAAGAATAAAAAAAATTATTAATTGCTAAAATATTATTTTATCATCAAATATTATCAATTTTTAAATAAGAAGACAAAGTTTTACTTGTAAAAACCATATATGGAAAGAAAATTATTTTAATCTGAAAACATTTTAATTCTAACTAAAATAAATAATAATTAAATATATAAAGTATAGCGAAATTTCGTTATATAAAGACATTAGATTAAAGCATCTATTTAGTATATTTTATATGAGAAATTAGATTAAAAGATTTTTCTATTTTTATTGAATAATTTCAAAAATTTAGAATACTAAAGATTTATTTCTCTCATGGCTTTTAGCTTTAGCCATATTAAAGATTTATTGAAATGCTGATTTTCCGGATTTAAAAAGAAACAATCTTTTATAACAATCATCGTTTTGGTCCCAGTTTCGAATGCAAAAGGCCATTCCTAGAATAATAGAAATTAAGAAATTAATCTCTAATAATCTGAAACAAGTCTGAACGTGTATTAGGGATTCTTGCCAGTCATAGCTCGCAAGAAAGGGGGATTATTCTATCCGTGGACTTTTTAGTCATTTTCCTTAATCAAATTCTAATTAATGAATAGCTTAACAGCACATTTATTAATTAATGAAAAAAGTAAAATCTTTTTCAATGCTAGTTACGCTAGAGACGCCCTAGAAATTAATAATAAACTTAAATATAAATTGGTCATTTATTCCTATATTATTACATCGACATAAAATCTAAATTAAATAATTTAAAAAATTATTTTTATCTGCAGTTTTAAAACTAGAAAGATCAAAATCTACTCAATTCTCCGTATAGAACAAATTCACTATATGTCTCAAAAAAGAACTTTCTAAAACTTTTCGTTCTTGAGTTACACACAGGCACAGATGCAGGCAAGCAAAAAATCATGCTTGATATATTCCAAACATATTTAAGCGAGAAATATAGATATTATACATTAATTTGCTTGAATTCAATATTAGAGCCAACATCTCAAGAAATTATTGATTCTTTTTTTCAATATAATTATATCCACTTATTAAGAAGCTAGATGGCTAATTTGGAGCTAATTAGATTGTGATATTTACCGGAAATAGCCAGATTAGTTGAATATTTAATTTGAGGCACTTGGACACGTGGCGCACCGATTACTGGCGTCCGCTTAGAAGCAGCGGAGGGGAGGGAGTAGCTAGGAAATTTGCAGGACTAGTACAAAGAGGGGGAGGGCTCAATTGACAATGCCAAATTACACATAGTGCCTGGAGCACCGAGAGTTGCTCGGTAACTTTTTGCCTCTAAATAACTTAAGTTTCAAATTTCAAGGCTCTGCGACTAACCAAAGACGAGATATGAACGATTAAAATATTTATTTTGCGACATGACTAATTTACACCCCTTCCTTTATTTCAATCGGATTAAAATTTAAAGACGACTAATAACTCATGAGGCTTGATAAGTTCACCAATTTTTAGCGAAATCGTTTCAGCCGTTTTCTAGAAACCAATTCTATATATATATAAGAATTGCTCGTTTAATTAAATAAGATTAAGATTTAAGACAATATTAATTAATTAGATTATGATATGATATGAGCTTGTATTTTTTTTTTTTTTGTAATAAGGGGCCGACAATAAGGGGGGAGAGGGATTTTTAGATTTGTGACAAAATGTGATACCAGGGCTCGGGGATCTTAAAAATTGTGATGTCACAAAAGTCAAATTAAAAAATTTTCAAATATATTTTTTAGAATTCAGGTTATTATTATTCCAACCTGAAAATGTTGGTAAAATACATTTAGACAAAAATTGAAAGCAAGGAATGTTTAGCAAAAAAACTTATTATTAAATTATAGGATATAAAATCGATAGTGTGACGTCACAATACAAGGGGCCCGTTAATGAAAATGTGACACAAAGGGGGAGGGTGTCTAAAAATCTTGAAATTCGTGTGATGTATTTTATGGACGGTTCCTAAACATCATTTATTCACTATATTTTTACTTTTAAAACAAATTTGTATTATATATAGAAATTTAGTCTCCTAAAGCGAAACTAAGAGTTACGACGTCCTAGTGATGTAAAAAATAAAATTAGCGAAGGATCCAAATAAAGAACTGATTGGTTGTTTTAGAGATAATACATTAAATATATTATACACACGCCTTTATGATTAATATCAGTTATTTACAAATTTGGGGCCTAAAATCGTCCATTATAAATGTAAATCGAATTCTTTTGAAAACTATTCTGATAACAATTATAGATAATCCTAAGTAATTTAAATCTTATTAAGAAGTTACTTATTTACAAGTTAATAAATAATAGACTTAATTCGCTTCCCAATTCGATTAGCTGTCCTTTGATTTGGATAGATAAGGTTCCGCCTCATTTCTACAGGATCTCACATTGTCTAACTCTTACATCATATAATGTGAATTCCCCAACATTTTTTCTCTCTCGTTTGTGTAATTAATTTTATAACTTGGTCTTTCCTTAATAGCAACAAATAGACTATTTAAAATTGATCTTATATGTTTTTATATCAATCAAGAATCCTATAATTTTCCATAAGATCCATTAGCCATGAATCACACGTTATGCGTTGGAACGTCAAGAGAAGTCTGAAAGTGTTTTGAAAAATGGAGCATTCTTCATGCATTTCCATCACGTTTTTATTATTCCCAATAAATTTTTCTTTTTTTCATATTAAGATTTATTAAATACGTCTATCAATCGAGTTAAATGTTTCAGCCGCTTAAAAATTATGGACTTCATACGTTACATAGGAATCTATTTCTTCTAATATATTTGAAGTTTTTTTTAATCAAAGCTTTAAACATTATTTAAGAAAATATTTTAAATACTTAGGTACTTACATAATTTTTGGTAAAACAAGAAGAATGAAGAATTTAGACAATCAAAACTATTTTAATTTTTTTTTTCTCATTTCACTCACTTAATAAACTTAATAATGTTTATGTCATAATCTAATCATTATTAATCCATTATCATCATTTTAATCAACCAGTCAGAATAGTTCGACAAAATTTCCACCACATAAATTTTAAGTTTGTTTACCTAGAATCAGTAAGTACAGTAAAAAAATTTAATTTTATCTATAAAAAATATACCTAGTCTAAGTTTGCATTGATGTATATAAGAATGTTTTGTTTGCACTTTACCCAGAGACGCACCGACCATATGGGCAAGGTTTTGCGGTACACGACGGCGCCAATACATTTAAGCCGCCGAAAGGCGACCATTTTCCATGAGCTATATTATTCCGATCAAATGAATAAATTTTAAAGAATTTTAAAAAAGTACTATCTTACTGTAGGGCAGAGGTTCCTGAACAGTGCGCCACAGCCTCTTCACAGGTGCGCCGCGAAGCTTCATAATTAATTAAAGCAAGACTGGTCTAACTAGACAAAAAACAAAGTAAGAATCTAAAAATGTATTTATTATTTATTTTTATCTCTTACTTATTATCAGACATACTTTTACATAGGGTAGGGAAAAATTTTAATTGAAAAAAGACTCGGAAAAGTTTAGGAACCCCTGCTCTAGGCCAGTGTTTTTCAACCTTTTTCATTCCCCTTAGTATGAAAAATAATTTCGTGACCCCTTACCCCCGCTGTTTGTAACCTGTATTTTATTATGTTACAAATATCAAATCCGTACAACATTTTTATAATTTTTATAATTAGGTATCTGCTAAATACACAATTAAGTACCTATAACAGACATATTTTTCTTCGATTTGTTTGTTTATTGGAGAAGTGGGCTCTGAGATAAACATCAAAGCTTATATACCTGGAATGGAAATTGTCTTGCAGAATTTGAAAGAAGAATTGTGTCATTATTTCTCGGTACAAGAACTATCAGAGAACACTGGGCAAAGGTGGATCATAAATCGGTTTTTAAATGCACCTATAGATGAGGCAAGTTTGGGAACCAGCCCTAAAGAAAATCTGCTGGAATTATTTGACGATGGAATGTTGCACTTAGAATTCAAGTCTGTTAATTTGGATACCTTTTGGTAAAAAAGAAAATCCTAATAACCAGAATTAATCACAGAAGCTTTAAAGTGTTTAATTCCATTCGCCACTTCTTACTTGTTTGAGTTGACGTTTTTGTCAATGGCCCAAATAAAAAGTAAACACAGAAATCGTCTAAATTTAGAAAACGATTTAATTATAAGGGCCGGTTGTATGTCGCAAAGTAAATGCTTTTTACCACTAAAACAGGGTAGATGGTAAATGGTGGGACTGGGATGGCCAATCACTGACAGTGCCTGGCATCTGATTGGCCATCCCAGTCCCTCCATTTACCATCTACCCCAGAAGTCGCAGTAAATTTACAATTTTTTTAACAGTGTAACTTCAATGTCCTTCAGTCTATCAGAGCATTGTACTCGTAAACTAAATAAGATTCAAATTTGGAATTAAAAAATTACTATCGGCGATAGGTTTTTGTCTCAAGGGTGTGAGCTGATTGACTGACTGCCCGGAAAGCATGTTAGTTCTCAAGTTCGACTCCTGAGGGGATGATCCCCTATGATATCGCAATTTAATAATATTTCTACTAAAATCTTCGAATTTTTCCTAAAGATTGAATTCTTCTCTTTTAAAATACATTGGTTAATCTGAACCCGAGCAGATTTTTTGAAAAACATTCCAACTATTTTCAAAAAAAATGCTCAAATCTTTAGTTTTATAAATGTATATTATTTATTATTTATTGATTTAATTGGAATTTATTTGAAAAATATTGGTAAGTAAATAAAAATTTTAAACATTAACATAATTCAAACTAAAATACTATAATAGTTTATAAAGTAGAAAATTTAAAAAATGTTCTTATTACCCCCGATAGTTTCATTGTTACCCCATTTGGGGTAATTTACCCCGGTTGCCCGACCGCTGATCTACCCTGATTTAGTGGTAAAAAGCATTTACTTTGCGACATACAACCGGCCTTAAGTGTAGCAAAAACGGAACTACGATGGGAGAAATTAGTTAACGAAAAACAGGAGCGACATTCACATTAATGTGAATCTGACTGATATATATCTATTTATTTTTATACTTGTAGATTTGGGTTAAGCTACAAATGTCCTTTACTTAACATTTTCTTAATAAAAATGGGGCATTTCACGCCAAATTGGACGGTTTGAAAAATTTTAATTTTTGATTTCCTTCATTTTTTGACATTTTTTGGTACCGATTTTTCAGTTTGAAAATTTTAATCTTGTTTTTGAAACTGTATGTACTCTTCGATTTTTTTGATAATTTTTTTATTTTAAACTTCTATTCATTCTACAAATTTTAAGACCGGGTTGATAGTGGTCCTATGATAATTACTATTTTTTTTCGATTTTTGATTTTGATTTTCTTTCAACAAACTAAAATACCAATTATTTATTTTAAACACCTGTTAACGATAAAAATCAATTCAAAATAACTAAAAAAAAGAGACCTCAATACAAAAAGTGGTTTTAATAATGATTAATTGCGAATAAAATTTTTTCGAAATTTTCAAAAACCGAAAAAAATAGTAATTAACATAGGACCACTATCAACCCAGTTCTTAAAATTTGTAGAATGAATAGAAGTATAAAATAAAAAAAAATCGAAAAGTATACAGTTTCAAAAACAAGATTAAAATAATTTTTTAATATTTTTTTCTAAAAAGTATGTAAAAAACAAAGATTTCAAAAAAAATTTGAATTTGGACCATTTTTGAAGACATTATGAGCGACAAACCGAAATTCGATATCTTTTGAACCGGTGATCAAAAATTTTTCAAAATTTACCACTTGCAAAGAATAATAATCTCCAAAAACTACAATAATATATACACATATTTAAATAATAGACAGAACCCTTGGTATGACGAGTCTCACTGTAACTTTGACCGCAATTTAATAAATCATAGGCAATTATTTATTCATAATTTTTATTTAAACTGATTGAAGGAATTCGCAATTTCACAATATTAAAAAAAAAGCAAATAAATAAAATAAAAATAATTTAAAAATAGTAGATTTTTAAGGATATTAATTAAGATAATATTATATTTATGTCTTATTTATCGATATAATAACACAATTGTCATTAATTATATCATTGGCACAAAATGATTAATCACTTGTTCATAAATGATCATAAAGTAAAAGAAAAAAGTTAATAAGAAAATCTCGAACATGAATCATAAAACGTCAAAGCATATGACTACGAAATGGAGGTCGAAATGGGGGCGAGGGCGGCAACGATTCAAAAGGCCCAAGAGACCCTATTACAAAAGACCGCCGGGTTTTCATACATCACCTAAATTACTTTTTTTATTATTCTCGGAAAATAACTAGACGATTCTTATTAGAATTGGAATGTCGGCCAAATTGACTCCACTAAAAAAGAGAAAGCACTTCCAGTAACATATATAATAGGAGGGTTAAAAAAATAGACCTTTCTAAAAAATGATTCAAAAACAAAATAAAAGAAATTTTTATTTTTTGAATTTAAATAAAATGGGTCGTTTTGAGATTCATAAAACTTTTTCTTCTTCAAGTGCCATACTATATTCCGAGCGTTGGCGATTACAATGGAGAGGACACTCTTCATTGTAATTTTTCCTGGGGAAATTTTTCACAGTGGTGGTTTCCCATTGCTTTCCCTGAAGAAATCAGATTATAGCCGATCTAATATTTGCAGTGCGTCGGGCTTAAACCCACGCTAGCTTGATTACAAGGCTTGATCTTGGACCACTCGGCCAACCTGAATACTATTTTTAATGAAAGAAAATTTATATTACCATATATTTCTCGGAGATAATGCTTAGAATGTTTCTTAGTTTTGGGGTAATTTGTGAATTAGTAAACATCAGAAATATATATAGGATCAGCGCAACCTGTATTCCGTGATAAGAAAGGTTAAATTAAATATATATATATTTGACTTTTTATGATGTGGATGCAAGAGAGTGTAACACACCTATAAGTCATGAACATGAGACTATTACACTATTAGGCAGAGCCGTAAATTCAGATTAGGGGTCAAAGAGGAATCCTGATCACTGCCACTGGAATCGGTGTCGGAAAAATATACCAACGAGCAATGAATAGGGATAATATTTAAAATTTGAACTATTATAATAAGAAAATTAAATATTAAAAAATTAAAAATAACTGTTTTAAATTTAATGAACATGTGATTCCCAGCACTCTAATGATTAAGAGTTTTTAACTGTCAGTAGTGTGATTATCATTAAAAAAAAAAAAAAAAATTTAAAGGCGTCTCAAAAAATCTCCGTGGGACAGTTATCTCACTTCTTTAAATAATGCTTTTGTTCTCGGGACCTCTAAAAAATACCTCCTCTGCCTGGTTTGCTTTTGAATGAGCAAATAGATTTATATTATTCTGCTTTAATTATATTTAAAATAATAACTATAATATATAGGTAGATATCAGTGGCGTTCGGTCCATGGATGCTGTGGATGCGGCGTATCCATAAAATTCAAACATTTAGAGTATTTTAATAAATATTGACTTCAAAATTTCAGGAGGATCTTTAAATTTGCAAATTTTTATCCGTTATTTCAAATATTTCTATAAAAATAATTTTTTCTTTAGAAAATTATATTGCTTACAGAAATGAAATAAAATTGTTGCAAGGGGCAATTAAAATGAATGATTTTTCCGAAAAGTGCGCGGATAGAAGGTTTGAAGTCCCTGCCTGGCATAATCTTCCAGTTTAAGCATCTCAAAGACAAGTTCAGACGAGTTTTAGTCGAATAAAAATTGTTCTCGCTGAGGAACTATTAAAATAGAAATAATACGAAAAGGGGAATAAATAAAGATGATTCGAGAATCGCTGGACTAATTTATTTCTAAGAACTCTCAGTATATAAGGTCAAAAAATAACTAAGAGTTCTATAGACTAGTCATAGCTTGCTTATAGCAATAAAATTAGGAGAAATTTAAGACTTTCTTATAACGAAAATGATACCGTATGCGCTGAAATTTGCAAAAAAAAGCTAAGATTAAAAAAATAAAATTTCAAAAAATGAAGGATACTTATTTCCTATTTACTTAATGATTCTATTTTTATATTTATTCATTTAGAAATTCTGAAAATAAACTTAAATCTAATTAATTTATCGTTTTGGGTCCAGAATGAAGTTTTCTGGTTAGTGAAATCACAGCACACACACACACACACACATAGAAAGCAATGCTTGACTAATATTTTTCTCAATATTTTCGACATTATTAAACACAAATAAAAAAAAAAAAATCAATTTTTGCTTCAATTTATACCGCGATTCTTCCTGGAAGCTATCGGTAATTGAAGATAATGCTTGTTAATTTTGAAAAAAAAATTCTTTTTTTAATGATATTGATGTGAGAGGGAGATACACCAAAAATGTGCATCTCCTAAAGGCCTGGGTTGGCCCCTCCATCGTGAGAAGCAGAAGAAGAGTGGATTTTATGGGCTGGATAGGAGTTGAAGGTATCTGTGGATGCGGGTCTTAAACAGCTGAAGTTTGTAAGTTGAGGGGAAGACGGTGGCTTAAAGTGAGTTCCAGTCTCTGGAGGTCATAGAGATAAAAGAGTTGGCGAAAGCGTTGGTTCGAATTTTATCCAATTTGACACTGAAGGGGTGCTGAACTTTCGAAAACCGCGTGTTTCTACAAAGAGGGCTCTAGGGGGGATAATTGATTTGAGCTCTACTGAACAGACACCATGGTAGTATCTGTAGAACAGGGAAAGGGCAGAAACGGTTCTTCGATGGCGCAGGGAGTCGAGTGGGTTTGTTAGAGCCGGGTCTCTTTTTAGTTTAATTGCTCGTTTCTGAATTGCATCCAGTGTAGCAAGAGAATGCTTGGAGGCCCCTCTCTACAGATGAAAGCCATATGCGAGACAGAGACGAATTTGAGCCTTATACAGTGTAAGAAGTTGACTGGGAGTATAATAGCGTTTAGACCTAAATATGAGACCAAGCTTGCGCGCTGCAGATTTTTCAGAGGTTGAGATATGGTCATTCCAAAAAAGATCAAACCCTAGAGTGGCGCCTAACATTGAAATTTTATCACTGAATTCCAGTGAGTTTGAATAGAATGATATGTTTGGGGGGGCTTCTATCGACGAGTCTAGAAATAAGGCAACACCGAGTTTTCACTGAATTGAAGTTAACTAAGTTTTGGATCCCTAGTTTTTAAGTTTGCATAAGTCTAAATTAATTGAGGAGGCAATGTCTGCACGGTTTTTAAGCGATGCAGGGGCGTTATGTAGGGTTCTGTCATCTGCGTAACAATGTGTTACTTCAAAAATCTATTTGAAAATTTTACGTACCTACTTAAAAATCAGAATGTTTTTTTTTTTTTTTTACCAGTTCACTAGGGTAGATCATTCACCTTCAAGCCCTATCTATCAATTCACTAATTTTCAAATAAATGTTTCTCGAATTGTATAAATGAAAGTAAGATCAGCATCTGAGCTCTTTTGTTTAAGTCTCATTACGAGACATAGACCTGTTTCTTTTGGCTAAGGCGTTGGTAGACACATTTCCTGTCTTGTTGCGCATTGTCTTAAGCGGGGGCCCAGGGGGTCTATCCCGTTACCCCTCCAGCCGTTCATCTTTAGCAGTTCTCACGGCTCCTAGAAAAAAAAACACTCTCTTTCAATCGGCCTTGATCTGTTTCCGTCTCTGCGCGTGTTTCTACACCCAAAAAGGGATATACGGCCAATTTCGAGTCGTCTCTTTACCGTCAATCGCACCTGAAGGTCGCTCTTCAATCATATATATTCACCTATTGTACATAAAGGGCGGTGCCAACCAGTTTTGTTAATTATCTTTTTAACTAAGTTATCATAATTTAAATGTTAGTAAAATGGAAAAAAAGAACACTTAGAATATCAGATTTTTTTTTTATCCGAGACTTTCACTTTAAAATAGACATTTTGAAATAGGTATTAGGAACAATAACAAAGTAAATGATAATTAAACCATTAAATGCATAGTCAATTAGCTGTGCATAATTAACAAGGTTAGATTGAGAAAAATCAAGAGAAATTCTCTACTAGATGAGATTAAGCTTAATCATTTGAAATGGGGAGAAGGATTAGGTAGAGCCGGCGCGGCGGTTTCAATGTCACCCATTGCCTCATCTCAATTGTTTAACGATGGGAGATTTCTATGTATTTCTCTCAGCAGTGCATTTGATCAAAACAACTTTCAATTTTGTTCACTTGGTTTTTTTGTATTTTATTTATTTATTTTTACATGCTTTATATTAGTTCACCTATATGTATGTATCTATCAATGTGACTTTTGTTCTGTTAAATTCCGCCATTTCTCTATAAAAATAATTGTTTACCAACTCAATTTAAATGAAATTATATAAAAATAAAAAAAGGGCGGGTCAGATTGGCTAGGGGTTAGCGTACCAACCTGCTAAGCAAGTGGACCCGGGTTCGAATCCGACTCGAGACATCCGACGAAAATCTGAGCCCGGGGGTAGAAACAAATTTGAAAAAATAAGTAGTATCGTAAATTGGCTTATGGCTAGAAAGGCCGAAAAGCCAAAAAAAATAATAAAAATAAATACATTTCATTCTGTTAAATTCCGTAAATTTTTCTCTATAAAAATAATTAAGACTAAAAAGTAAAAAAAAAAAATTATATTTTAAAAAACTAAAAACCACGCTTCTAAAAAAAAACAAAATAATGTAATACTTAATCAAAAAGCGTGGTGCACTTTGTCGAAATTAATTAAAAGTACATATTTCTGCGCCCCACACTTTTTGATTAAGCATTACATTATTTTGTTCTTTTTAGAATCATGTTTTTTAGTTTTTTTTTAATATAATTTCTAAAATAAGTCTATTTAAGAGATTTATGGTTATTTATTTTGATTTCTCCAAAGAATTTGTCTTTATTCTCTTCATAAAGAGAGACAAAGAAGTTGTCCACTTGATGCAAATAAACATACAAACATATATATCAAATATATACAGTAGCTCAACCAGGATTTTTTTCCTGGGGGGGGGGGGGGAGGTTAATAAAACACACAATGTGTGTACATTTACTAAATATTTTTTTTTTCATTTTCATTGCTTAAATTTTACTTTTACTTTCATTTTTACTTTCACATATATATTTTTCTTTGTCCTGGGGGTTCAGCCCCCTCCTCGTGGTTGCACCAGTGAATATATGGTATATATGTATATTGTATATATGTATATTAATTTGTTTGAGGCTATAATTTCGAAGGCTTGGCCTTTATCATCAGTCTTTTTTAATTATAAATATTATTTTTCATGGGGTCAATATCGTGTGGATATTATAGAAATTTTTTTTTAGTTAATCAGCCCACAAGCCACCAAACATTATGTATATGTTTACTCTCGGCAAAATAAAAACTTTTAAATTAAATGTCTTTATTCAGATTGCCTGAACTCTTTAATTTATACTAACTTATACATAATTAAACTAGAGTCACATTATTATTTACATATATATTTTAACATTTTTCAACTCTTTCTTCATTTTTTTCTGTTTAATTGACCGTTTGGAGACCGGGTTGTCCGAGAATGTAGCAGTGTCGATTTCCACGGCACACGACACGATCTCTATTATAGTTCAAGACACTTAATATTTATAAATTTAACCTACTATAATCCGCATTTTACACTTATTAAACAAATATCTACACGTACCAAATAACTACATAGATACTTGCCAAAATGGTCAAATACTGAAATTAAAAAAACAAACAAATAAATAAATAATTATTATTATTATAACATCGTCTTCGTGATTATATATAACCTTTTCTATATGAAATAAATAAAACAAAATAACAAAGTTTGGAAATCATCATATATCGACAGTCTAATTCTAATACCCCGTATCTGAAAAAAATCGAAAATGTTTTTTTGGTGTCAAACTGTAGCAGACGTCGACATCTATCGGCTATTAAAGCCCCCCATATCTAAAAAAAATGGTATTTATTCGTATAAAAAATAATTAATAAAAATTTTAACTAAAATTTGATTAAAATACTTCTTGTAACTCTATAAGAAAAAGATAATAATAAGTTGAAAGTAATGAAAGGCAGCCCAGGGGTAGTGAGAAAAGAAAAATTAACACATATCCAAATAAGGTGTAATTTATTGGATTCCTTCCTCCTTTCCTTTCAAAACGTCGCGACGTTTCGGAGGATTCTCATTCTTCAGGCTTTCAAGGGGTCAATGAAGGAAACAAATAAAATCCTTCCTCTCTCCAAACCAGTGTTAAAACTTTTTTCTTCTTTACCAGAAGCATCATCATCATCATCATCATTGAGTATACAGTCCTAAGACTGGTTTGATACAACAGCCCGTCTCCACTCAACTCTGTCCCCCGCCAGCTGTTTGACCTCTCTAAATGTCTGGCATCCCATATCCCCAATTATTTGGTTGAAATATTCTAATCTGGGTCTTCCCTTCGCCTTTTCTTTCCCACCTCCCCCTCCAAGATATCCCTAGGCAGTCCCCCATGTCTCAGTGTGTGCCCCATATTCTGACCTCTTCTCTTCTTCAGACTCTTCCACAAGGTTCTTCTTTCTCCGATTCGCTTCCAAGAATTCTTCATTTGTAATTTTATCCATCCATTTGATATTCATAATTCTTCTGTAGCACCACATTTCGAAAGCCTCTAATCTCTTTCTCTCCGCTTTTCTAATTGTCCAGGTTTCACACCCGTACATGGCTATGCTCCATACATATGTCTTCAATAACGCTTCCTGTTTTTCTAAGCTGATTGAGGAGGAGCATAGTAGTATTTGTTTTAAATTAAACCCCATTTTTGCTTGGGCAATTCTTGATTCAATTTCGTTTTCGCTCCTCCCCATCCCATGTTATTTTACTTCCTAGGTAGCGGAATTCCTTAACTCCCTTAATTTCCTAGACTTCAAAACAATATAAAAATGGGCTTTCAAATGATTTTTTTCTTTAAAGAATTCTACGGACTAATTGAATTTTTTTGGTTTTAATCTTTAAAATATATTTTTATAGAAAAAAGCTAATGAATTCCTTCCAGTTAGTTTAGTTAGTATAGTTTCAATAATCCTTTATAATTAACTTTGAAATAAATAAATAACGAAATGAATGAATGAGCTCGAATACAAAGCTAAAAGGCTTAGTTCTTTTGAAATGTCTGAGGGTTTTAAATACTATAGAAAAAAGATGAGGTGAGATTCCCAAAGGTATTTTTAAGAAAAATAATTTTTAAAATAACACATATTTATTCTAAATTAAATATTTTTCATCTATATATATATAATCAAAAGCTTGGCTGAAACTTTTTTATTTTTAACCGACCTCAAAAAAAAGGAGGAGGTTCTCAATTCGACTGAATTTTTTTTTTGTGCCTATACTACACCTCATATCTCCGCCAATTGTGAACCCATTTTGAAATTTTTTTTGCATTGGGTTCAGTCTATCTTCCGATTGGTCCCGTTTTCATAGGTATTAGACCCATTTGTTAGGTTTGTTTAGGTCTAACTTCTTTGTTTATGAACCGATTTCGATGATTCTTTTTTTTTATTGGAAAGGGGTATCTTAAGGATGGTGCCATATTAATTTGGTCAAGTTCTGATGATATGATCACTATTAATAACATCACTAAAAAGAGGAAAATAAAAATAATTTTTAAGAAAAAAATAAAACCAACTTCTTAAAAATTAAATGCAACAAATAAAATTCACTAAAAGGTATAAAATAATTATTATCTTATTTAGTTACAACTAAACGACGAAATATTAACATGAAATTACTTTTGAAGTCGGTGCCAAATATATACCTTTTATGAATCGCACTCGTTGGATCTTATAGTACCTTTGGAGGGTATGCTCCCTTATAGACATAATTTGTTTGGTACCGACATCAAAAATATTAATTCATGTTAATATTTCGTCGTTTAGTTGTAACTAAATAAGACAATAATTATTTTTAACCGACTTCAAAAAAGGAGGAGGTTCTCTATTCGACTGAATTTTTTTTTTTTTTTTTTTTTGTGCCTATGTTACCTCATATCTCCGCCAATTGTCAAAGAAACCGATTTTGAAAAAAATTTGCATTAGGTCCAGTCTAGCTTCCGATTGGTCCCATTTTTTTCGTTTTTTCTATAGATATTAGACCTTTTTTATTAGGTTTGTTTAGACCTAACCTCTTTGTTTATGAACCGATTTTGATGGTTCTTTTTTATCCGAAAGTGGGTGTCTTAGTAGGGATGGTGTCATATTAATTTGGTCAAGTTCTGATGATATGATCACTATTAATAACATCACTAAATAGAGAAAAATAAAAAAATAATTTTTAAAGAAAAAATATAAAACCGACTTCAAAAAATTAAATGCAACAAATAAAATACACTAAAAGGTATAAAATAATTATCTTATTTAGTTACAACTAAACGACGAAATATTAACATGAAATTACTTTTTGAAGTTGATGCCAAACATATACCTACCTTTTATGAATCGCACTCGACGGATCTTACTTAGTACGTTTGGTGGGTACGCTCGCTTATAGGTATAGTTTGTTTGGCACCGACTACAAAAAGTAATTTCATGTTAATATTTCGTCGTTTAGTTGTAACTAAATAAGATAATTATTTTATACCTTTTAGTGTATTTTATTTGTTGCATTTAATTTTTTGAAGTCAGTTTTAGTTTTTTCTTAAAAATTATTTTTATTTTCTACCCTATTAAAGACGATTTTCAGAATTTTTTCAAATTTTTTCACCGAACCCAAAAGAAGTTAGGAATTTTTGAAAAAAATAGCTTTTTTTAAATAACTATAACTTTTTCAAAAATTTAGTTATCATGATGATTTTTTTTTTAATTTTTGGTTTTAAATGTACTTTAAAAAAAAAAATTTTTAAGAAAAAAATAAAAACGACTTCAAAAAATTAAATGCAACAAATAAAATACACTAAAAGGTATAAAATACTTATTATC
This sequence comes from Forficula auricularia, assembly GCA_024734495.1. Lineage (NCBI taxonomy): Eukaryota > Metazoa > Arthropoda > Insecta > Dermaptera > Forficulidae > Forficula > Forficula auricularia. Next base: position 5,382,328 of record JALMQS010000816.1, on the reverse strand, counting down.
TTATTTAGTTACAACTAAACGACGAAATATTAACATGAAATTACTTTTTGAAGTCGGTGCCAAACATATACTTTTTATGAATCGCACTCGACGGATCTTACTTAGTACCTTTGTAGGGTATGCTCGCTTATATGTATAGTTTGTTTGGTACCGACATCAAAAAGTAATTTCATGTTAATTTTTCGTCGTTTAGTTGTAACTAAATAAGATAATAATTATTTTATACCTTTTAGTGAATTTTATTTGGTGTATTTAATTTTTTGAAGTAAGTTTAATTTTTTTCTTAAAAATTATTTTTATTTTTCTCTTTTTTGTGATGTTATTAATAGTGATCATATCATCAGAACTTGACCAAATTAATATGGCACTATCCCTAAGATACCCCCTTTCCAATAAAAAAAGAATCATCGAAATCGGTTGATAAACAAAGAAGTTAGGCCTGAACAAACCTAACAAAAAAGGTCTAATACCTATTAAAAAAAATGGGACCAATCGGAACCTAGACTGGACCCAATGCAAATTTTTTTTTCAAAATCGGTTCCCAATTGGCTGAGATATGAGGTAACATAGGAACAAAAAAAAAATTCAGTCGAATAGAGAACCTCCTCCTTTTTTGAAGTCGGTTAAAAAATAGATAGTTTTTTTTTTGCTAGTTTAGTTCTTTTATTGTTTGGCAAGCTATGTTGACTAACCTGAATTCTTTTTAGTTTTTCCTGAATTTTCCAATTTTCCGGGCAACTTTTCCAATTTTTTTTATGTATTAACCTGAATTGGACAATTACGAACATTTAAAAAAAAATTAGCCAAATCGGTCCAGGCATTTGAGAGATCTGAGCTTACAAAAAAAAAATTCATTTTTATTATATAGATAGAATATAATAGGAGAGTATTACGATGGCCAGCCTGGGTCCTGACTCTTTGAGAGTTTGTATCTCAGAGATGAAAAAAGTTAATTTCATTTTGTAACTTTTAGTTGGAAGGAATCGATGCCCTTAATAGTTGGAAACCGGATTTAGGACATAAAACCAGAAATTGTGGTCCCCAGAGGACAAAAAGGGGTCCAAAATCCATTGCTCAGTGCTTATGTACGTATGTACGTCAATACTATTAAAATAATTGTAATAATAAAAATTAATCTTTTAGGTCTTATTACTAAAAATTACCATCTAATCAACGTTTTTGAGTATCGATAAAATAATTAAAAATACTATTATCTTTTCAAGTTCATAATATATCTAAAAAAAAAAAATAATATTTTATTAAACTTGATGTAATTATAATCAATTTTGTTCTAGAGCCGGGTTATCCCCTTTTCTCTTTTATTAATATTTCAATTAAGTTTTTTAATTATCCAGTACAGGCTGCCCCCCGCCCCCAGGGGCGCCCGCAGGAAAATTTTCAGGTAGGGGCAAAGCTTGGAGATGAAGAATTACATGGTGGCATGTGCACCCTCTTGCCCCCCTCTGCGGACGCCCATGCCCTTCCCCCCATTAGTGATTGAACCCAAGCACCAAAATAGCTAACCATCCTTTTTTACATCTAATAAGGTCTTAATTTTAATTTGTGGCTATTATCTAGGCTCTTAAGTGATGACATTTTTTTTATTTAATTTAAAAATTCGAGAATCTGACTTTTTTTAATTTATTGCAAATTTTTATAACCCACTGCTACTTAATTCAGTTTTATCTTTATCTGCACTAAGTCTAGTTAAGTTCGTTGAGGAGAATAAAATATTTTATCAAGTTTTGTATTTTATTCAACCTTCTCTGATCATTTGAGTAGTTGTATATATTCTTCATTTTCATGGTTATGCATTCCCAATATATGTTTGACAGGTACCTTATTAATTTCTCCTATTTCCCTAGACATTCTCAACTTAAGATTTTTTTTTTTTTTTTTTTTTTTAATGCAATCGAATGCAAGAAGGGGTGCACCAGTAAGGTAAGGTAAGTAAAGTAAGGTGGTAACTTAAGATTAAGTTTTATATTCGGATATGTTCCATGGCGAATTGGTAATGTAACATAGTACTTTGTTTTTGAAAGCGGAGACTATCCAGTATTAACTAAGATCCGAATATTGTAGGTCCATTTAAACTTAATTATCTGCTTGCTCTATAGGAGTTTTTTATAAGTGCATTACGAGCTGTGAGTGTACAGTGGTTGGCAAAATTATTATACTCAAATGATTTTTATCAAGAAAATGTATTTTATTCAAAATTTTCAAAAAAAATCTAGTTTAATAACCCTTTTCGACTGACCTAGTAACTTGGAATACGTCAACCCGATCGAAAATGTATGGGCTGTCCTAAAAAAAGAAATTTTCAAAGATAAAATAATTAATAACAAAAGGGACTTAATAGAAAATACCATTAATGGCACAATACACCTGCACTTGAAGAAATAGCCAAAAAATGCATTGCCAGCCAGCATGCCGCAGCGCATTAAATTGCTCGAAACGGAGGATTCACTAAATATTGAAATTGTATTTGAATTATTGAATTTGTATTGTCCTAAGTTAATAAACCTATAAAGATAACAATTGAAACGATATTATGAGTTTAATAGTAAGCTTAACCCTTAAAAACATATGAAAGATATAATTTTTCAAATGAATATAATAATTTGGCCACCCATTGTAGTTCTATCAGCAAGTTTATGAGTTCTCGGTCTAATTTCATTTTTTTTTCTAATATAATAATTATGTAGAAACCCAAATGTTGAGTTAATACCGATCAGTGAAAAATTAAAAAAAATCCACCGTAGTCTTTTAATTTCTTTCACACAAAAATCAATTTTGATTTTGCAACCTTTTATTATGGCACTTAGAATGATGCAGAATTAGTGGGATATATAGTATATAAATATTCTTCTAAGTGCCTCTGCTTCTACAGTTTTCTAACATATTATCTTATCAGACACAGACAGGTCACTTTCGAAAAATGTATATACATACCTTCTTTGATGGCCTATTAATTATTCTTTGCTTTGTTTTAATTAAACGAATAAAAAATAGCTTTTTAAATAATTCATTAAGACAAATATTTAGAACATCTTATCCTTGAACTTTTTACAGACTTCCAGATGAATGCAATTAGTTATTTTTCTTTTTTTTTATGCTAGATGTTTTTTAGGTTTTGTTCATCTTGCATTACAACAGAAAATCATTTCTTCACGAATATAAATATAAATCACTAAATGCACTAACTTCACTCAATCCAAAGGCTATCATTTCAATTCCGGGAAGGTTAGTTGCATAACACAAGAGTAAAACGGCGTGTTTCCGGTTCGGAAATCGCTAAACGGAGCTTCTTCTACTTAATAGAATGTTGAAAGAAGGATAAATATAATATCGCAATCAGCTATCTCAGATCAGCGTCGGGAATATAGTCCAAGGCCAATGTTAAATAATGATTTTTAATTTTTCGTTTGCAGAGCTTCCAAACCAAAATTGCACACCTACATTGAGTAACGAACAATACATGTGCTAAATCGCATAATTTTCATTGTTTATTTTTTCTCGCTGTGGCTCTTATACTCCTGTAAGAAATGGACTGCGCTCCAAAGATACGGCTAATTAAAGATGCGTCAGATTGCAGGCATTGGGTCGCGATTCCGGCCTCCGAACAACGAGCAAATGGCGTGATGCAAGATGCACACGAGATGCGATCGCCATCCACTCAAGAAGTCCCCCTTGCTCCTTTTTAACACTAGTGTTGTCGAGGAATCATCCAAATTCGATCATTAAAGATAAACCCCCAATCACAGTAACTGAAAGCCTCCCACTAATTTTTAATATTAGTGAATAAATTAAATGTATTTCAAATTGATTAATTTAAAAATTTAAATTTTTTGGTTATTATATTTTAATTTATTAATAACAGAGCAGTAACCCAAAAGTGTAGCGAGTTTTGAGAATATTTTCACTTTTTCATTCAATTTTTTAGTTAATTTGTAAAGTAATTAGAAAATTGTGATGTAACATAGAGTTAACAATACTTAATAGAAGGCTAGAAGCATTTACTTACTCTATTTCAGGCTAGATATCATGGAAAACATCGAATATTCTTCTATAATGCACAAGAAAGAATACAACTTGCCGCGAGGAAGGCTCGTTTTATATTAAAATATATTTTGATAAATTGATCGAGTTTTTGCATTTATCGAATTCCGGGAAAATGATAATTCCATTATTTGTTTTTGCAAAGAATTATAATAAATAAAGTGAAAATAGAAATCAGGTGAAGGTAAGACGCGTACCAGATCATCCCTAATTATCCAAATGACACTTTTTAGTGTCTTATAGGGTGGGAAAAAATTTTAAACTCATTTTTGAGAAAATTTTAATTTTTTTTTATTAATATATATATAGGGTGATAATTAGGTCTCTTAAAGGCTGTTTTGAATATTTCAACTTATTTTAAAAAATTTACCTATAAGTATTTTTGGTTTTTCGTGAAAATTATATATACAGGGTGGTAATTAATTTAATTGAAAAGTTTTTGTTTTGCCAAGAGTAGCAGAGTTGTTGATTCACAAAAAGAAACAAAGAGGTTGTCCTCTGCTTTTTTTTTTTTTTTTTAATGCAAGAAGGGGTGCACCAGTAAAGATGTAGCCCCTATGGATCTCGAAAGACCCTTGCATTACCGAAGAGAAGGGAAAGTTGTTTAAGTGAGAGGGTGTAGACGTAGGTGTCTATGCACCCTGGTTTTGAAGGTTTGAAGATCATAGGTGCTGGGAAAGATAGAGGCTGGGAGAGAGTTCCAGTTCCTTGAAGTCATGGGGATATATGAATTCGCGAATGAAGTGGTCCGGCACTTTTCTAATTTGACCGCGAAAGAGTGTTGGGAGTCGGCAAAACGTGTGCTGCGTGCAAAGCATGCTTTGGGGGGAATTATGCTTGATGCAAATAAACATACACACATATATATCGAGATGATATATCTGTATATATATTATTTATTTGTTTGAGACTATAGTTTCGAAGACTTGGTCTTCATCATCAGTCTTTCTTCAATTATAAATGTTTTTCATGAAGCCAATATCATATGGATATTGAAAACTTGGTGTTCAAGCAGAGGACAACCTCTTTGTTTCTCTTTGGTAATTAATTCTCTTAAAGGTTGTTTTGAATATTTTAAATATTATATACAGGGTGATAATAAGTTCTCTTAAGGGCTGTTTAGAATATTTTAACTTATTTAAAAAAATAAATTATAAGTTTTTGTTTTTTCGTGAATATTATATATACAGGGTGATAATTAGGTCTCTTAAGTGCTGTTCAGAATATTTTAACTTATTTTTAAAATTTATAAGTTTTTTAGTTTTTTCTTGAATATTATATATACAGGGTGATAATTAGGTCCCTTAAAGGCTGTTTAGAATATTTTAACTTATTTTTAAAAATATATATAAGTTTTTTGTTTTTTCGTGAATATTATATATACAGGCTACTAATTAGTTCTTTTAAGGGCTGTTTAGAATATTTTAACTTATTTTAAAAAATATATAAGTAATAAATAATCATCCGCCTTTGGTCTGTAAAGTGACCAGCATACTATTCAGTAACGTAGATAAGGGAGGTTCAATGGAATCAACCCTCCCTCCCCCCATCATATATTTGACAGTTAAATTTTTTTAATCTTAATATTTCCCACAACGTCAAAAAAGTTTTATTTCAATCACGAGTTTTCACAGTTTTTATTAATCGGGAATTTACTTTAAATTGGAAGAATAAAGTCAAAGCTTTCCACTTTGACTGTTTTCTTCCATTATTTAATATAAAAAATTAAAAATTAAAACTCTAAATGAAGATGCGTCCAAGGAAAAAAATGCAACTGAAAATTCATCCTTGTGAGCCGGAACAGGCATTAGTCTAATCCTTGAACAAGAAAGAAGAAGATGAAGAAAACACGAAAAGAATGGTGAAATATCTATATTGAAAAAATAAATTATGTAATATTGTATTTAATGATAAATTTTTTAGAAATAATTAACAACAATTTTCTTATTTAACTCAATTCTACTAAAATATCAATATCTAGCTATTCCTATATGAATGACTAAATCACTGCTTTATTAAAAAAATATCTTCAAAAATTAAAACTATTTGGATGTTATATTCATAAATGATAAGTTTCAATGTAAAAATTTTAAAATAATAAAACTAACTAATTAAAAAAATTGAATGACTTAAAGATATTATATACTAGAATACCGAGTGGTGAACCGCAACGAAATATCGTGTACACCTACTTCCACTTCCACTGTGATTTCCATGTAGAAGACAATAGATGGAGCATTATCTAATGAATTTCAAAATAATTCCTCATAATTCCAAAGACGGTGTACACCTAATTCCAATCGCGGTTCACCTTTCGAGAATTCCCTTCTTCAACATTCCTCTATTCATAAACTCTTTAAGAGGTAGGTTTTCAAATATTTTTGAATCTAAATTAACCTCTAAATATTTTCTCATTTCAAGAAATCAAGAGTCTAACTATAAGCTTACACAATTCAACAAACAACGAAATCGATCAATTAATCAACCGATTGTCGTCAATTAATTTCAATATAAATACTTCGCTTAAGACCATTAATAAGTCTTGTATCTTCTTAAATCTATATAAATGAATAAATAATTATTTAATATTTTTGTTTCTGATCTTTGAACGTTTTCTCAGAGTAGGTTTTGGTCTACTCTTGTCTGTTTTGTGTAAAATATCAATTTTAAATAGTGAATGTGGTGACTGAACTCGATTTCCAACTTAAAAATCTGCGACCTTACACTCTTGTCCTATCTGGTTAATTTAATTGTTTTGAGAAAGAGAGAGATATCAAATATTAAAAACAATTTTATACAAAATTTCCAAAATTATTATATTAATTGTCATAAGTAGAAAATATTTAAGGAATAGAACTGCTATATCGCTATCAAATCTTCTATTAATTCTTCCAAATACATACAAGGATGTAGAAAATATTTTTTTTGCCTCTCTCTCTCAGAATCTTAAGAAAGGGCCTTGCTTTGATGGGTCCTCCCAAAAATAGGTATATAAAATTTATTATTTATAATTCTAGAGTGATTTTCTAAAACATAATGTTAGATTGAAAATAAATTTCTTCTAATATTTAATTACAAAAGTCTTGAAGTTGTATTAAAATTCAAATAAAATGCAAATAAAAAACATTTGAACTGAACTCATGGCATGCGAATAGATGACTTATACAGCATGATCGAAAAGTATATATACTTTAGACTATTTAATTGCAATCCCAATCGAAGAGAACTGGTTGAACAGAGTGTACAGTGGTGACATCATTTTAGCTTAGACTTTTCGTTGCGTCTTAAAAGGATATGGAGCCAATGATTTTTATTTTACCATACAGGGTATGGTCAAGTATTGTAATCGTGCATGAAAAAAGTGTTTTTTTTTGCTTCTGTTTTTTCGAAATATCTCAAAACCGGCTAAACTATTTTGATTAAAAAAATGGGCGTAATAACCATGGCATTTGGGTCTACAAAAAAGCTTTATTAAGTGAACATCGAAAAAATTATACTTTTCGAGATAATAACATTTTGTCAAAATGTATGATAGTCTGTTAGTTGCCAAATTGTTGTGGACGAGCTTGCTCAAAAACTAGTGTGAATATTAAAACCAAATTGCACACCTAGTTTTGGTGCATTGAGATTAAGAGCTGGTTAGATTTTGGTGCACATTGGCCCAAAATTAAGGGGCGGAGTGTGGGGTTAAAATTTAAAAATATAATATTTTCAAACTAAAAAACAAGAAAAATGAAATATACTATAAAATGAACATTATAATAACGAAAATGTTTTTTGTTCTGGTGCCAAAATTAGGGGGCGGGGGTCATAAAATGAAATCTAGGCCATTTGAGCAAACTGAACCAAATTTTGTATTCAAAATCAGTGGGCCCCCAGAACACTAAAAATGCAAAAACAAACCACCAAAAATAGGGGGGGGGGCAAAAATGAAAATATAGCCCCTTGGACCAAACTCAACCAAAAGTGTATGGTAAAGTCAAGTGAATTCCACATCAGAACGTGTCAATTTATTTAATAAATAAATAAAAAGTCCGTAAAACATCTTTTGAGTTTTTTAGCTTTTTTTTTCTTTTTAATAATTAATAAAATAATCGATGTCGATGCATATAGAGAAAAAAAAACCAAATTCCAAGGTTCTACAAAAGAACCCAAATATTCCTAACATAAAAGAACCTTACAAGAATCTGTTTAGAAGAAATAGAAAAATGTAAATCTTATTTTCATTGTTTTGTTTATAATTGATTGCTTCACTTGTGTAAGCTTAATCAAAAAGGTCAAATAAAACAGAAAGAGAATGAACACATTTCAACTTTAATGTATTTCTTTATATTTTAAGTAAATAATCAGTGGAAATGAAATTGCTAAAGATTGCAACCTGTTGTTTTTATAGAAAAAATCACAAGAGTTGGAAGGTCATCGTTTACATCCCCGTGCTTATACTATAGAATGCAATCGACAGAATTGTATAGGCAACAAAGTCCGGCTGCAAGCCGTGGGAACTTCTTAAGCAACGCCACCATTGAACTACAAGTGCGTCCAGGCGCAAGGTTATCACCCGCGCGTGCCAAAACGTCTGCAACCTGTAATTGTAACCCAGTTCCCCTGAAATGATGCAACCTGACCTGAGCACCTCCACCACGACAATAGCCAGCAACTTAACCTCGAGCGATTACGAAAAATCCTCTCATTAAGATTATGACCTGACACTCAGTGAAGGAAGCCTATCTGAGCAACGAGATTTCGTTATTTAACTAAATTCTGCAATTTTTGTGACATTTCTCGTAATATTTAATGTTTTTTTTTTAGTTAATAACATTATTTCATTTAAATATAAACAATTGTTGAAGGTAATAATAATTCTATTTTATACAATGGACTTGGATGTCCTCAATTTAAAATAGTCGGATTTTTAAATTAACTTAAAACTACCATTACTCTCGGTCGCAATTAGACCAAGCACCATTTACTCCTTATATGAAAAATATTTTTAAATAAAATATAAAGTAGTGAATATACCAAATATAATTATTTCGAAGTTGTCTCTGTATGACTGAAGATTGTAAGTTGCGGGAATCTGGATCCCAATAACTGATACTCTTTACTCTTATTTATATGTCTTCTAATCTTTTTCTACTTTTTTCCCCTTTCAAAAATTGTGTATTGGTATAAACTCTTTTGCCAACTTTATAAAATATTGTAACTAAATTGTTGTATAAACACTAAGTGGGACTTAAGGTCCTATTGTGAAATAAATAAATAAATAAATAAAGACGATGACCGAAATCGAGTTCCAGACTCTTAAATCATATAGGGTTGGAGAATGTGATGATGTTGATTCGTACCTAATTTGATCACGGAGGAGGTTAAAGTTTCGAAAATTGGTGTTTTGCGGAAATTAGGTTTTAATGCCGCTGTCGCCCCCCCCCCCCCCAAATAATATATAAAACAAGTAAAATATGATAAAAAATAGTAAATGTGTTATAATAAACAACAATATGTTCTATATCGTGTAGAATAAATCATCTAAATTTTAACACCATTGTATTTTAAAATTACCTTAAAAAAATTTCCGGCTTCGCAAAATGTGCCGCTTCTTAAAATTTGCCGCCGGGGGCAAATTCTACCCCCTCTCCCCTCCCTAGTTCTGGTTCTGCGAAAAAATTCCATGGTAGTATTATCTATAGATAATTTGGAGTGTCTGAAACATCCCATATGAATTTACGGTGGACTTTACCATACCACTATTCTCTTTCGGGTGCTAATAAATTCGCCTATTGTGAATTCAACCAAATTTTTTCGTAAAGACAAAAGTTCATTTTTTTAATAATACTACCAAGCAATAATTATTCTTTCGCTGATTTTTGCTAATAAGGCCAAAGATTTAGTTATTTATTTTTTAACCCAGCTCCACCCCATTTAGAACATCTAATTTGTATATTATTATTATTTATTCATCTTATTGATCGTCTCTGAATTGCATCCCTGGTGACAAAGTGCTTGAAGGCCAGTCTCTACAGTTCGAGCCATATTCGATACAGGGGCGAATTTGAGCCTTAAATAAAGAAAGAAGTTGAGTTGGGTGAAATAGAAATAGAAAGCTAAACTTTAATGCAGCAGCTTTTGGTACAGAAGTAATTTGGTCATTCCAAGGAACCACAGAATTGGATATTTTATCACGAAATCCAACGAAATGTTTGCATTATTTATTTTATTAACGTGTGCCTAGATATTAGATATAGCAAATCCTCTAGTTTGAAGTAAAGTTAACTAAGTTAAGAGAATGTTTAAAAGTGTATATGTCTAGATTAATTAGTGATATCATTATTTTAATAGAAGATGAATTTTGGGTATTCGGAAAGTAAACCTCGCAATAAGTTCTCTTCCCAAGGAAAAATATCGATAAAATTACTTTCATTAAATCTCCATGATAAACTATCCTATCAAAATAAAAACAGATTTGCTAATGGTGAAGTTATTTTCATTATAATATTTTCAGGTATCTTCTTTCATTTTTGCATATGTAGTGGTTTCTATTGGCAGCCGATTTGTAATCGTAAACGTTTTCTAATTTATTTGAGGTTTTCAGTTATGTAAATTAATGGGCTTGTAATTGATTTTAGTATCATCTTCTAACAAACTAGCAACAAAAAACAATAAACTTTTTTTGGGACAAATTTACTACATCTAGATAAAAAAGTTTCCCCCGTTAAAAAAAGAGATAGGTTTCGCTCACAGGTTGAACAGCTATTAAATATCGAGCGTTCTTAAGATGCTCATGTATGCGCCTGATTTTTCGATTTTATATATATATATATATAGTGTTTTTGTCTTCTTTCTAAGTGGAAACAAATTCCATGCAGTGAGTTATCTGCACGGGGCGTGCACAAGGCTCAGGATAAACAAACATAGGCGGTCTCTGAATCTCTATCAGTCCAAAGAATCTCTTGGCCCCATGTGATGGATCGCTCTGCTTCAGGTTCAGGTAGGAACATCCCGGGAACGAAACCGAAGAGCGAAATCGAGACTAGGGAAAGATGATCTTCTACCAAGTCACCCTTTGCCTTGACGTGCCGAATTATGCCAATGAGACATAGGATATTTAAAAAAACACTGTTGCAAACAAACATATCAAAGTAAGAATAAAGTTATTCAGTTATTTCGAAAATTTGATTAATTTGAAACCATGATCATGAAGAAAAATGTGGCGTAACTTCATGTGATTCAACCATACTTCACTCGTATATTTATATAATTTTATAGATATCATACAACAAATACATCCCCCCCCCCATAAAACTATCAATTAATTGAATGTCTAATTAAGAAATGGAGGGGAAAAAATTGTTTTTCTGTGCCTTTGGTAAATAAGAAGAAAGTTTTGAACACTGCCGTGGAGAGAGGAAGAAAGCATTTTATTTGTTTCCTTCAGTGACCATTTGAAACCCTGAAGAAGGAGGGAAGAATCCTCCGAAACGTCGTTTTTTTTTAATGATATTGATGTGAGAAGGAGATACACCAGAAGGTGTATCCCCTAAAGGCCTGTATGGGATGGACAGAGTAGAAGGAAAGAAGCCGGGATCACGAGCCAAATCTCAGAAAGTTAGATACAATCCAATATCCAATTTACTAAGTTTTTAGGGGCTTCGAGCGGTGGTAAATTCTCTGTTCGATAAATTAGGTTAAATTTATCTCCCACTTAATTTTTTTTCCAGAGCCTATACTTACAGAAAAAATGTCTGGGTATAGCCGGGAATCGAACCCGAGACCTCCGGGTTGCCAGCCAGACATGCTGACTACTATACCAGGGAGGCGGACTGAAAGGAGGTTTGAAAGAAAAGGAGAAAGGATTCCAATAAATTACACCTTATTTGATATGTGTTAATTTTTTCTTTCCTCACTACCCGTGGGCTGCCTTCCATTACATTCAATTAAAAGTTCTACCAGTCCGTCTCACTCCAGAGAAAATTTTATTTGCAAAAAAAACAAACACAAATATAATAAGTTGTAGAGTGTATTTAATCGATTTGTAAGAAATTCTGTATATGCAACCTATATAACCTTATAAAAATGACTCACTATTTGAAATTGATAGTGGCCGAAAAAAAAGGGGGGGGGGGGGTTTAAAAAAATTTCAAACAAAATTCGAAAAAAACTTATATTTCTAATAAAATATTCTCATAATTAAAAGGAGATACTATTAATTGATAATGGACCCAAAATTAAGAGAGGGGGAGGGGGTTCTTTTGTAAAGTAAATAATTATAAATTATTTTAATTCAATATTAAATATAAGAGAGGTCAGGTGTATGGTAAAGTCATGTGGATGGCCACATCAGTTTATTTTTTATTTTTTATTGGCCTTAAATTTGATTTTTCTTTTCTTTTATAGAACCAGAATTACTCTAAGCAAAAACATTTTTTGTGCATGTTTACACTACTTCGCCAAACTGCAGATGGTAAAGTAATAATAAAAATTGTCCAATTAAATTACAATTCTAAACATATAAAAGCTTAAATCCAATAATTTAATAAACAAGTTTATAAATATTTTTAGCTTATAATTATAGAGAAAATCTACAGGTATGGACATCGAATCCTAAAGTGTTAAAGGAAATGATGGTGATGGTGTACGTGCAATCGCAGATGGTCGTAGCCAATTCTTCAAGTCTATTAACGATAATGAGTTTAATTTGCGCTAATCGATCTTTAAGATCGAAATAAATGAATAAATAACGTGTTGAACCTTTCTCTGGGATGTAGGTTCTTGGTTCTATCTATAATACGTGGTGGTTTGCGTGTTGGCTTATGCAGAGAGAAGAGGTAAAAAAGGCCAACAAAAATAAAACCTATGACAACACTCTGGGTTCTGGATCCAGGACCACCAGCACTGACTGGACAGTTAAATATACATACCTGTGGGGTGTGTAGGTGATACCTGAAACAGACGACAAGTTCGATTAGATGTTGTTTTTTGTTGTTGTTTTTTTTTTTTTTACTTTTTAGAAAACCAAAACAAAGTGCAAGGATAAAACTTTTGAAGAAAATGAAAGCAATCACAGAACAAGAGTTATCTAATAGCATTGAATAGTTTAAACAGAAGTTCCTAAATTGTGCAACGAGGCCTCTTCACAGGTGCGCCGCTTGGCTTCATAATTAATTGACATTAAGGGTCATTCCAGTCCCTCCATTTACCATCTACCCTGTGTTAGTGGTAAAAAAACATTTACTTTGCGACATACAACCGGCCCTAAGACTTTCTTTGAAAAGTTTTAACAGAACTTCCCAAATTGTGCGACGCGGCCTCTTCACAGGTGCGCCGCAAGGCTTCATAATTAATTGAATCAAGACATTTGGTCTAACTAGACAAAAAACAAAGTGAGAAGATAAACATTTATTTATTATACATTTTTATCTCTTACTTACGATTAGTCATACATAAGCCGAAAAAATTTAAATTTGACAAAAATATTAATTTTCAAGATAATTTTATCGATTCTAAGACACGAGTATTTAGAGAAATCAAATAAAGTATTTGTTTTCATATAATATGTACTTTTGCTTGAAGTGACCTCGGATTTATCCGATGTCACTCAATGACCCGCTCTCTGAAATCTTAGCTTGTAGATATCTTTTATTTTTTGTTTATTTTTTTGTTTTTATTCTTATTTTTTGTTTTTATTTATGTTTTGGTAATTTTATTCATCTTTTTGTTCATATTTTATTTTTTATTTATTTACTTATTTGTTTTTTCTATTCATCTTTTTCATTTTTGTTTTTATTTATTTGACATAGATATGTATAAAATTTTAACAATGCGACTACTGTAAATAGAGAGGGAGAGAGAGAACATGTAAATACTACCACTAATTGTATAGACCTAATTTGTAAACTTCTTATCTGTTGTAAGAGGGGGCACCCTCCTGCGCGACCAAAATAAATATTATATAATAGGGCACCATGGCATAATTTTAATTAAAAAAAGTCGTCACGACTCGGAAAAATTTGGGAACCCCTAATATTGAGAATATAATGTAGTATATATTGCGATTGCCTGCCTGGTATGCAGAGTATTCATACCCTTAACTGATTTGCCAATTGAGTTGTCTAACTGACAGGGGCTCCCAATATACGAGGTGTTGCTATTAAATGAAATGCCAAATGCTGCTACTGGCAAACATGCCTCGACAGGTTTGAACATGATTGTGTCTGTTGATGATTCCCCCACCCTCTGATCGCCTGTTTTAAATTCACTCTTATCACGTTACTACATAATATATGAGATATGTTGAAATGTTATAATCGAGCATTAAAAAAAAAATTTCTTTGTATTTTCGAAATATCTCAAAAACGGTTGAAACTATTTATTATTTTCCTTATTAGTTCATTTTATAAAAAAACTTTGAAACGTGAAAAAATGTTGTGGCCCCAGTAATTTGGGATAAGTGCAAATAAATGCGCCAATCAATATTTCTCACGACGGCGCAAAAGGCACTTGGCGCGTCCCTGTATATATAATGTATTATTGGCTATTTATGTATATAGACAAAATTGTCTTTTTATACCTTTATTTATACTATCTTCTACTATACATTTATTGTTTTCGTATAATTTCACAATTTCTTCTCACAAAAGTAATACTTAACTTTCCTCTGATGGTCATATTTTTGTTATTTAGTCGAAATCTTCTAATCAATATATATTGTATATTTACTTACTTGAATATAATGAAATATTTAAAACACAAAAAGAATAGCTGCAGGTACAAACGATCTCATCTTGTCTCCAATTTTCTTGACAGATGTAATAGTTTTTTAAATTTTATTATAGATTTCTTAAACAATCTCCAAACTCTTATCTGATGAAAATTATATGTATGGAATCTTTTTATTTATTAAATAATAATAAAATAAATCTTTCTTTATAATCTTGTATCTTCTCTGATATTCTGTTTATGCATTATCCCTTTGGTTGGAACGATTTGTCTCTTCTAGTCAGTGGGAACAAACTCTGGATGTGTTTTTTTTCTTATTTCAAAAATGAAATATTTCATTTTCACTGTTCAATGTAATTTCATAAGAGTAATATTTTTGTTTATTTAAGCTATTTATTTGAATTTTTTATAACATAACATGACCAACATAAAATATATAGCTTATCGTGGATTATATATAGAGACGTTAAATTCAAAATAATCTTGTAGTGTTTATATGTTTAAATTTGTTTTTAAATTACATGCAAGCGTGTTGATATTTTCGACTAGCTGCAACTCCCGACCCCGGCGGGCCTCTTGCTGGCAAAAGGGCTTCGCCCCCTGGACCCCACCCCCGCCCCTCAATCCTCTTCCTTTCCTCAGGACCCCCTCGCTTTTGATCACACTCCACATCCACTAAAGCTACCCTCCTAGCCAATAATTTATATATTAGGATTATATGCCACAAGTTACCTGTAGTATAATTTTAATTTTAGAATTATCTATTCGTTTCAGGCCTACAATCAAAATGTATTTGATTTATTTATTTAATTTATAATGCATACAAATATAGGAACATGGGCCCCATCTAGTATTTATACAACATTTTACTTACAATATCTTGCAAAATTAGAGTTTATACCAATACAAAAATTTAGAAGGCGAAAAAAGTAAAGAAAGATTAAGGGCCTGTTGTATGTCGGTTGGTAAAATCTTTGTAAAAGTTGACAAAGGGTAAAAACTTACAATTCACCTTGTGCCCGGCAGGCCAATCAGATGACTCGAATTTTCATTCTAAGGTTTTACCCTTTGTCAACTTTTACAAAGACTTTACCAACCGACATACAACTGGCCCTAAGGGGCTGGCATCTGATTGGCCATCCCAATCCCTCCATTTACCATCTATCCTGTGTTAGTGGTAAAAAGCGTTTACTTTACAACAGGCCCTAAGAGATATAAAGTAAATAAGATTAAGGTTAAGTAAGAGTAAGTAAAATTAATATCAACTTAGTATTTAAATCCATATGCATAAATATAAATATATAGTTATAATAATATAAACATGGTATACTTACCTAAGTCTTAAGTTGTAAATTATACATCAATGGAAAGTGCAAAAAATTTTATTAATGATGATTTAGTTTATTAATATGTTATTTTAAATGAAATGAGTAAATATCTTATGTCAAAAAAAGGCCATGTATATTCTCAAAGGTAGGCGTCAGGCTTATTGGCTGTTTAAAAACAACATTACATAAAAAACAAACTAATTAAAATGTTAAAAAAACGACTTCGAGGTACTAGTTTTTGAATACATTTCCAACTATGTTCTAATTTTGAGACCTCTGTGTGCTATACATTCTCCTGGAAACTCATTCGGGAAGACATACATACGTACAGACAGACAGACATTTTCTTTTATTAATATAGAAGAAGATCGAGACTATGGATTGTATAATAGATACATATGAATATATTGTGGGTTTTTATTTTATAAGGGAGTTAAATATTTAACATTTGATCACTATGCTCATGGCGGAAGTTTAGTTTTCGTAACACCCCATAAACATACCTTATAATTAAATATGATTTTCATTAATATTTTTCGGCGGGAACTTATAATTAAATATTTTTGAATTCTAGGAATATCGACTTATTTAAGAACTATATTAACCTCATCATCGAGCATCCGCTCCTAAGACTGGTTTGACACATACCATTATATTTCTCCACATTCCATCAACACATGGTATAGGTTAGAAATTTTATTTTATGGTATTTACACTTTTTCTTTTCATCCATTTTTTAAGAGTTCTTATCAAGTAATGAAGTAAATCGGTTTCTATTGACGTCAACAGAATTAATTATCTGACGCTATCAAGGATAAATTCTAACCCCAGAAAAACACAAGCACTGTTAAATGAGACAAGAAGAAAGTGGTTATAACCTTCGTTCATTCCTTGGCACTTTGAAGTCTTGAAAAACGAGCGAAGATCCTCCGAAACATCGATATTTAAGGGACTGAAAATGACAACTAAAAAAAAAATATTCGAGATTTGTAATTTTCGTTATCCATTATTATTATTCTTCCCTAGAAGCTAACATTTCATCAATACAGTAGTCCCGAAAACTTGGCAATCAATAACTCGACCACACACTGGCAGGGCGAAAAAACCCCATTTTCATGTAGTAAAGGCTCTATGCCTTAATAAAGTACGTACTTTTCCTTTGTTTAAGAGTATTTTGGCAGTTTATACTCTGTTGTATTCTCAAGCAAACAATTCATGCAAGTACAGTACTGTATTTTCTGAGGAAACCCTGGTAGGTACTTATTCTTTTTTAACCCCAATTTCACAAACTCGGGCACCTTTCGGTCCACATTAGGCCGAGTTTTCGGGACTCTACTGTACTCCATTAAATTCTAGCAGTCAGTCTCTAATACAAAATACTTTTAATTTATTAGATAAAAAATGTGGTCCATAACAAGAGTAGAATTTTAATTACAAACAAAATGCATTCTATAATGGAAATTTGTCTCTTGATAGGGACCACTTTTTGTTTGTTTTCATGGTTCTATAGTGCAAATTTCATATTTTCTCACCTTTAATCGTAATTTATAATTTTCTACAATTTTTTAAATAATTTAACTGTATAGAATGACTACTTATATTAAATTATATTATTCAAGACTCATACCTGTAGATATTTGAATTGGTACTAAAAAAAATTATTAATTGCCCATCACTCGGCGAGGGTGGATAATTTTGACACGAATATTCCACCAGTTAGGCATCATGCGTAAACGTCACTGTCACCTTGGGCCCGTTTTCACGTGTCGGTCAACTTATCACGTCACATTATTAAATAGGTCACAGGCCAGGGGCTTCTTCTTCTTTCAAGACATTTTAGTAAATAAACCATAATTTATTATGCTTTTAAGTAATTTAAAACTCGCCCATGTGTAAATAAGCTCAATGTCAATCACTGTTTAGAAATTGATGCCAATTTCGAAAGAACTCTTTTAATATAAGTACCTATTTGATATTAGTATTATTTATAAATTACAATTGGTTTCTGATGTCCTTCTTCATATACTATAAAGTTTAATGCGATTATCAGATTATTAAAAGATTTAAAGAATTTTATCATAAAATTTTTGTACTTTTTTTTAGAATAAAATATAAATTATTGAGTATAAAATAGTCCTCGCCTAGGAAGAGAAAGCTTCTCTCAATAATAAAATAGATAATCAAATATTTAGGATAGTAGGAAACTAGTAACTAGTATATTCAGTATTGACTTTATAATATAGTGTTTCCAAATATTTTATTCATTCTCTTTTTCTAGAAAAACGGTAAGAGTTCTTGAATTTTTTTGAAACTCTCAAAAATTCATCCAAACAAAATGGTTAGAAAATATTTTTAGACAATCTAAATTATTAAATAATTAATGACGAAAAAATACATTTCTTATTACTAAGTGAAAAATAGTATAAATAAAATAAAAGTCAAAATTGCCAATATTAGCAGGGTTAAGTTTTTTAATAAAAACATAAGAGAGTATTGATAACTACTGAATCCGAGAAGTTAGGATAATTTGTATTATATGTCAGAAGGGTTGATTTCACCACCAACTAAGTCAATTTACCGTAAAGCATTTTGGCACAGGGGCTAAATTCCACTCGGGAGTGAAATCAACCCTTCTGACATAAAATAAAAATTATTTCTAACCCCTCGGTAATACAAATCCATAAACTTAATTAAATCACAAATTGTCGCATATCCATTGCTCATATTGTCCATTTAAAAAAAAAGTAAAAGGTACGCTATTTTGTCACCCATAAAAAAATCTAGAATACTTCCAATGACCATAGGATTCTAAAATTTAGCGACGTGGTAGAATTTGGGATACCAATAAAGGAAAAAATAAAAAATCCTAGACTTTATTACTTTCACCCCCTGAAATGTAATCTAAATTCATATCTAGTATACATGGAATCACCATAGAATTCTAAAATTTGATCTGATGAAATTATTTTTCTGAAACTTGGCTTTTACGCATTTCAAGCTACGCCATGAATTTAAGTGATATATCCTAATAACATAATTTTTAGAGGGGTCGGTAGCGCAATCGGTTAAATCACCAACTTTTCTACAGTTCGATCCCAGCAAGAAGCAAAGTGAATTTATTTGAAAATAATAAAAAACAGGCCCCTCGACTCCAGAAACTGACAATCTCTGGTTTAACAAAACCTCGCGCATGCGTAGGACAAAATTTCGCAACAAGCAACCATGAATCGTTAGAGGCAAAAACAAGATTACCCCAGGTGGTAACCAATCCACCCACCCTCGAGTGGAAACCGGGCATCCAGATTCTGGGGGACCCGGACCATCACGAAGTCAAGGAAGAAACAATGGAAGAATAACGCCAAAAATCCATGCATACCTGGGCACCTTTAACATCAACACAATCATCCGGCCAGGAAAATTACATAGCCTGACCAAGGAACTCGATAACACGTTCCGGAAAAAGATAGAGGCGAAGAAGGTCCAACCAGAAAGAAATATCAACAAGCTTTGCGTGATCCCAAGGGTCCAAACACAACAAATAATAATAATAACATAATTACTCTTCCATAACAAATTTTATCATTCTAGACTATTTTCTATCCGTATGGATCACTTAAAAAGGGAAAAATCGAAAAACATATTTTCTCATTAGATCTCACTACGTTTTTCGAGAAAAGGGTTCAATTAATCGAACTTGGTCTCTTTTTAAAGAAGTGTTTTTGTTTTTTGGGTAGGATACATAGATATTTTTCAAATGTGAACATCGAGAGAATCCCTCCCTTCTTAAGTCCATATACATAATTTATTCAAAGATGTGTTTTTAATTGAAAAAAATTTTAATATGTTGGAAAAAATAAAAAAAAATCACGTCATGATTTTTTATAATGAAATAATACCTACAAATAGATATTAATTAGAGAGCTATTAAAATATTCCCTAAGAAGCATAACATAGGATTATTTAAAGCATTCGCAGACCGTTCAAGTTACCAACCACCTGTGGCCATGAATATGAAATAATTATACTCCTTCTGCAACAAAAGGGGTGTGCTCGCAGATAAAAGCATTTTCTCTCAACACGCAAACAAATGAATGCATCAAAAAAATACCATTGAAACATTTCGATCGACTGAGACTTAAAAAGAAATAAGAAAAATAAGAAATTGAGTAATTTAAATCGAATTCTTTAGTATTTAAAGCAATTAAAATACAATTATATAGCCAGGTACATACGTCACAATGAATTTTACATTAAAGTTTGATAACAAAGTCATGTTGTGTTTTTAAAAAAATAGTATGTTATCGGAGAACGTAATGAAATATTTTACGAAAGATTGGAAACACAAGGTCTATAGATTTAAAAATAAAAGAAGCCTTCCCCAGTATAAATAAATTAGATTGTTACAACTTAGATTGCAAGATGCCCAAAACTATTTTAAAAACAAATTGTAAAAAAGTTGAACAATCTTTTTCGAGAATTGGTTTATCCCATCCCAGTTACTTCTAGAATTATTCTTAGTGACTTCCTTTAGAGTTCTAGAGACTGGAATTAACATCTCGTAGAGAGGCCAAAAAGTGCCATTTTTTTGGAAGTGCGTGGGGATGGATGGATGTTTTCGTTTTTTTGGCCCACGAATTTTTCCACACCGTTGCACCGATTGAATTGAAATTGAAAACCTAGCATTATTTTAACAACATGAAGCGCTGATTAGTTTTTGGTACATATCAGTCCACAAACATTAGTACTTTATTTCAGTACTTTTTTAGTTTTTTCTAAATATCTTGAAAATGACTTAACCAATTTTGATGAAATTTATGATCCTAATTAAGTACCTTAGGGGCCACAAAAAAGGTTAAATAAAGTTTTTAGTAAAATCATATTTTAAAGTACTTTACTCTAGAGTAAAATAGTACTTTTTTTTAATTTTTTATTTTAAATTCTTTAAAATTTATTCATTTGATCGTTTTAAGATGGCTCATTTAACCTAACTTAAGTAAGAATGGTTAGACTTCTCGTTGTGAAATAGTAAAAATTTATGAGGAAATTTTATAAGTAACCATAGCAACTGCGTTGTTTTCTTATCCGTTACCTTTTTAAGACATAGAGAAATCGACTTTAAACCAAAAATAGAGATTGATTCTCATCTAATACTTGAGGAATAACCATTCTATATTGGATTTTTGACGTTTCGGTTTTTATTGGTAACCATTGCTGAAGACATAGAGTAATCGACTTTAAACCAAAAATAGAGATTGATTCTCATCTAATACTCGAGGAATAACCATTCTATATTGGATTTTTGACATTTCGGTTTTTATTGGTAACCAATGCTGAAGACAACAAGCTTGAGTTGTTTGACATAAAAGAATTTAGTCTTTTTGATTTTAAGTCGATTCTTCCACGTTTTCAGTAGAGGTTGCCATTAATAGTCAAAACATCAAAAATGGAATGCAATAAGGTTATTCCTCTAGTATTAGATGAGAATCGATCGTTATTTTTGATTTTAAGTCGATTCCTCCATGTCTTCAGCAATGGTTACAATAATAACCGAAATGTCAAAAATCTAATGTAGAATGATTATTCCTCGATTATTAAATGAGAATTATTTTTAATTAATGTCAACATGAACTACAAATTGCAAGTGATATCTGATTAATAATAATTATTATAATAATTAATTTATAAAGAGCTTAACTGAGTCTTGAAAAAATGTTCACTTTTTCCTCCAATTGTTTATTTATAAAAATTAAGTAGGTATATTTACTAATTAAAATTCAGTAGGCATTCACTGTTCGGAATATGACCTTTCGTCGGCATAATTACACTTGTGATTCCAGTTCCATTAAGGGACATTGAGTTGAGTTATTGGAAAGCGAGGCAAATGAAGTAAAGCCAAATGCGCGGGTGATGCTCCTTGGGTTACGCAACCTAAGTGTGTCGCCGGAGCGATTACCAACGTTAGTCCATCGTGTGCCAGACCAATGGACACCACATCCACATTAGCACGGCCACGCAAATGCGACGACGATGACGAAATCCACGGAAAAAACTAGTCCTCTTCGCGCTGTTCCAATATTATTTTACAAATCACAACCACTTCTTCGCTCAAGTGCTTTTAAAAAAACGAATAATAATGCATTTTCTGCTTTAAAAGTCAAATTTCGTAATTGTCCATTGGGTATATTTATTTCACAAAGTCATTAACCTCGCTTGTAATGTGATTGTTCAATGAATTCAGTTTACCTATATTCCATCCTAAAATTTAATTTAAAATAATTAATAATACAGGGTGGGGCATAAAACCACATTTTGAAAAGGTATAAAAATTTAAAAATTTAACTAGAAAAAAACTGAATATATTTTTGAAAAGAACATAAAATCAACTTTTTTAAAATGTGTTTTAAACATTATATCAGACAAAAAAAAAGGGGGAGGGGGTTCAAAAATGAAAACTCTAGCCCTTTCGACCAAACTCAACTAAATTTTGTATACATATTCTGTGGACCCCCAGAAGTCTAGAAATGCAAAAACTAACCACCCAAAATGTGGGAGGGTCAAAAATGAAAATTCTAGTCGTTTCCACCAAACTATGTATACAAAATTTGGCTGAGTTTGGTCGAAAGGGCTAGAATTTTCATTTTTGAACCCCCCCCCCCTCTATTTTTTGACTGATATA
Source organism: Forficula auricularia (assembly GCA_024734495.1). Taxonomy (NCBI): domain Eukaryota; kingdom Metazoa; phylum Arthropoda; class Insecta; order Dermaptera; family Forficulidae; genus Forficula; species Forficula auricularia. The sequence goes on along the minus strand of JALMQS010000816.1, from coordinate 5,359,552 downwards.
ATGTTTAAAACACATTAAAAAAAATATTTTATGTTCTTTTCAAAAATATAATTAGTTTTTTTTCTAGTTAAATTTTTTCATTTTTTTATACCTCTTCAAAATGTGGTAGATCTTTATACCCCACCCTGTATAATTTTGTCTAAAAGTTAGCAGAATTTATAAATTTATTTATTTATTCATACACAAATTAAAGAGTGTCTATTTTGTACATAATGTGAATAATTGTTTTATCAAATATACAAAAGAGTGAATTGATTCTACCAGTCGCGTGCGGTCCATGGATGATATAATATTGTATATAATGTCGACTTCATAATTTCAGGAGGATCTTTAAATTTTCAAATATTTCTATAAAAAACATTTTTTTGTTTTGAAAAGTACCTATATTGGTTCTCGAAATGAAATAAAATTGTTTACATAGTTTCAAGGGGGAATTAAAATAATTGATTTTCCGAAAAGCGTGCGGATACAAGGTTTGAAGTTCCGGCCTGGTATATTTTCCAGTTCAAGCATGTCAAAGACAAGTCCAGACGAGTTTTAGTCAAATAAAAATTGATCTCGCTGAGGAACTATTAAAATAGAAATAATACAAAAAATAAATAAATAAAGATGATTTGAGAATTTCCGGACTAATTCATTTCTAACAACTCTCAATATATAAGATCGGAAATAACTAAGAGTGCCATAAACAAGTTTCTTATAGGGCAGGCTGATTCATTGTGGAAGATTTCCATCTCAGGGTCTGTGGAGTTTAAGTAACAAGTTAATTTCTGATTCCTACCAACACTCACACAAAGCAGTATCCGTTCGGGACGAAGGTCCCAAAATATATTTTTTAAAAATCTAATGTTAAATTAAAAAAAAACTTAGGGAACGCTGTGTAGGTTTTTTAAATTCTGAGAGATTGTTTTATTTATTTATTTTTTTTTTTTTTTATTTTTCTTAATTGTGAAACACCACGAACTCCAGCCTATTGAAATGTAATGTTAAATTTGAAAAATAACGAAAATGATGCCGTATTCGATGAAATTTTCAAAAAAAGATTAAAATAAAATTTCAAAAAATGAAGGGTCCTTTTTTTGGACAGCATCCCCTGGTTGAGAAGTCACCAACCGCCACTCTAAGCTACCTAAACAATATCCTAATTCTTCTCAATGAAATATCTATCTATTTATATGTAAACACTAGCTGCAAGGCCCGCCTTCGGCGGTCATCTTGCTAGCCAGGGGGCACGCCCCCTGGACCCCAACCCACGAACCCTACCCTCCCACCCTTCTCCCACCCACAACATCCCCCTAAACCCACCCAGCACCCAAACCCCCGCCCCCACACCACCACCCCGAACCCACCTCGTTCCCCCAACCCCCGTCCTCACACAACCACTCCACGCCGCCACACCCCACTACGCCTCTGGACCCTCACCTGAACCCCCCGCGCCTAGGCTCTTGGACCCCACCCCCGCTACCCCGCCCGGACTCCACCCCGCACCACCCTCGGACCCTCATACCACCCCGCACCCCATACCCAAACTCATCCCCTACTCCATTCCACCCCACGCACTCTAACCCCGCACCATCATTCCACCCCCGCACCCAGTTTTTGCATTTCTAGCCTTCTAGTGACCCACAGATTATATATACAAAATTTGGTTAAGTTAGCTATAAGGGTAAGAATTTTCATTTTTTGTCCCCCCCCCCCCCTTTTTGAGTGTTTTTTTTTGGTGGATTTTTTTTAAACAAAAATTATCAGAAATCACATCCTCTACAACATTGCTCATAATAAAATTTGCTGTAGGGTTAATAGTTTCAAAATATCAAAACGTTATATAGCTAAGAACGTAAGTTAGAAGACATCTGATGCAAATATGAAATTTCCTGATAATCCCTTCAGCCGTTTTTACGTGAATCGAAAGCAACTTTTCGCGGAAACCACGCAAACATACAGACATACATACAGGAATTTTTTGATGATGTTTTCGTTCATAACTTTGCTTGAAACGCATGCAAGCAAAATTTGGCGTGATTTGGAGCAATGTACAGACAAAACCTTAATTTTATATACCTATATAGATAATATGATAATGTTGCGATTTATTTATCTATCTATCTACCAAATATATAAATAAATGAAAATAAACATCAATTAATGCAGTTCCATTTGTATTAGAAAATCCAAACTTCTGGGGATTCCGAGACGCTGCACGGATTGATCAATATTTATTTTATTATGACATTCATCTCTCCTATCAACCTGATCGACCATCTCGCATATTAAAATTTAATAAATAATCAAATTGTTTTAACAAGACCCATAAAGAGTAACAGTGGAAAAATTTGGTTTAAATCAGAAAAAAGGGGTTAAATCTATCCTTTATAAAAATTTACATGTCTAGGTAATTACATCTTCCAATTTAATATTGTGAAAAAAAAATATAATTTTTAATCTTTAAGTTACATCAAATGTATATAGAATTGAGACATAAAACTGTACATATTTAGATAATAATGAAAATAATAAAGTAAAATATTAGTTAATTAATTTTATATCTCAATGCTACAAAAATTTTTATTATTCATTTCATAAGTACATATTACTAGTTATCTTCTTCTATAATATATTAAAACATTTTAAATACATATTTACCTTATAAATTAAAAAAAATATTATGTTGCTTAATAAACAAACCAATTACATGAATATTGCCTGCGCATAATCATATATAATAAAAATATTTTTTTGAAATAAAATTTTGTAATTTCACTTTTTTCATTATTTTTTCACTAGAATTATTTACTACATTTTAAAATATTATTTAGACAAATTTTCCAAGACATTTATTATTATGTTTGCATAATTTGAATTCCATATCATTGCAAAAAACAGTATATGTTTGAAAATGCAGAATATATAAATAGAAAGTGATTTGTTGCCAAGAGAAGGCCAAATACAACTTTTATCAATCATCAAGACTTTTATTGATATCATAGTAAGAAGAATACGACAGGTTCTTTTGATTATTAAATAAACATTAGACTAACAAACTCGAATGTGTCGAATTGGCATATTGTCGTAATAATTTTTTCAAATAAATTAAAAAAAAATTGTCTTACCTACATTTCGAATTAGTATTTAACCCTATTTTATTCAAATAGTAGTAGAAAAAAAATAAGACTTGAAGACAAAGAAAGAAATGTGTTTCCATTTATTTGTTATCGTGGGTATCAGAATTCAATTCAGATGATCATAATAATAAATTTAATCCACGTTTCAGACATTTTTAACCTAAATGAACAAAAAATAAAAATTCTAATTTTGAACGAATATACTTATACCTACTTAGTACTTTGCATGCAAAGCAAATCGAGTAATATTAGCATGAAAAATATATTAAATATATAAATTTATTTTCAGAAATAATAATTTTCCGTCCCACTCTAGAATATAGCAGAAATTATTTTTTTAACGAAATTTTAAATTAAGGCTAGTCATCTCTTTAGGGGATGAAGGGTTGACTTATTACACGCCTTATTAATATTTAGTGATTTGGAATTGCCCTAGAATCTAGTAGAAATTATTTCATTTATGAAATTTTAAATTAAGGGTAGTCACCCCCTTTAGGGGATTAAGTCTTGATTAGAAATCTTATTTCAAGCCATATTGATACTTAGAGATTTGGAATTGTCCTCGAATTTAGTAGAAATAATTTTTTTAGTGAAATTTTAAATTAAGGATAGTCTCCCCTCTAGAAGGTGAATGGTTGATCAGAAAACTTATTTCAGACCATATTCATACTTAGTGATTTGGAATTGCCCTAGAATATAGCAGAAATTATTTTTTTAGTGAAATTTTAAATTAAGGATAGTCTCCCGTTTAGGGAATGAAGGGTTAATCAGAAAAGTTATTTCAGGCCATACTCCTACTTAATGATTTGGAATTGGTACAGAATCTAAAATCGACTGATACTATTGTCATTGTCTATAAACTATTAGAATTTTCCTCCCAAATGGATCACCCATCCAAGAATTAGTCACGAATCATGTAGCTTAACTTTTCTGATCATTTAATCTTTTCTACATGCATTCGCTTATTAGAAGAATAAAGAAAAAAATGATTTTTTTTTTAATTCAAATGAAAATATAAATTTATATTTTGCATTGATTTCTATTGCGTTGTGATTCTCGGTTCGGTTCGATTCGGTTTAACTCTTTAACCGATGTGAACCGAGAAATTAAAAACCCATTTTGCTTATTCATTCAACAAAGCAGTGGATCAGGACTTTGAATTTTTTATGTTGATAAATCTTAAAACCCCTCTATCTTGAAAACCATTAATCAAAAAGATTTTATTCAAAGGACCTTTTTTGTAGAAAATTGAATTTTCTACACATTTTCTCTTTAGCTTTATTCTATTAAGTTAATATTTTAGCCAATAAGAGAGAATAAATGTGAATTATCATCTAAAATTGACTTTCTATTGATATAATTTTACAAATTTTATTACATTTTAACATATTATTTATTTTTCCATTTCAATACAGAACAAATAGAAAACTATTTCTATATAATTGGTATGTAATCTCTGGGAGTCCCACTAGCAATTTGCCGGTATATTGTTTTAAAGAAAATTACAAGAGATTCTCATCTATTAGATTCGAAACGGAATAGATTAATTTTAATTATATGTCAGAAGGGTTGTTTTTACCTATTCGGGAATCGAACCTTAGTGGCCTCTTAAAAGTCTATTTCTATTGATTACTTGATTTTTTTTCAATTTTAATTAATTAAAAATTTAAATAATCTATTTTAAAACACACCATTCGTTATTTATATAATGAATATAAATATTTGATATAAATTTTCATCAAAACCAGTAAGATTTTATTTCCAGACACCTACATTTTCATCCTTTTGCTTGATTACTTTCTCTTTCTCTTAAGAAATGCAAGGCTCTTTCAAGATCTATAGGAGTTGCTACTTCTTGTGGGCCCCCTCTGACTTTCAAAAGCATTAAAAAAAGACTCTAGAAGTCTTTGAGATAAATAAAATTATTAAAAAGAATTTTAAAATTATATAATTAATGGGTTGGTTTGATTTCTTTTAAATTTGGATCAGATACAGTGTTGAATGTTTGCAAATCACTTATTTTACATAAATGAAGTTTTTGTATGAATTATTGACTTAAACATTAGTCTTAATTTGTAACAGGATAACAGGAATAGCAGAGAATTGGACAAAAATTAAAAAAACAAAGTTTTTATTAAATGGGTCAGACGTTTCGTCAATTTATTTTTACTTCCTCAGTGGCCCATTTTATCACTTAGACTCAGACAAAGAGTGATAAAATGGGCCACTGATGAAGTAAAAAATAAGCTGACATGTTTTGATGTGGCCATCCACTTGACTTTACCTACCATACAACCTGGCCCCTAAAATTATTTATAATCATGTAGGGGGGGTTAGTTTTTGCATTTTTATACTTCTGGTGTCCCACTGATTATGTATACAAATTTTGGTTGAGTTTGGTAAATGGCCAAGATTTTTATTTTTTGACACTACACCCCCCCCCCCATTTTGGGCGGTTAGTTTTTGCATTTTTAGACTTCTGGGGTCCCACTGATTATGTATATAAAATTTGGTTGAGTTTGCTCAAAATTTTGATTAGCTTATTCTTAAAACAGAAATATTAAAAAAATTTCACACATACCTTTATTTTTTTTTATAATGATACTGATACAAGAAGAAGCTGCACCAAAAAGGTACATCCTCTGTAGTCAGCGGTAGACCCAGTATCGTGAAAATAAGAAGAGATTTAGGGATTGGGTCGGATTCGAATGTATCTGTGGAGGCGGGTCTTGATAGAAACAAAAATAATTATTTAATCCTTTATTAAGATCAATGAAAGAACCATTGCAATATGGTACATTGGCTGAGAAAGAATGCAATTCCTTTTCTAGCTGTTGTGATCTTTGACTCCATTTAGAGTTTAGAACATTTCAAATTCCATTTCAACGCGCTTTATCTAATTGAATTAAGTTTAATGATTCGTTTTAAGATAAATGGAAGAAATAAATTATAAATAAGATCGATTAACGATTGTTGTACAATTTTCGTCTCGAGAATTGTAAATAAAGCCAGGTGGGAGGTGCTGGCCAATGTAAATAAATGATAGCTTTAATTTGCTCGAGTCATGATCTTTTGATAGGAGAGCCCTGGCGCCTGCAGGAGAATATTTCTCAAAATCCCAAGAACAATATCGACGAGCACGCGGCATAAATTATGACAACAAATTAATACGTTGTTTAAACTACGTAATGTGTCGATAGAATCTTCACGATGGAGGTCGTGAAAGCCAACAGTGGTTCCTTATTTACTCGTGGCAATCGCAACGCCTTCCCAGCTGAAGGCTCGAGTACTCGCTCTTGTGGTCTTGTGGGTGGACCCAGGCTTATCTACAACAATAAATATTGCATTCATATGCTTATTGACTGTCCAACTGTCTCGAGTATGACGTTACTATATAATTAAAATTAATTAAATCTATAATTTTTAGGTATTTCAGATATTTAATTATGCACTCAGAGACTTGACATTTAAATAAACCTTCGAATTGAAAAATGTAAACTCTTTATTTAACTTTAAAACAAAGTTTACTTTTAATTATCTATTAAGCTTTTTCTCTGGTAATTAGTATATAGGTATCTACTCAAAGGATTTTTATTAATACTATAATGTGTCTTTATTTTTATTTTTTTTTTTTTTTAACTAACCAAATGATCAAATTTTGTCTTTACTTTTTAAGTAAGTAAAATTATTTTATCGATCAATCAAAAATGATACCAGTATTTAATCGGAAAGATTTAGTTTGACGAGCGTGCAGAGGTGATAATTCATAAAGAGAAATCAATTAAATAGTTCTCTGCTTGATGCAAATAAAATATACCTACATATATATATATATTGCAATAAAACCCCATTTTTAGTAAGAACTAGTTAAAATGCGTTTTACTGAATACTTTTATGGCAGCTAGAATTTGTTGATGTTGGTTGAGTTTTGTCCAAAGGTCTAGAACCTTCATTTTTTACCTTCCGCCTCATTTTTTAACCGAATAATCCAAAAATTACATCCTCATTAGAAGCAAAGTTGTATAGGAGGTAATTTTTGACATTTTCGTTTAAAAAATTTTGAAAACGAACACCCAAAATGAGGCGGAAGGTCAAAAATGAAGATTCTAGACCTCTGGACCAAACTCAACCAACATCAGTAAATTCTAGTTACCACAAAAAAGTTTACTAAAAAAAGAGTTTTTACTGCAACATATATAATTGTTAGAGACTATAGTTTTAAACGAGGAGTGGCCTAATATCGTGTACACCTACTTCCACTTCCACTTTTATTTCCAAATAGAAGACATTAGAAGAAGGGGAATTATCTAATGAATTCCAAAATAATTCCACATAATTCTAAAGAGGTGTATACCTAATTCCAATCGCGGTTCACCCCTCAGTTTTAAAGGTTTGAACTTCATCATCAGTATTTTTAATTAGAAATATTCTATTTGTTTTTCCTCATGGGTTTAAATTGGATAAGAATCTTAACAACGCTTTCGCCAAATCATTGATCCCTATATCCTCAAGAGACTGGAAGACTGCCAGTCTTCCCAGCGTCCTTTAACTTCGAGCTGCTTAAGACCCTTATCCACAGATATATTCGACTACTATCAAGTCCATAAAATTCCTTCCTCTTTTTATTTTCATGGTGTAGGGTGTAATCCAAGCCTTTAGGGGCTGCACCTTCTTGGTGTAACTCCTCCTCGTATCAATATCATTAAAAAATGAACAAAAACTGATTTGATGTAAGTAAATTCGTTTTATTCTAATAGTTATCTTACAAACATTAATGTGTGTGTGTGCGTGTGTGTGTGTGTGTGTGTGTTTTGCTTATTTCTTAATAAAATGTCTGGAACGTGGAGAAAAATAATTTTCAACCATGATTTTTTATGTTTATATGTCTGAATTTTGATGTACAAGATAACTCAAGAACTACAAAAAGTCATAGAAACTTCATTCTGGTGTCAAAATAATCGTATTTCCAATGTGGAGAACTGATCACATTTTGGGCAAAAGATATATTTTTTGAATGATTTTATAGATATTTTAATGTTTTATTATGATAAAAGAATAAACAAATTAACAGAAATGTTTTCAATTTCACTTTATTATTTTTTTATTTTTTTGTTTTTTATTTTAAAACGCACTAATAGTTCATTATAAATATTATACAATTATTAAAATTAAAAATTTGACAGAGTGTACCTAGTCTTGAAAAATGTGTCCTATTTCCTCCAATTTTTTTTTCATTACTTCAAAGTCAAAGTAAATAATTTAAATTTTAAATAAAATTGCTAAAAGTTAGAACTATAAAAATTATCCTATATGTCTGAAGGCTATCGATTTTTTTACTTTACTGTTGGATTAGTTTTACCTTATGAAATTTTGAATTTATTTTGAAAAAATTAAAAAAAAATGTACTGAAATCAAGTACTTACGCTTAAAAATAAGTTTTTAAAATCAGATAACACACCATGTTATGTACTCTATAAATATTCAAAATATCTCATTTTTTGAATCAAAATTTGTAGCATAGTCGATTCATTATTTTAAACTCCGGGGCAGGGCCAGCCCTTCCATATGGCGAACGGAGCGGCAACTCCACGCGCAAAGTTCCAGAAGTCGCCTCAGTGGTACTTAAAGAAAAATAAAGGAAAAAAATATTATTTTCGCTTTTGGATATTTTGATATTAAGGGTGGTGCCATAATTGGATCTCGCTCCATCCTAAAAAAAAGATATGTAGATACAATATTTTTCACGAAAATAAATAAAAATTAGATATGTTTTCCTTTCACTTAAAATAAATTTGCCTAAAATAATTAAAAGTTATTAAAATGATTTTTCAGTATAAATAGACGATTATTGATTGCAAGATCTCTTGTTTCACGATATTCTATCTTCTTTGATGAGCTAAGTAGGATTATTGAAAAGCATCATTATATAAATAAGGAAAATATTTCGAAATTTTACTTATTTATTTTTCCAGTAGAATTAAATCACTTCTTATAAGTTTTCCTATTTTGGAATTGGTTAGTTTGTGATTTATATATATATATATATTTATAAGTACGAAGTTTTTATCATCATTGAACGCTTAGATTCTTTTGAAATGCTAGTGACTGTTGGTTTTTTAGTTTATTAAAAACATTAATATAATAATGAAAAAAATTTCCTATTCTTATTGAAACATCAAAGTCTTGTAGGTTCCGCTTATGGAGAACAAAACAACAAGAAATAAATATCGGATAAAGAACGATAAAAATCAATAAGAAACCGATCTATAACACACAGTTGGCTCGTTATATGAACCAGTGGCTAATGAACAACTCCGAGATCACTGGTGACAAGTGATTCAGAAGGTTGTAATGCGCGTGAAAAACACCGCCTAGAACACATTATTAGCTAATCATACTCATGGAAAAAGATTGACAGAATAAAACCAACAACTTTTTTGTCTCTAGGCAAGAATTCTATTAGAAATGTCATTTGTCAATTTGCTTTAGGTAGAAATTTTTCATTCCGTTTGTACAGAACCAATCGTTGATCAATCATTAGCCTTTCTATTAGATTTCAATTTTTCCAGGCATTTGTAAGAATTCTATAATTCATGTTTATATATGTATAAATGTCATCTCGTAAAAGATACACACGCAATTTATTTCACTATAATAATTCATACTTTGCATATATAATAAAGAAAAATAATTACATAGGAGTTGAAATAATTTTTTCTTAGAATAAACGGTTGCAATTCAAGGGTGATGGCTCAAATGAACTGTCTGCTAGGCTGGAAAACTTGCGTCTCGTTCAATCCATAATTTGGAGGAAATATAAGAAAACTTATAAGAAGTAACTTAATTGAAAAGTTTTTGTTTTGTCTAGAGTAACAGAGTTGTTGATTAATAAAGAGAAACATAGAGGTTGCCCTCTGCTTGATGTAAATAAACATACACACATATATATCAAATATACCATATACAGGGTGTTCATAGAACTGGTTCATTAAAAGTTTTCATAGAAGGAGTTGAGAGAAAATTTTGAACTTTTATTTATTTATTAACAACTTTTGCACACTTTCTGCTTTGCCGCAATCGCCATCAACTTTCTTATTTTCTTTAGAACCCCGCAATTATTTTGCATCATTAGATTAAGTGTTAAAAAATTAGATGATTTTGTATAAATCACTTGATGTCTAAAATTTATAATTTCTGAGTTATTTTAGATAGTTTGTAAAATCTATCAATTTAGCAATCTTATTTCATCGATCTCATCTATATGAAGGTTCACAGTATGTCTATAATATAAGGAAATAGCATTTAGATTAAGAATTTTCTAATTTAAAAGAAATTGTATGAAAAGATTCAATTTCTCTCTTGGGAGTGAATCAACAAGAAATGGACAAAAGTTTTGTTTTTTTCTCATTAGATATTTATTCAAATCTATTAAAATGTCTAATCTGTGAGTTATTTTCATCTATCTTTTATATCAAATAATTATTATTAGGAAATTTGCATTTAAAATAGGTTAAGTAGTTTTTGAGAAAATGGTCAAAAACCATGTGAACCGTCAAAAAAACGATGTTTTTTGAAAGCATGAGATGCCTTTGAAAAAAGTTAAAATAATCATATGAAATGAAACATTGACTTGTGACATGGAGGTGAATTTTAAAATGCTAAAATTTACTTATTTTTTCTATATCCTATTTAGTTTGTGAATTATTTCCTTCCCTAATCATTAATTATGATTACTCTGAGATTTAAGTATGAAAACAGCTAATTAAATATGAAATCAACAAGGTAAGTAAGGTAAGTATGTAAACAGCGAGCTCATTGAGAAAAAGGAGGAGTTAACTAAGAAAACTGTGAGTTTAGATAAGTATTTGAACCGTGGTTAAGTGTTTGTACCGCATTTAAGTATTTGAACCTTGGTTAAGTATTTGAACCGTATGAAAACAGCTAATTAAATATGAAATCAACAAAGTAAGTATGTAAACATCAGTTTAATATGGCCAAATGGCGAAGAAATCGAGTATCAAAGATACAAAAAAAATAAGCTGACGTGTTCTGATGTGGCCATCCACTTGACTTTACCATAAAACCTGGCCCCTCACTTATATTTAATATTTAATAAAATTATTTATAATCATGGGGGGGGGTTAGTTTTTCCATTTTTAGATTCCTGGGGCCCCACTGATTATATATACAAAATTTGGTTGAGTTTGGTACAAGAGCCTATATTTTCATTTTTTGACCATACACCCCCCTACCCCCATTTTGGGCGGTTAGTTTTTTTTTGCATTTTTAGACTTCTGGGGTCCCACTGATTATGTATACAAAATTTGGCTGAGTTTGGTAAATGCCCAAGATTTTCAATTTTTGACCCCCCTCTCCATTTTGGGCGGTGAGTTTTTGCATTTTTAGACTTCTGGGGTTCCACTGATTATGTATACAAAATTTGGTTGAGTTTGCTCAAATGGCCTAGATTTTTAATTTTTAACCCCCTTCCACCCTCCTTAATTTTGGGTCGATATGCACCAAAATCTAATCAGCTCTTAATCAAAACTACATGTGAAATTTGATTTCGATATTCACACTAGTTTCGTACACAAAAATTTGGTAACGCACAGACTAACAACCAGACTAACTAACAGACATTTTGACAAAACAATTATTATCTCAAAAAATATAATTTTTTCGATGTTAACTTATAAGAGCTTTTTTGTAGACAGAAATATCATGGTTTTGCTCAATTTTTTTAATCAAAATAGTTTCAGCCGTTTTTGAGATATTTCGAAAAAAAGAAGCAAAACACCACTTTTTTCATGCACGATTACAATACTTCACCATACTCTGTATGGTAAAGTAAAAATTCAATCGAATTGAGAACCTCCTCCTTTTTTTGAAGTCGGTTTAAAAGTGTAAATTGTAACTGGGATAACTCCCGTATATTGAATAATATAAAAAATAAAAATGAAACATCAGCATCCTTTTTCTCTAACTTAATTAATTACATACTTCAGAGAGAGATATGGCATTGTCGTTCCAATCAGAAGCAAAACTTGGCCAATGGATCTAATATTCAAATAGGATATATTTGTATTCAAAATTATTGCTCTCTTTTATTATATAAGAAGTTTATATTCTTTAGAAGGAAAACAGTATTTCTTTTACGTCTGAAGTGTGGATCAAAAGAAGCTATCTATCGAATTTTGATTGAATAACGTTAATTTATTTACAGAGATGTCAAGAGAATCGAATTTGAAAGTCGTAAATGAGATTAAAAGAAAAAGTTTTTACGAATTTGGATGAAATTCTTTTGGAAAAGCCTCATTTGCATTATTGATAGAAATTGATAACTTTCACTTTAAATTTATATACCATTTCAAAAATCTTCTTTTTTTCTTTATATTTCTATTTATTAACCAGATATATGAAAAATTGGAAATTACAATCCTTTGCGGGAGGTTTGATGTAGATTAAACGAAACTATTATTGGTTCGTCATTACTAATAAAATGTAATATTAAATAAAATTAAAAAATTGTGTAATTGAAAAGTTTTGATTTTCCCGAGAGTAGCAGAGTTGTTGAATCATAAAGAGAAACAAAGGGGTTGTCTTCTGCTTGATGCAAATAAACATACACACATATATATATCAAATATAATTATATAATTAAAAAATACAAAACTTTATAAAACAATCTTGGAACTATTTATTTTGAAAGTAGACGATTCGGGAGAAATTCCCCCTTTATCAATAGAAATTTTATAAAAAATTTGAAAAAAGTTGTTTTCCCTAATGTTTCGAAAACAAGACTAAGAAATTAAATATTGATAACAGACAATTGTACAAATTGTCCTGTTGAGCAGATTACCTTTAATTCAAAAAAAAAATTATGAAAAATTACTTTTTTCTAAAAATTTTTTAAAAACATTAGAAAAACAATCCATATTGACCTTTTATTAATCGAATTTTTGTTATTGAAAATTTCGATCATTTCTAAGAATAATCTGAATGAAAAATCGTATTTTCGCTGCGAGTACCAAAGATGTTAATTTATAAGTAAACAACTAATGATTTTCTAATTGAAAAGGTTTTGTTTTGGCCAGAGTAGCAGAGTTGTTGATTCCTAAAGGTAAATCAATTAGGTTGTTCTCTGCTTAATGCAAATAAACATAGTCGCCTTAGAGTGTAAACCCGCTAACTCAAAACAAGGAAATTTTACAGGACATTAAAAAATAAACAAAATTTAATTTTGTTGTTTTAGGAAAGAAACAATTTTTCACATTTTTTTCTACAACTAATGATTGTAATTTTAAGTAGCAGTTTTACTTGGACCATCCTGTATCTCTTTTTCTTTCGAATTGTATTAATATGTCATATATGATAAACAATGGATTTAGCAGGATTTCACTGTAAGGCGATGATATACATATAATATTATATAACCAATATATATGTAATTTATTTGTTAGAGACTATAGTTTCGAAGGATCTTCATCATCAGTCTTTTTAATTTTAAATATTTTATCTATTATTTGTCAAGGGTTCAAATCGCCGATCGGATGCAGAAACATTGAAATTAAGAACTTTAATTAACTATTTTGTTGATATATGTTGTTGATATTAACCAAAAGATTTGCCTTTATTTTCTATTTAACCATTTTCGATAAAAGATAAAGTTTTCATTCTGAGAGTTGGCTGTTTTGAGTATAATATGATATCGTAATATTAATATGACTTATACTAATTAATGTATTAGTTAAAAATTAAATAAAGTTTAGACGATTTGTTCTTACCTTGGAAGGATGGCTAGTGTGTCTCGTCTTCTCTGGTCAATGACTGCCACACAAATGAATGAAATGCCGTTTTTAATTCCGACTATCTTGAATGCATTTCTCTAGGTGGGCTCGATTCTCTAAAACAGAAAATATAACAATATTTTTATTTAAAAAAGGGAAATTATTAGTAAAATATAAATGAAAATAAATTTAAAAGGAATTTCGAGATATCAATTTTTTAGTGATAAGCTAGAGTGCGTTTGCTCGAGATCGAAATATTTTCAATAGAAACTGGTAACGTTCGAAAAATGAGTAGAAGAAGAAATATTATTTTAAAAGTAGACGAAATCTTATTACTTTATGGAAACATTTGTATAAACAAATATGAAATAAATAACCGGATGTAGCTACCCACATGACATTACCTTACATACTGCCCCCTCTCTTATATTTAATAAAATAATTTATAATCATTTTCGAAAGAACCGCCTCCCCCTCCCCCTGAATTTTGAGCCCATTAGGAATTAATAATATTTCATTTTAATTATGAGACTATTCTATTAGAAATATCAGCTTTCTTTGATTTTTGTTTGAAAATTTTATTATTTTAAATTATTTTTGTATCCCCTTCTCCCTTTTTTTGGTCACTATAAATTTCACATAGTGAGTCATTTTTATAAAGTCATATAAGTAAAGTCCATGCGATATTTTTTATACAAATCGATCAAAGGTTCTTGGAGTTGTATTGATAGTTCTATTTTTGTACCCCCTGGCACCCAATTTTGGCTCCCGAAAAAATAATGCACTCTTTTTTATTATAGATCTCTTTTATAGTAAATTTCATTTTTCTTCGACATTATTATTGTAATCAAAATTAAATTTCTTTAATCATTTTGTCTGTCTACTTAATTTAATCAAATTATAATCTAATATCTACAGCAGTTTCAAAACTTTGTTGTCGTGCAACCTAAAATTTAGAGAAGAAGATTCTAATTGATTTTTGTCATCTTTAGGAATTTTATAATTAATAGATAGAAAATCACATTGAAATTAAATTAAATGAAAATTTATTTTAAGGTAGTTCTTTCACAAATGCGAAAATTCAAGAGATCTTCGAAACTTGGAATATAAGTTATTAAAAGCATAATAAACACACTGTTAAAATTTGAAGACGATTTACCAAACCAAACATGTAATAATTGCAATTAAAAATTAAAATTTTTACATATGGTAGATTGGGAAAGGGTGGGAAAATGATCATTATTTTTTTTTCATTGAAGTACTTTCACCATCTTGATGAAAAACTAATATTTGTTAGAATAATATATTCAGAGTAACTTAAAAGAAAATTGAAATTATTTACCTCGTAGTTTTGATAAAAAAAACAACATATTTGGGCGATTATTTTTAGTGGAGGGGATATAATATCAATGGCTTGGAAAGGATCCATTCATAAAGAGAATATAGTAGTGTAAAACGTACAGTCATGTTAAAAAACATAACCTCAAATTTTAGCAGCGTTCATATTTATGGTATAGAGTGGTTAAGAGGCTAAAACTGTTTGTGTGCATTGTCGCGAAAGAACCGCCTTAATATTCTCTCTGTTATAAAATGACATTTGCAAGATAGTGAAGGGTTGAAAAATAAATTTCGAAAAAACGAAAATTCTAGTCCCTAAATATCAAACGGATAAATGAATTGGCGAACGCGTGCCGGGTTGTATGATGGATTTCGAAATCTTTACTCAAATCCCAATCTTCTACTAATTTTATGCATTCTTCAGAGTTAATTAAGTAGCTTATATCTTAGAAATAATATTTAATATTTATTATAATTTTAATAAGTTTGAAGAATATTATCTACTCTTCTAAAGAATACCTAATACCTATAAATAATTCCTATAATTTATCTTAATAATAATGAAAAATGTATATACCGTAAATTAAGGGCGTTATTCCTGTCGATTCTCCTCTTGTGTAGATAATGCAGAAACTCAAGGGGCTGTTGATGTAAGAATGAATGTCCTTGGCAATGATAAGTTAATATAAACGCCTAAGAATTTATATATAGTTATTACTTTTCGATTAAATGGATATATTCACTATTGAGAAAAAAATTGGCGCCATCTGAGTTTTATTATAATAAAATTTTAAAATATTATCTGATCTCATTGGATTTATAAATACCTATAGTATTTAAAAACTTCTTTCTCTGATGCACTACAACTTCATTAAAGCTCATATAGATTCTTGACACAACTCCTGAACCAATAAGTCTATTTAAGAATAATAACTATAACGGGACACTCTTAGAAACTAAAGCGGGAAAATTTCTCAAATTCCTCACAACTATCCAATAGCTATTATTATTTTGTAAAATAGAATTGTAATTATATTCGTATAAAATATTTTCTTATTACTTGTTCATGTTTTATAGAAAATTAATGGAAAATTTTTACAAATTGTTATTTATGTTATAATTAAGAAAACTTCTTTAGAATTTTAATACAATTGCATTTGTTTTTTTAAATAAGTGAAGTAATAAAATGTTTTATAGATCATAAGAGAGGATTCCCGATTTAGTTTGAAACGACAATCATCTATACCAGTGGTTCCCAACCTTTTGTGGCCCATTGCCCCTTTCTGGAGCTTGACTAACACCTATCGCCCCCTTTTCATTTTCATTGTATGCCTAATTTTAATTTGAAGTAAAGTTTAAATAATAAAGCAGTTTTATTATTTTAAACATTTTTATTACCGTATATAAAAACAACTAAAGCAGTTTTATCCGGTCACTCTTAAATGAAATAGAAAAAAAAATTAAAAAGTACATTTTTTACTGATTTTTTTTAAGAACAAAGAAGTGAAATAATTAACTAAGACCATTGATGTACATTTAAAAAACAGGAGTACATATTTTCATTTTTAAATTGGAATCTGGAATCATACTTCAGATCTAGAAACTTGGTCTGCAAAGAGGCATCAAGCTTATCCTCAGCTTCAAACGAGAGTGGATCTAGAATCCAATCCAGAATTTGTAGTTTGGACAAATCTTCAAATCTTGATTCCATGTCAGTTTTTAACTGATCAAGGTGATCAATAAAAATTAGGATTTTGTCTTCTGGGAGTTCAGGAGTCTCGTTATCTGACACTGAACACTTTTTAAGGGTCGGAAACTGAATCAGCTCTTTACAGCCAATATTTAACTTGTAAATATCAAACTTGGCGATAAATGATGAAATAATTCCTTTGGCCTTGATAAGGTTCATCTTGCTTCAAATTCTCACTTAAAACAAGATCAGTCGTGTCGAGAAACTCAGTAACCGTGTCAAATAATTTACCCCAAATCGCCCACTTGGGGGCGATCGTCCCCAGGTTGGGAACCACTGATCTATACCTTCTCATTTTGAATAACGTGATAAAAAGACACCTAATATCCCTATTTATATTTTTATTTTTATTAAAAAAAGTAATAACAATCGATATATGTTTAACAAAAAAGTTTAATATACTGGATGAGGGTCGAGTGGGCTAGGGGTTAGCGTGCCAGCCAAGTGGACCTGGGTTCATATTCGACTCGAGGGATCCGGCTAAAACCTGACCCCGGGGTAGAGACAAATTTTAAAATATTAAGTAGTATCGTAAATTGGCTAGAAATGCCAAAAAGCAAAAATATATATACTGGAAAACATCACAGTAATTACATGGGATGTTGTTAAAGTTCAACACCCGAAACTGAAAAATAAATCATTTATTAGGTTTTCTCGATAAAACTCCAATTCCTTACCAAAATTTCATTAAATTTATGGGAGTCTATTTTGAAAAAAGATTCAACTGTTTCAATCATATTAAGTTTTTGAAAAACAAATGCTTAAAATCAATGAATGTACTCAAAATTTTGTGAAACCCTTAATGCGGAGCTAACGTATTAGCTTTAATGCGGTGAAAACGCAGTGTTGCCTAAGCTCTAGGCGCGTCGATAGAAACCTCCCAGACATATCATTCGATTCTAACTCACTGGAATTTAGTGATAAAATTTCAATGTTGAGCGTCAATCTGGGATCAGACCTTTCTTATAATGACCATATATCTCAACCACTGCTAAAGCTCCTGCGTGCTAGCTTCGTCTCCTATTTAGGTCTAGACTAGTGGTTCCCAACCTGGGGGCGATCGCCCCCCAAGTGGGCGATTTGGGTTATCAGGGAGGCAATAAATAAGTGGGGGCGATTTAGGGGCGATGAGTATTCAAAGGGGGAAAAATTAAAATAGTACTGTACAGTAGAAGTTGCCGTGATTGATAACAAATCAGTTTTCAAAATTCATTTATTTTTTTAAATTTTAACTGTCAACTTTCTTAATTTTTCCAGATTCCAATTTAAAAATGAAAACATGTACTCCTGTTTTTTTCAATGTACGTCAATGATCTTCGTTAATTATTTCACTTCTTTGTTCTTAAAAAAATCTGTAAAAAATGTACATTTTAATTATTTTTCTATTTTATTTAAGAGTAACCGGATGAAACTGCTTTAGTTGTTTTTATATACGGTAATAAAATTGTTTAAAATAATAAAACTGCTTTATTATTTTCACTTTACTTCAAATTAAAATTAGGCATACAATGGAAATTAAAAGGGGGCGATAATTGTTAGTCAACCTCCAGAAAGGGGAGATGAGCCCCAAAAGGTTGTGAACCACTGGTCTAGACGCTATTTTACGTCCGGTCAACTTCTTACACTGTACCATATAGGTCTCAAAATTGTCTTCCCCACGACTTATAACCTTCAGCTGTTTAAGACCAGCATCCACAGATACCTTTGACTCCTGCCCAGCCCATAAAATCCCCTCTTATTCTTCTTTGCACGTTGGAGCGTCATTCCAGGCCTTTAGGGGATGCAGCTCTTTAGTGTAATCCTTCTCTCATCAATTTCATTAAAAAAAAAACAACTAATAAGATAATAAGCTTGATTGAATATTCAGGATGTTAATACGTAGTAAGATGGACTAAGAAACTCCTGCTTTTCTTCAGCTAGAAATTTAGTCCTTTCATTGCTTGACTGCCTTCCTAAGCTTGGTATACGGATACATTCAGATAGATCAAGAGCCCACGACTGCCAGACCTTCGTTATTTTATAAAAGCTGAAAGTTTTTCTGTGCATGTCCCCTATACAGGTAAGAACGACCAGCGACTATAGAGTTTGGGTTGTGGTTACTTTGGCAGGTAACAGGTAATAAAGTTGTATAAAATAGTACTTTAAATTCGTTAAAGTATAAAGCTCAATTTTTTATATTTTCTTCGGGATAACTTTAGAAATCTCGTCATCCATTGCCGGACACTTATGACAGTTGCTACCCCCTGCCAGACACCCCTAAACTTTAATAAATTATAATTATACTTTCGTTATAATATAAAAGATAAATTTTATATATGTTACTTGGCGACCTATAAAAAAATGTTACCTCAATAGGCGGACAGTTTTAATGGTTTTTACCTAGATTTTTGACATTTCGGTTATTATTGATAACCATTGGTGAAGACATAGAGGAATCGACTTAAAATCAAAAATAACCATCGATTCTTATCTAATACTAGAGGAATAACCTTATTGCAATCCAGTTTTGTTGTTTTGACTATTAATGACAACTTCTACTGAAAACGTCGACTTAAAATCAAAAAGACTAAATTCTTTTATGGCAAACCACTCAAGCTTGAGTTTCTTAAAGTTTAGGGGTGTCTGGCAGGGGGTACCAACTGTCATAAGTGTCTGGCAATGGATGACGAGTTTTATAAAGTTATCCCGAAGAAAATATAAAAAAATTGAGCTTTATACTTTAACGAATTTAAAGTACTATTTTATACACCTTTATTACCTGTTACCTGCCAAAGTAACCACAACCCAAACTCTATAGTCGCTGGTCGTTCTTACCTGTATAGGGGACATGCACAGAAAAACTTTCAGCTTTTATAAAATAACGAAGGTCTGGCAGTCGTGGGCTCTTGGGCTAAGAGCCTTTCGTACCCGCCTTATAAAAAGCCTCTATGCTGAATTGGATGAACAACAGCTAAATGAACGCAGAAAAGTTTGAGATGAACTACGTGTTTAAACATGTTTTATTTTAATTTTTTTTTTTTTTAATGAACATTAATAAATCTAAATTGATTTTACTTAAAGAGATTTTTACAGGGATACCTCACACCTCACGATAAAAAAAAAAAGTATTTTAAACCCCATAAAAATTTCGACCCCCCAAAATAATCATTCGATAAAATTTTAATACAACTTTTGATTTCGGGAGAAATGATTATATATAACATATATTCGAAGAATGTATTGTATGATAGTTTGCGAGCTACTGCTCTAACAAACATATAGTGTATTGACACTCAGGGGTGAACTGCGAACTAATATCGTGTACACCTACTTCCACTTCCACTTTGATTTCCATGTCGAAGACAATAGATGAAGGACCATTATCTAATGAATTCCAAAATAATTCCACATAATTCCAAAGACGGTGTACACCTAATTACAATTGTGGTTCACCCCTCGATTGACACTAATAAGTTCCCGTTTTATTTTCTAACGGAATCCTAAAAAAGTTTGTTAGGGTACTAAAGATGTTTACTAAACAATAAAACGCATCTTTATATTTTTTAAAATAAGCATAAGTTTAAGATAGTAGAATTTGTGCCCTATCTAATAATATATTTTGTTTGTTCATGTAAAGAAGATAAACGCAATAGTGGGCGGAGGAGAGTTCTAATCGGCGACATTCAAAGTCACTCGGATCCGGCACGACATCGACATGGCCAGGATGAATTGAGGCATTTGCGAATGGCTCTGAAGAAATATTTGGACTAGTCTCATGGGCAGTAATAACTGCCATTACACGCCACAAGCACTCCGATTCCGGTCTCAAGTCTAAAATTACTCAACCTTGGATCTAATCTAAATGTTACGTAGATTCAATTATTTTCTGTCTCACGTTGCTTGTTTGCGGGATGTTTGTTCTTCTTCATGACGAGCCTTCGGAATAGTTGTGCGTCGTAAATGGATCGATAATGCGCCCAGGAATTAAAATGTTAAAAGCATTTTACACTTAGGAATTTACGTAATTCTTTTAATCAGAAGATGGAATAATTTTATTTTTATATCTTTGTATATTTGTAAATATTCGAATTATATTCCTAATTAATATTCAACCTTTCGGGATCAATTCAAATTGAAGGAAAATCTCAAAATTCAAGTTCTGTGATTTTTGGCGATTTGGCAATATGGCAATTTTATCATCTGTTGGTTTGGGTTTGGAAGTTGAAAAGGGGTGCAACTAATAATATAAACTTCCATACCAAATTTCAGATTATTAGATAAAACCGTCTGGTATAATGATACGATTTTTTTATTTATCATATATTTATTTAAAAGAAAACTTGATAAATACACTAATTTAAAAAAAAAATCGTTCGAGCCGTTTTTGAGAAAAAAAACAAAAAACTTTCATGTAAATTTCCACTTCCGGTCTTCCGATTTCAACTAAAAGCTTGATGTACTCCTTCTAGCCTATATCAAGCCTAAATTTACAATTTCGTATTTCTGAGACTTATGGTTGCGAAACGCAGGGGGGGGGGGGTGGGTTAAATTCTTACATACGTAAACATCAACTTCCGGTTTTTCTATTTTAGCCAAAATCTTGTTATACCACTTGTATCCTCTAGATAGCTTAAGTTTCAAATTTTAAGGCTCTGCGTCTTTCCGAAGACGAGATATGAACGATTAAAATATTTATTTTACGACACTCCTAATTATCAACCCCTTCCTTTAATTCAATCGGATTAAAAATTTGACACAACTATTAACTCATGACACTTGATAAATATAGGTACTAATTTTTTAAAAAAATCGTTAGAACCGTTTTTGAGAAAATAAAAAAAAAAAATCTCTTTCATGTAAATGTCTACTTCCGGTCTTCCGATTTCAACCAAAAGTTTGATGTAATCCTTCTTCCCTATATCAAGCTTAAGTTTCAAATTTTGTATCTCTGAATCTTATGGTTGCGAAACGCAGGGGTGAGTTCATACATACGCACTGACCAAAGGATTTTGGTCCCCTTTTTGGCCTCTGGGGAGCACAATTTCCGGTTTTATGTCCTGAATCCAGTTTCCAAAAATTAAGGGCAACGATTCCTTCCACCTAGAAGTTACAAAATGAAATTAACTTTTTTCATCTCTGAGATACAAGCTCTCAAAGAGACAGTACCCAGACTGGCCATCGCAATACTCTCCCATTATATTCTATAGAATATAAATGTAAAAGTAAAAATGAAAATTTTTGAGCCAATTTAATATTCCAGCCACCCAGTGGGCTTTGTTTTTTATCACTTTGTTCGAAATTCAAAAACGAGTTTAGAAATAAAGTGATTTAGCGTCCCTTAGTCCCTTGTTCTTGATTTATGAGCTAGATGCTAAAAAATACAAAAATCAGAAACCGACCAGTTTTATTTGGAGTTCTAGATAGTAAAATTTCACACTCAAATTTGTAGATTTTGTATATGTAAAACCATCCAAACGATTGTAGCTGATGAGCTGAAATCTTGCATAAAAATTTTGCATTAGTAAACTACAGATTTATGTCAAGTTTCAACTCTATATATGACTGAAAATGTGACAAAAAATTGCGTCTTGAAAATCTTTCACTTTTTCTCCACTAGATATTTATTGTTTCAACTTTTGTTTTAAAAGTTCTAAACGGCCGAAGCGGATTGGGAGAGGGTATTTTTAATCAACTATTAATATATCAACTTTGAATATAATATTATCAAATGGATTATTTTGATAATGTTAAACTAAAATTATAGTAACAAAATTTATCATTGTTTGATGACGTCTAAGTTTGATTTTTTGTATTATTCAATTACATTATTTATACATTATGTTATAAAAAATTTGTAGTACCTTACATTAAAAAATTAAAATGAATGCGCTTATGTAATGTTATGTTATATAAATTAACAATTGATTGTAGGTATGTAGATAAATTACTTGCGTCAGTGTAATGAAGACTCCTATGCAGTTAACAATTGACTGAACGTGTCGTCTGAAAGAGCCCCGTTATAATATATTTAATAAAGTAATTCTGGTGACCAATCGCTTTTTTTTTTTAATCCATTTATTTGAATTCTTAATCTAATAAATAAAATTAAAAGTATTATTTTTCTTTATTTGTGAATAGGTAAATAAATCCTGGTTTTTAACTACAAAAATATTTTTTTTAATATTTCTCGAATAATTTCATAAAATATACATGATATCATTAATTTTTAAAGAGTTAGGTATCGGTTCAAGGTGAAACATTTATTTTTAAATAATAATATTTTGTGAAACCTACCTTGAAATTTTACTTCCTGATTATGGTATACATGATATCTCCATTCCGTAAGGTAGGTGAGTGGCCTAAATATTTATTTCACTGAGGAATTTTTAATTTTTTGCTTATTCGTATTTAGAAATATCTGAAACGTAGAGAAACATTTTTTTTTATTGTTCGTCTTGATTCCGATACCCGTGATAGCTTAAAATTATTACACCTTAAAATGGATGTTCTGGTGGTAAAATGTTTACCTATATTCCAAAACTAATTAGATTTTGGAATTTCTAACTTCAAAACTTACTTTGTGAAAAGTAGATAAAATAAGAAAAAAATTAATTTGTTAAATGGGAGCTCTACTAGAGCAATTGTAGCTAATGTTGAAATTTGGCACAAAAGTTATATTGAAGGAGACAATAAGAGTGTGTCTTCTGCTGGAATTATAAATTTTTATTTTATTTATAACGTTATAAATTTTTAATTTATTTATAATTCCAGCCGAAGACACACTCTTTTATTGTCCCCTTCAATTTATAAAAATTCTGCTACTCTCGGCAAAAAAACTTTCAATTTAAAAGTTATATTAATAAGCTGCACCTTTTTAGCAACTTTCATCAAATCATTAGCTGAAAAAAAATTCCGATTCAGAACATCCAAGCTATTAGTTTTTTGCAAAATTACTTTTATGTTGAATTTATTATACAAACATCGGTTCCCTGGAATCACTGAAATTTAGCGGCATCAAAATGCTGCACACAACAAGAGAGAGTTTTTTGTTAGTATTTACTACCAATATAAACTATTTTTTAGATAGCTACTGGATGAATCCTATATTTTCATGGCTTAGGCCGAATTTAGAAAGAAAGAAGGTTACCCTCTTCTGATTGAAAAAAATAGACTGTAACCAAAATAAATTTGTCGCTGTTGGGTTCCGGGAGTCCAGTGCCTTGAGAGAGAGGAAGTGAATAATGAATATGTGGACACGTGGATATTTTTTTATCATCGTGGCAAAATGGTCAAGTGATGTAAACATGCTCTGTTTTTAAAAGTTTGAGTTAACTTTTTTTTATCTTTTATCGTTTCGTGTGTGGAAGTTCCGTTGTTGTGCTTTCTCGAAGTAGTCAACAACAGAATCAACAATAATTTTTCTATATCTTATATTTTAAATATCAACAAATATTTTATTTTATTTATTCAGAGCAATGGTTCTTTGCCGAATTTTCTAAGTATTGTTTCACTAATATCATTATTTGTTCTTCGCCCTTAAATTATATAACTTCATTTAATTAATAAAATTCAAGCTTGTTTGACCGCATTTTTATACACAAACACAAGACCCTGATTAAATAATTATATCATTTTAAATATCCAAACAAATATTTTATTTTATTTTAATTTTGCTATCCAGAGCATTGCTCATTGCTGAATTTTCTTAACAACACAAGACAAAAGCTGGTCTTTGGGTGTTTATTTTATTTGAGAGTCAAAACCTGAACCTGAATTCGGTCTTAGGCCTTGATTATAATTACCATTCATTACAGACTAGATACCTAAATGTTAAGTAATACCGATTCCTTATTAATCCAGATTTAGTCTTTCTTGGCATTGGAATATTAATACTCTGATTTACTGACTATTCATTTTCTTTTACAGCTTGAAAATATTTGAAATTGGATTCTTAATTTTTTTCAATAACATTTCAAATAAAATCTTAATAAAAGTTTGAGTTAACTATGTATTAATTAATTATAATGAACACGAGATGCTTAATTACATTCCTTGGATCTCGGACCTATTAATAACAATGCCTTTTGAGTTCAGTTTAAGCTAACAATTTTATAGAATACATATTTGGTGATCTTCTATTAAGATTCGTATTTATTTATTGCAAGTCGTAAAATGTAAAATCGTAATTAAAAGAGAATTTAGACTACATTTTAAAATAATAGCCATGCATTTTAACTAAAGTAACAAAGTGGAATAATGTCAACTTTATGACTTCTACATAAAATTTTATTTTTTATTATTGTGCCATTTTGAAATTGAAATTATCGATTTTCTTAAAATTAAAATAATTTCGAGATAATTCATGTAAGTACTTCCTAAATATATAAGGATTAGTATGAAATTATGTAATTTTGTTTTTGCTTATAGACATTTTTCCATATAGGCTTAGTCTGTGCATTTGTTTAAAGGGGGTTATGAATTAAATTACACAAAATTGCATTTTTTTAAATTAAATAATTGTCCCATCAATTAATTATCAATTATTTATTTTATTTTTCATTAATTATGTCTCGATAGAAAGCCTGGCGTTACAAAAATATAAGTATTTACATGCGCCCTTGTTCTCAAAAAATGTCACATCAATTAGAGTTTATTTTTAAAGCTCTTCTCTCCCAATGTGAAATCAGTAACATGACAGTGGCCGCTGTTGTTGGGGGAATGATGCCTCTTTTTCCGGGACGCCAACTATAAGCCCGAGCGCAGAGAGCCAGTACAGTGACTCTATAGGGACAGTTAGCCCATCCGCCATTTTTACTTTACCATACAGCGTATGGTCAAGTATTGTAATCGTGCATGAAAAAAGTGTTTTTTTTCCTCTTTTTTTTCAAAATATCTAAAAAACGGCTGAAACTATTTTGATTAAAAAAATTGAGTGAAACCATGGCATTTCGGTCTACAAAAAAGCCCTTATAAGTGAACATCGAAAAAATTATATATATAAATATAATAATTGTTTTGTCAAAATGCCTGTTTGTCTGTCTGGTTGTCTAGTTGTCTGTGCGTTAACAAATTTTTGTAGACGAGCTAGCTCTAAAACTAGTGTGAATATCAAAACCAAATTTCACATGAAGTTATGGTCCATTGAGATTAAGAGCTGATTAGATTTTGGTGCATATCGACCCAAAATTAAGGGGGGTGGAAGGGGGTTAAAAATTAAAAATCTAGGCCATTTGAGCAAACTCAACCAAATTAATTTTGTATACATAATCAATAGAACCCCAGAAGTCTAAAAATCCAAAAACTAACCGCCCAAAATGGGGTAGGAGGGGGGGGGGGGGGGTCAAAATATGAAAATCTTGGCCATTTACCAAATTTTGTTTATATAATCAGTGGGACCCCAGAAGTCTAAAAATGAAAAAAACTAACCACCCAAAATAGGGCGGGGTCAAAAAATGAAAATCTAGGCCCTTGTACCAAACTCAACCAAATTTTGTATACATAATCACCAGGAGTCTAAGTCAAGTGGATGGCCACATCAGAACACGTCAGTTTATTAGTCATTTTTTAAGTTGAAGAATATTAGGAAATTTAAGAATATATTATTATTATTACCTTTTATTTTTAATTAAATAATCTAATATGTGTAAAGAATGTGTTTAAATATTAATTTTAAATTTTCCTAATATTTTTCAATTTTAATATGACTAAAAATGGCGAATGTGCCTACGTGTCGCCATTGTCCCTATAGACCCACTGTAAGGGCCAGCAGAGGCTTATTTTTGTTTAACACTTTAACAATTATTATAAATTCTTTACTGAAATTTGTTCATACATTCAGAGCAAAACTATGTCATATCTATTTTTAAATTTTAATCGTTTTTTAAAACTATATTGGATCTCTGCTACGCGCGGCCTGCGCTCAATTTGCGCCCGGGCTAAGAATGGGTCATTGTAAGGGCGGCTGCAAAAATTTTGGATGGGTCAATTTAAAAGAATTTCCTTTTGTTATTTCGTTATTTCTGTATTTTCAATTGATATACATGTAAAATATCGCTTAGAGCTTAAAAAATATACTGATGTTGAAGAATTATTAGTAATTTGATATTTGGTGATTCCAAGATTATTAATCGAAACTCCTCCAGCTTAAATAATTAAAGAAATTAGCATCATTCATTTTAAAAATGATTTCGAAAAAAATGAAAATATTCTCAAGGAATAGTATTTCAGAACCGTTCATTATTATTACTCCTATTATTTTATTATTCTTTATTTATTTATTAAAAATAATGGTAGAGGATACCTTTCTAATAAATTAAAAATTTTAATTAACCCCAAGTAATAGAATATATTTCTTATGATCAATAAGCATGAGTTAATGTCATAGTTTATAGTTTATTTTATTGCCAAAAACTGCGCCTCTTGAATTCTCGAACTTTCTCTCTAAATTTTATTTCGATTTTCCAGGGAACATTGAGTAACACATTATAAGACTTGTTCTCTTCGCCTTGCTGTGCTTTAATGACAGTTCTTTCGGGAAACCATCACCTCTAAAGTATTTTTTTCTCATTTTATACTTTATTTATGTGAATACGTATTCTTGATTGTTTTTTAACTTTTTGACTCATTCCAGGAGTGAACATTCCTTCAAATGTTCAAGAAACCAAAGATTTGATTTTCTAGAAATGAGTTAAAGAAAGGAAAATAGATAAATAACGCCTAGAATACAATTGGTGTGTCCTTGTTCAGGCTCAACAGGCCAGATCTATGTTAATTATCTTTATGTTTTTCCATTTCCCCTTCTTGTCTAAACCCATTGTAATTCCATCAAGTAGCATTCCAATGTAATTAAATGCTGGTTCTTTTAACGTAAATCATGACGATAATTATTATATTTTACATACTAGTAACTTTTTATACTAGTTTATTTATAACAATTCTTATTTATTATTTACTTCGACTTTATTAATAAGATTTTTCAAATTATAAAAAATGAATTTTCTTTCGAATAGGTTTTCAAAAAAATACAAAACTATATTAAATTTGTATTACATTACAAATCTAGACTTTGTTTTTTAAGAGAAGTAAGAAATTTAACCCCTGATTTATTTTTCATACTTTGAAAGGTTAATTTCAATAAAAATAAACTGACATGTTCTGATTTGACCATCCACTTGACTTTACCATACAACCTGGACCCTCACTTACTATATATTTAATATTTAATAAAATTATTTATAATCATGTAGGGGGGGGGGGCCAGTTTTTGAATTTTTAGACTTCTGGGGTCCCACTGATAATGTATACAAAATTTGGTTGAGTTTGGTAAATGGCCAAGATTTTCATAATTTGGCTCTACACTCCCCCCCCCCCATTTTGCACCGTTAGTTTTTGCATTTTTAGTCTTCTGGGGTCCCAATGATTATGTATAAAAAATTTGGTTGAGTTTGGTAAAAGGGCCTATATTTTTTCATTTTTTGACACTACACTCCCCCCCCCATTTTTGGAGGTTAGTTTTTGCATTTTTAGATTACGGTGGTTCCACTGATTATTTGTACAAAATTTGGTGGAGTCTAGATTTTTAATTTTTAACCCCACCCCGCTCCAATCCCCTTAATTTTTGGTCGATATGCACCAAAATCTAATCAGCTCATAATCTCAATACACCAAAAGTACCTGTGAAATTTGGTTTTGATAATCACACTAGTTTTTGAGCTAACTAGTCCACAAAAATTTGGTAACGCACAGACTAACAACCAGACATTTTGACAAAACAATTATTATCTCAAAAAATATATTTTTTTCGAAGTTCACTTTTTAGGGCTTTTTTGTAGAGCGAAATGCCATGGTTTCGTTTAATTTTTTTAATCAAAATAGTTTCAGCCGTTTTTGAGATATTTCGAAAAAAGAATCAAAAAACCCACTTTTTTCATGCACGATTAGAATAATTGACCATACCCTGTATGGAAAAGTAAAAATTGAAGCTTCTTGAAATGATGAATTATGTATGTCATGGTTGTATAGTTCGCGTGCGAAGATTTACAACGTGGGATAGAAAATAATACAATACATATAATCAATTTATTGGTTAATACCGAAAGACAAAAGTTTAACAAAATAAACAAATAAAAAATAACTATTTAACTAGGGTTCAGCTAGAAGGATTTTGCAGGTGTAGGACTTTGACGTCACAAAAATAGATTGCACTTTACCCTAGATTTGAAATTCTTTTCGATTGGGAATTTTTATTTATGAAAAAAGTTTTTTTTTTTTTTTTTACCTAACTGAAACATGAAAAATTAAAATTAAATAACACAATTCGAAAATTTGCTCTTGATATCTTGACTCAACGCAGAACCGTTTCTGTTCGTTACCTGTATATTGGTATTACCGATGACTGTGGAAAAAATTGAAGCTTTTTCGAAAAAACGAGTGATAAAATTGGTCTGCTGGTTATAGAATAAAGGACATTGGAAAATTTTAGTAATAAAAAAAGATGGAAAAACAAGGAGGGGGATTCGAGTTCTATACGTCTTAGATTTAAAGGAATTAAACAAGTTTCGTTTCCAATTTGACGTTGAAGGTCTGTTTTCTTCGAAGATTCGCTGAGAGTGAGTGCCCTTTAGTTAATATGAAATTTTTTAAATTATTTACCCTACATGTCAGAAGGGTTATATTTCCTCCCTTGGTAATTGAACCAAAGTTTCAAAAACTCTCCCATAGCTCAGTAATTTTTTTTCCAATAAAATCCAATTTTTCTTTTTTCGGCAAAATAAAAAAATACTTCATTCCCTAAGGGTCGGGTTGGCCGAGGGGTTAGCGTTCCAGCCTTCTAATCAAGTGGACCCGGGTTCGGATCCGACTCGAGGCAACCGGCTAAAATCTGATCTCTGCATAGAAGCCTTAATTTAAAATCAGTATCGTAAATTAGCTGATGGCTAGAAGGGCCGAAAAGCCAAAAAAAACTTCATTCCCGAATGTTTTCAATTATAAACAACGTTCTATGGTATAAAATACAAATCAGATAGTAAGAATAAAAGTCGTTTTGAGGCATGAACTCATGAAAATAATGAATATTGGTATCGAGAAAATGCTAAAATAAATTTTAAAATTGCAATAACTCAGAGCTACTAAATTGAACATTCGTGGTTTTGGCATAAGGGCGACGATATATAAAACGGATTAAAAAACCCAACATGAAGCTCATTCATTTGATTAATGAAAATCATTTAGTTTATAAATTACTATGAAAATGTTCAATGGGAACTACAGTCATTCCCAAAGAGAATTATCGCATTACTGCGACTTGATTTACTCATCAAATTATTAGGATTAGTTCCTGCATCTCTCTTCTTAAAGAACATGGCTAATCCCGCGATCAATTTAAGTAGACGAATTTGAAAAATGATCATGAGACTTCAATTTTTTTTTTCGTAGGGTCGCGCCGTTATCATTCTCATCTTTTTGTTTTCACAATAGTTTTGAATAATAATTTAATCAAGCTTTCCAACTGGAAAGCGGTAAAGATGAAGCAGGACAAATTTTGTGAGGTGAATTGTTTGGGGTCTTTCATCAATCACAATTTACCTTTGTGACCTTTCCCGCACCCGCCCCCTCCTATTGCTTGTTGCTGTTTAAGTTTGTAGAGGATTAGAACTACAGTAGAGTTCAAGGAGTTGTTATTCGGGTTGAGTGGAGTTTCTAACAAATCTTCAAATCTAGACAAATAATTAATTGTCTTACAACTAACACATTTATACATTTGACGGTGGATCTTTTAATAAAATTAACATAGTCATCCTGGACAGTCGTAGGAGAAAGCTTTTGCTAATCCTCATTTTCTAATTTATATGCATTTTTATAGAATTTTTTCCTCACTATGAATTATAAATACGATTTATTTTTTTAAATAAATGTATTTTTTACGTAAATTATAATCAAACCAAACAAGTCGACATACTAATATTTAAAAAATGGTAAAAATGCCTTCTGGAAATATTATCAGTCAAAAAATAATCAATTCTATTTAAAATTACTACTCTTTTAACTTGCAGTGAAATTTGCATGTTTTGGAAATTATTTTCATAATGAATAAAGAATTCAAAATCCTCTTGTCATGTTATGTGAATCTGAAATGGAAATTTAGGTTTAATAAAATATTTTTATATAAATATATATATATATTTTTTTTTTTTAATAAATGCCATTTGTCATTAATCCTAGTTATTTGTTTAAAAATCATCTGTACGGTCATTTAATGGGCACATCTCGGATAGGGCCCCTTCTATTTAGACAACTAAATTGGCAGATCAGTTAACGGTATGACTATACTCTGCAAAATGAACGGCGCGTCCTTGACTTTATATTACATATATATGAACTAGTGAAATTATGGAACACCATTTACATTTTTGAGTATATCTCAGAATTGAATTTATTTTTTAACCCCCAACCCTACAGTAACACAAACTTCAACTAATTATCATTGAATATTTGTATTTTTCTTAATTTAAAAAACATTTTTTACTACTGAAAAATTAAAATTAAAAATAAATATATATAGGTATTTGAAATAATTTATTCCCATTCAATAATATAAGCAAAATATTTTCAAAAAATTTCAACAATACAAATATTCTAATGTAAAATTTTATATCCTCTCAAACTCTAGAAAAAATAAAAATTTCTTTGACTAATAAATTCCAAAGCGATGCTGTGAATCAATTTTCTATATCAATTGTGAATTGATTTGCATTTATCAGTTGATATCCGGCATCAGTGCCTACGAGAACGCCCATAGCAAGAAATGCCCATGCAAATTTATCTAAGATCAATAAAGCATAGCAATTTGTTTTAAGTATATTCATATCATTATTATTTGTCGGCTATTGAAAAGCGTTTATTATAATGTTATATATTTGTATTTCGGCTACTAGGCCTACTTTGATATGACTAACTATTTGTATCTCTTGAAAATGTGATAAATCATTTTTGAGTAATGTAAAACAAGTGAGATAAACAATCAAAACTACTCATATATTTTCAAATTATAAACAATTACTCATATTATATTTGTACTTATATTCTAGATAATTCTCTTGCTTATAATTATTAACATCTCATCATAATGGTTATTTTCAAAGGGTTCTAAAAATCTTCAACTTTAAATACCTATGGTAAATTGAGCGATCCGGACGAAATCGTTTTCAAACTGTTTAGTTAGTAATCCATGAGGGACCTGAAATTAGGGAATTCAAAGGAAATTAAAATAATTCAATCTCAAGTTCTGAAATAATTGAAAACTGAAATTTAGTAGGAATGAATCTTTACTATTTGAAGGGTGTATGCGGTTTCTAATCTCAAAACTTAGAAAATAAAGTAAAAAAACAACAAAAATAAAGCTTAAATTTGCTTTTTTTATATAAGAATGTGAATATTTCATCATATTCGAACGAGGGTGGCTAAAAACATTAAAATTATTATTTCTCTAAAATGAAAAATGAAATCAAATTATGGGCTGTTTTGTATTAAAATATAGGACCCAAATTATTGATCCATGTTTTTACGATATTCTTCTTATTTTTCATTCAAATATGAAGAGCGCCAACATCGGCTAATGACTAGATGTTTCAAGCAAACTACCGGGTCATGTTTGATTAGTAATTATTTTAAATATAAGAAAGAAGTTTTCAATGTATCAATAAATATTTCTCTTTCTTATTAAATTTACCTATGATTCAAATGAAAATAGACACAAAATGTAAGTACAGTGAAATCGTTTAAAGCGAAAACGCTTAACATGAAAAATTGGTTAACACGAAATAATCGTGCAGTCCCGACAAAATACTCGATATTTTCATACATTGTTTTGAACACGAAACAAAAATCGCTTAACACGAAAAGATTTCACTTCTCAGAATGAGCAAAATATGTTATTTTCCAAAAAATCAATTAATTTTTATTTGTTTTTATAAAAAAATTTAAAATTACATACGTATATATAATAAAATTTATTAAGATTTTATGAATAATTTTATTCATATCATTGTTTTTTATTAAATTGCATACATACATACTGTATGTACAAAATATATACTTAATACATAATTTCAAATGTAGTGTATCTAATATGACTACTCTTATAAATGTAATTTTGGTGACTATAGGTACATTTTTTTGGTATGCAATGCAATATGTTTAACACGAAGAAATATTTCGCTCCCCTCATTTTCGAGTTAAGCCATTTTCACTGTATATTATATATATATATATATATATATATATATATATATATATATAATCATGCGACTGTAGCCACTTAGACAAATGGTATAGGTCTAGTTCGGATTTACCCTCCTGACTTATGTAGAATGCTCCGATTTAATTCTTGCTACATGATTTGGAGTAGGTATATATGTAATTTTTTTAGACATTTGTTTTAATTGAACTTAATATTTATTAAATAATAATAAAAAAAAAAAAAAATATTCTTCGAAAAACATGAAACTTTTTTTTGCAATGCATTTTCCTTCCGTTTCTTTTCTAATTTAGCAGAGAAATAATTTTTATCAACTTTTAATATTAATATACCTACACTTAATATACTTCTCGGATTTCGTTTTGTTTGTTCATTTTTTGCACTTCTTTTTTGAACCTGACAAATCTATTAATTTCAGGTGACGGCTTCAATAGACGGATGTTAATAGGGAGGGGATGCATGTGCTGCCGTTTTACAATTACTTTTGGGGCGAAGGGAGAGTAAGATTGAGAGCTCCCCTCCATTTTTTTCGAAACCAGATTCAGGGTGAGACTAAAGCTCCACATTGTCAGAAGAACCTCTTCATTTGCAATCTGGACTAAACACCTCTATTCATCAAGAATTTAAATATTTAACATACCGTGAAGATTCACAAGCAGCTTTTCTGTTGATTTGCTTAACCGATCGGACAAAACAACACTTGGGACTATCTAAATATGACATATGACTTGATTTCAGATGCAAAGTTTGTACAATAGGAGTCAACCAGTCATGGCTAAGTGGATCTCTTGGATGAAGAAAAAAGCTCCTTGACAAAAGATGTGATGACTAGTAGCTTCTATTGGAACTCACTCAAGCGTGAGATGGTCCAGTTTGTTAAGAAATTGACCAATAAAATCAATTAAAGAGAATATCGATCAATTCCCGATCGTAATTTAACGTGTCAATTTAACTTTGATCTAAAGCGACGATCAAAATAGAGAGAGAATATCAATTTAGCAATTAAATTTTATTCGCAAATCAATTTAATGGGTCGTTGTTTAGTTGAACTGGTATTAGTGATGATGAGAAAATGGACAATGAGTGGGAAATAAGAAAGAAAATTGAAATTATATTGGTTTTATAATAACTAATCGTCATACTAAATATCATAAATGACTTCTTAGAATAAATCAATCAACGATTAAACCATTGGGTTAGTTAGTGAGTTTTTCTAGAGGAGCAGCCGGTCAGCTGATTAGCCACTACAAGGTCTCAATTTCGCTAATCCGATTAGTGATCAACTACTCAAATTCTACTGGGAGGGGATACACAATTTGCCGGATCGTTGGTCAAAATGTGTAGAATTCGATGGTGCATACTTTGAATAAACCACTTTTGCCAGTGCTGAAAAAAATTGTGTTTTCCTCATGCCGAAAAAAGGACATTATTAACCGCTAACCGCCACACCTAGTAACTTTTTATTAGAATTGACAAATTTCGAAAATAACGAAATAATTTAATGAGAAAAACAAGTGATAAGTGTAATAATGAAGTTTCGATTTTACTAGGGAGAACAATGAGTTTTGAGGGGAGTATTTAACTTTCTTCTTAAGTTTCACCATTACTGCCTAACACTTTGAAGTAAACAAATTCATATAAGGACATTTACTAAAGTATCTACATTTAACTTCCATCAGAAAAGTTAATATGAAAGAAATGTCTAAAATCAATAGTTTACGAGTAATGGAAATGTAAATAGTTTTCGCTATAAAAATGAATTAATTGGCAAGATAATTTTTTTAATCAAAAAATATGGAATTTGGTTTATGACACAGATTTCAATAAAAATATCTTCATACTAGGGACACCCACCGCTTTTTTTTTATAAAATAATATTTACTTTTCTCAGAGAAAATGATTAAATTTTGAAATTTTAATCCTCTCTAGCCACTTAAATGTCATCGGAACTAATTATTATTATAGATAAACTAAATTATCAACATATTTCTTCATTAGAATTTTTTATATGTAAAATATCTAGGCCGTTAGAACAAAATTTATCTAACTTTCCACATTATCACCATTACTGCTTAACTGTTTGAGGTTCACAAATTTATATAATGACCTTCATTAAAAACTTTTAATTTAAAACAGAAAAAATAAAATGACTAAAATCAATAGTTACGCGTTAAAAAATATTCCAATATTGTGAGTGGATAGACTTGAATCAATGATAAAAATAAGGTGTCTGATGGCGAGATATCCTCTGGATATAACAGTCCAAAAGAATTATAAATGGAGAAAAAACAATCTTATTTTATCGATTTCATCTATCTTCAGTTCATAGTATGACTATTATATAAGAAAACAGCATTTTGATTAAGAATTTTGTAATTTAAAAAAAATTGTATGAAAAGATTCAATTTCTTCCCACCGGGAGCGAATCAATTAGAAATAGCAAAAAGTTTTATTTTTTTTCTCATTAGATATTTATTCAAATCTATTGAAATTTCATATCTGTTTGTTATTTTCATTTATCTTTTATATCAAATAATTATTATTAGGAAATTTGCATTTTAAAGGGTAGTTTACTTGAAATCCAATTTGAAAAAACGCTAATAATTTTTTTGAAATAATTTTGAATTAAAAAAGAAATTAAAAGATATTATAAAACAATTTATTATTAATAATTTAATTTAATTTTGAACAAAATCGATTCAGTACTTTTTGAGAAAATCGTCAAAAACTCCGAAAACCCTCTAAAAAAGGCCGTTTTAGAAACATTTTAAAATTCACATCCATGTCACAAGTCAATGTTTCTTTTCATATGACTTTTTAAACTTTTTTCAAAATCATCTCATGCTTTCAAAAAACATCGTTTTTTGACGGTTCAGATGGTTTTTGACCATTTTCTCAAAAACTCCTTCACTGATTTCGTTCATAATTGAAGCTAATTATTAATAATCATTTGTTTTATAATATCTATTAATTTCATATTTCTAAAAAAATTTTCGACCGAGTTATTAGCATTTTTTCAATTTGGACTTCAAATAAACTACCATTTAAAATGCAAATTTCCTAATAATAATTATTTGATATAAAGAATAAATAGAAATAACTCACAGATATGATATTTTAATAGATTTGAATAAATATCTAATGAGGAAAAAAATAAAACTTTTGGCCAATTCTAGTTGATTCACTCCTGGAGAGAAGAAATTGAATTTTTTTCATACAATTTCTTTTAAACTACAAAATTCTTAATCTAAATCCTATTTTCTTATATTATGGACATACTACGAACCTTCAGATAGATGAAATCAATAAAATAAGATTGTTTTTTCCCCCCATTTAATTCTTTTGGACTGTTTTATCAAGAGGCTAGGTCGCAATTCACCCGGCATCAGCGAGTCTTTTGTTATGATTTTCTAGCTTTTTAAAAACTAATCAATTTCGTTCAAAATTGAATATAATTATTAATAATCGATTGTTTTATACAATTTCTCAATTTAAATAAGAAAATTTGATTTAATTTTTCAAAAATATCTGCTAAAAAACTTATAACACTTGTACCATAAGAATATTATGCATTCAAATCAAAATGTTATTTTGTATATATATGAATGACTGCCAATTCAGGGACCACCATATATATATAACGTTTTTAATTTGAAAATAACATATAATTATAAAACTCTTTTAAAAATTGTAAAATTAAATCTAAAAATATTAGGAATGATACCATTTTGGCCTATTTAGAAATGATTGGCTATCCCTAACTTTTTAAACTTAAGTTAGAGCTATATCCAGTTCTAGCATCCTTGATTGAAATGGAAGATTATATTTTTGTTAATATTTGTTTTGATTTACATTCAAATTTACAGGATTTTTTTTAAGTTAAATTAGGTATTAAATCAAATTGAAAGGTCCAATTAATATAGAAGCGAGCATTTGAAAAAGAGAATAATTAAAAATACATTAGAAATGAGTAGCATCTTCATCGGTAACGATTTTCAAGGAAGGATACAATTTTTTTTTTAATTTATTCCGAATTAGACGAAGTGCTCGCTCGGGTCAAGGTTGTCGAGATGATAGATTTGCCAACGAAAATGTTAAATTCAAATCAATTTAATGCGTGTTCTCATGCAAGTGAAGTGAAGAGAAGAGCAAGCAATAAGGCCATCAGTTTTTTAGTTTAAGCTTGTTTATCACGAATAAATCGTAATGAAGGAATCCAAGGCCGGGGTCCTCTCACAAGTTACCACCACAAGCCATAATCACAATTCTGTCATCCACGCTCTCTAAGTAATTAGATTTATTAATTTCCTCAAAGAATTCCTTTAGTGTTTTACTGGAAAAAATATATAATTATGTTTACACTAATTTGTAGTAATTCAAGCTTTTCCGATGACTCTGATGACTTTGAATTAATTAGTTAATAGATAGCTATTTATTTATTTCCTAATAAGTACTAGAATGTATTTGTTTATTGATAGTGAACATCATCAAGAGTTTAAGTCATCAATATTATCCGATTTAGCAAGCTTCAGTGTTTCTTCCTTGAACGATATCTATTCAATATTGGAAGTAAGGGGTCGTCCATAAATTACGTCACACGAATATCAAGAAATTCTGTCACATTTCCATTGAGCCCCCCCTGTATTGTGACGTCACACTATCACTTTTATAACGTATAATTTAATAAGTGTTGAAATTTTTTTATAAATTAAACTCAACTAAAGGAGGATCGGGTTAGGCTAGGTGGTAGCCTGTCAGCCTGCTAACCAAGTGGACACGGGTTCGACTCGAGGCATCCGGCTAAAATCTGACCCCCGGGGTAGAGACATATTATTTAACACGTTATTCACTATTATTATTTCATTATAAATAAAGTTTTATTATTAATTAAAAATATATTAGGTATTTTTCTTCAGTCCATGGACAAGCGTACCAATCATTTAAATTTTCTATTACTTACTGGCACATGCCATATTCTTATTAATTATAATCTATATCATTTAGAATGAGACTAGATGGTAAAATATATTTCTAATTTTTTTTTGATTTTCTTAATTTACTTTTATGACATCACAATTTTTAAGATCCCCAAGTCACATTTTGTCACAATTCTGAGTGCCCCCTCCCCCCTTACTATGAGACATAATTTTATGGACGGCCCCTAACAAACAAATGAAATAGATTTAGATGGAGTTATAAATTAATTCTGAAAAAGTGAACATATTCTTTTATAAGAATGCATCAAAAACTATGTCCTCTGGTTGATTTTCGTGTTTAAAAATGTCTGGAACATGATTAAAAAAACTAATTATATTTTTTAGGCTTTCTAGCTTCAGAAAGTCAGATAAAAATACAGAAAATCAGAAAAAAATAAAAACGTTTTAAAGCTCTTGAAAGAATCTGCCAAAAATTTGTATTAGTAATTTGCATGCATTCTATCTCTTTATGAATCAAAAACAAATAATCGAAATTTACAAAGTTGAGAATAACAGAAAATTTTCAAGTTTTCACTTTTACTTATTATTATTTTTTTTTTAATCTAACAACTCTGTTACTCCCGGCAAAAAAACTTTTTAATTTTAAACATTGACTAGGAAGCAAATTCAAATGAAGCGAAATAACGAAAACGTCGGGCTAATATTAATTAATCTCTAACGTTTTGGAGCTCATAAAATTAATGCCAAAACGAGTTCTTTAATTAAACAATTCAATTTTGTGAACGTATTCTCTTAGTAAATAATTACAAAACAAGTTTATTTAAATAATCAGGCTATGATTAATTTAATTAGGATAAACAGCGGCGATCAGAAACGCAAATACTTCTATGCAGCAGATCAAGCGCTTAATTAGCGCTCTCGTCAATAGTTCTCGACTGCATTTTTTATTTATTTATTTTTCTTTTTTCCTAAAAAAAAAATTGACGAAGTTAATGATCGATTGTGAGGACCTGGTCAGATTGAACCTGAATAAACATGAAATTAATATAGAAAAAGATTTACGGCTAATTGATAATTATCGAGATTCGCGAATGGACTAGCAATGAATTGGATTTCTCGTGAACAAATCGCGAGATTCGAGAAGTCACAGGTTGACAAGCGACGCGACGTCTTCGTGGTCAAACATGCCGATTGGCCATTGGTTCGCTTAATTGATCATTAAGTAGAACGCTCGAAAAGAAATGATGATGATGATGAGCAAATGGCCGCGGGCTCCTCTCACCAGTCGATTGGATATACGAGCGTCATAATTGAACGGTGATACATAATTCATGGATGCGACCGCCGGGGGAATTTATGGTGATTCTGTTTGCACTTTCAATTAAATTTTATATTAATTGCAAGGTATAATTTTCCACAAGATTCTGTAATAAATAACTCGTATTAACTAATCATCATCCACATTATTCATTAGCATAGACATTCAATGATGATTGGAAATTAACTAAATTATAAAGTTATAAATTATATTATTTTATTATTATTATTTTATTTATTTATTTTGAAAATTCATCTTTTTTTTATATAATGACATTGCTACACGAAGAAGTTACACGAAAAATAAAACTGACTTCAAAAAAATTAAATGCAACAAATAAATAATAATAACTTAAAAATTAAATAATACTCTAAAAGGTATAAAATAATTATCTTATTTAGTTAAAACTAAACAACGAAATATTAACATGAAATTACTTTTTGAAGTCGGTGCCAAACATATACATTTTATGAATCGCACTCGACGAATCTTACTTAGTACGTTTGGCGGGTACGCTCGCTTATATAGGTAGTTTGTTTGGCACCGACTTCAAAAAGTAATTTCATGTTAATATTTCGTTGTTTAGTTTT
This sequence comes from Forficula auricularia, assembly GCA_024734495.1. Classification (NCBI taxonomy): domain Eukaryota; kingdom Metazoa; phylum Arthropoda; class Insecta; order Dermaptera; family Forficulidae; genus Forficula; species Forficula auricularia. The sequence goes on along the minus strand of JALMQS010000816.1, from coordinate 5,319,476 downwards.
AACTAAATAAGATAATTATTTTATACGTTTTAGTGTATTTTATTTTATTTTTAAGTTATTATTATTTATTTCTTGCATTTAATTTTTTTGAAGTCGGTTTTATTTTTTTTTTTTTTTTTTATAAAATTATTTTTATTTTTCTCTTTTTAGTGATGTTATTAATAGTGACTTAATATAATACCTTGCATGCATCTCGTAATATTCATAAATATCGAAATTCTCTCTAAACGTTTGCGGGTTTTAAATGAATGTTTTTAAGGTTTTTTTATAAAAGATTTTATTTATTATAATTTCGATTATTTGGTCATAAGAATTGGAGATTTACGTTATTTCGTCATTGATCATATCTTCAGAACTAGATCAAATTAATATGGTACCACCCCTAAGGTACCGGTCGAATATCAATGAAAAAAAAACTGGACCAATCGGAAACTGGACTGAACCCAATGCAAAAAAAAAATAATCAAATTCTGTTCACAATTGGCGAAGATATGAGGTAACATATACACAAAAAAAAAATCAGTCGAATAGAGAACCTCCTCTTTTTTTGAAGTCCGTTAAAAAAGGAACAATCTCTGTAGTCCGCGATCAGTGCAGGATTTACGTATAAGCTACAGCTTAGGGTCCCCACTTTCTTGGGGGCCCGTCAAAAAAATTGTCTGAGTGAGCAATTGTCATATATACTTAAATATACGGCATATTTATTTGTCCAAATGCCGCACGTCCGGAACGTCCCATACTCTCCACCCAATTTTTTAGCGCGTCCTTTCGATGAACAGAGCGCTATTTTGACTAGGGTTTGCATTACCGATAACCGGTTAACCGATATTACCGGTAATTATGACTACTGATATTACTGATAAATTTCGACAACAAATGCTTTTGTAAATTGTGCCATTTAAAAGAACTTTAGTTTCTTTTTACCAGAGTTCGAATTTTTAAGTTTGTAATGAATAAAAATGATTTTAAGTTTAATTGTATTTCAGTATAACCCTTTACGTATCCGAAAATCATATTTGGCATTGACATATATAATATCTGGACTTATAAAGGGCCCCATATATCAAATAGCTTAGGGCCTTATCAAGTTTAAATTTGGCCCTGTCCGCGATGGACCCACCCATCTATCGTGAAAAGAAGAAGAGAGTTGAAGGTATCTGTGGATGCAGTCTTGAAAGACTGAAGGTTATTTGTAGCTGGGAAGACGTATAGAGGAGAGAGTTTCAGTCTCTAGAAGTCATAGAGATAAACGAATTTGTGAATGCGTTTGCTCGGTTAGTATCCAATTTAAGCGCGTAAGGGTGGTGAATCTTAGAAAATCTTGTATTTTTGGCAAATGAAGGAGAGAATATTGATGTTATCTCATCAGAACAAACGTCATGGTAGTATCTATAAAAAGGGGAAAGGGCGGAGACAGTTCTACGATGGGCCAGGTAGTCGAGAATTTCTAAATATGCTAGTTGGACAGCTCGCCTCGAGGGGTGAACCTCGGCCTAATATCATGTATGCCTACTTCCACTTTCATTTCCAAGTAGAAGACAATAGATGAAAGGGCATTATCTAATGAATTCGTAAATAATTCCACATAATTCCAAAGACGTGTACACTTAATTCCAATCCCGGTTCACCCCTCTGGTCGCCTTTGAATTGCATCCAAGGTAGCAAGCGAATGCTTGGAGGCTCTTCTCCACAGTTAAGAGCTATAACTAAAAAAATTTATATTGATTTATATTGTATTATTTCATTATATTCGGTTATCGATCTTTATTAATTTATTTAAAGGAAAAAACTGAAATAAAAAATTTCATTTTAACTAAAAATAATAAAAAAGTTAGTGTAATTTCAAGGTAGGTTACACAAAAATAAAACAAATATATCTTTGAGTTTTTATCTCGATTTTTATTTCGGGTTTTGAGCCCTTCATCAGGAGTTAACATAGAAACTCAAAACATATATTTGTTTTTATTTTGTGAAACCTACCTTGAAATTTTACTAACTTTTATTATTATAAAAATGTTTCACCTTGAAACGACACCTAACTTTTTAAAAAGTATTAATTAAAACTATATAATGTTTTTTTTTTTTCTTAAATATGTTAAGTATACAAGGCGTACATCCAGAAGGTGTAACGCTTATAACTCTTGAATTCTTGAAAGGAATAAAGTGTTCAGGGACTGGGAGAGGGGGTTTAAGCCTGATTCTCGAAGAATTGAAGAAGAGAAGTGTTTTTGTCTGGATTATAATATCAATGAAAACACAGTCAAGAATACTCAAGAATATACGGCCGTAGAAGATCATATTGGTAAAAAAACGTTTGTAATTAAATTTTAAAGTATCTAGCATCAGAATTCCTTTCGAAAAATACAAAAAATGAGAAAAAATATTGGTATTTAAAAATCTAAAGTGTACATTGTAAAAAGATTTAGGTACGCGATGTGATATAGAAAAGTATGATTACATATTATTTAGTTCGGGAGCAGCTGGACAGATTTTGGCAATACTAAACGGTGACGTGACAGCTATAATATATTTAAAATTTTAAATCATTTGCCAAGGCGAAGAATCAATGAATTTTTTATTACCAAAAAAGTTGTTTTTTCCGGGAAAGTTTTTTTAATGCTAAAAATTAATAATTATATAGAATCTATTTAATTTATAAATTATGTCACACGAATTTCATGGTTTTAGATGTTGAATTTCATGGTTTTAGAAACCCCCCCCCCCCCCCCCGTACTTTTTAAAGGTGGTAAAATTTGTGTGACACCCCCCTCCCCTGGTGTGACGTCACATATTGTGCAATTTTAAATTTATAAATGATTAAATTATAACAGCACTTCCAAAATTATTTATATATTTCTATTTAAAATCTTTTTTCATAAAAAAATCAAGCATTTTGGAAATTTTACAAAACAAATGAAGGATACAAAATTTAATCATCTTGTGTCCATGGACATTTTAAAGTTTTTCGTTAGAATTTAGTTTATACATGTGACGTCACGAAGCTTATGACTCGTCCCCCCACCCCCCTTGTCAGGCGATGTCACACTTTGTTGACCCCCCTGAACTTGTGACGTAATTTGTGGATGGCCCATAACGTGAAATATTCCATTTCTTCATTACCAATATACACGCTTTTCTATCGTCGTCTCTATTATTAAAATGGGTTTCTTAAAAATTGTCTGTTTTATAAGAAAAAAAACAGGCGATATTCTAACGATCTATTATTCATTTTTGTTGAGATAAATACTTTTCCAAGATGTAATTTATCTTGCAAAAGAGAGCATCATAAGCTCATAGAGGCCTCGAAAGAGAAACACTTCGTAAAAAGATCAGATTTATTTAGACGGTAATAACATAGGCTTTATGTGGCTGTTTATCATCTCTCAGTTGATCCGGGATCTTGGGATTCAATCACGGGGAGAAAAAAGGCAGGAGTGGAGAAAATGTATCAGACGGTCGGTCTGTAATTACATGAAGATCGGACAAGATGCTTAGAAGGAGATAGTTCAAGTGAAGAAGAGCTGGTCGATCCGTAAGATTCACTTTGGACTCGAGGAGAAGAGGTGGAGCGAAGATGACTAATGCCCGTTCCAACGGAGCCTAGACAGACCTCTGCCCCTTTTTAAGGCCCTCTAATTCGCACCTCGAGTTTTCTATAAATTGAACAGGCGTCAAAATGTCCGCCGTGAAGCCACGGATATCCGGACCAGCCACGATCCGCCAATCATACCGTGTAATCATATCGCTTGATAGCTGAGAGGTGGCTAGCGCAGGTGCCCGCTGAAAAGTTCACGCACAGTATAATTAATTGCACCAGGAAAGAAAGAAAGATCGACTCTTTTTACCTTCGAGGCCGGTTACCTTATATCGTTCGAATACAAATAACAAGATTATTATTAGTTTATATTGGTTGTGGGTATTTAAAGAATACGACAAATGAAAAATAATTTTTATAAAAAAAAAAAAATAATAAATAAAACAGACTTCAAAAAACTTAAATGCAACAAATAAAATAATAATAACTTAAAAATCAAATAAAATACATTAAAAGGTATAAAATAATTATCGGGTTTTTGCGCGGAATTTTTAAATTACTTTTTGTCTTTTGATGGAAATTTATGGTCATGTTATTTGTTAATGAGCATATATTTCTATTTTTTTTTTCTTTATCTTTTTTTTTTTTTTTACTTGTTTATTATTTGTTAAATTGTTGTAATTAATTTGTATTGATGTTTATTAATGTATTGTAGCTAGATTGTATTGATGTTTGGAGGACCTAGCCACCGAGGACTTGTGCCTCTAAGCAGGTCGAGAAATAAAGATTTATTTATTTATTTATTTATTTATTTAGTTACAATTAAATATTAACATGAAATTACTTTTTGAAGTCGGTGCCAAACATATGCATTTTATGAATCGCACTCGACGGATCTTACTTAGTACGTTTGCCTTATATAGTTTGTTTGGCACCGACTTCAAAAAGTAATTTTATATTAATATTTCGTCGTTTAGTTGTAACAAAATAAGATAATTATTTTGTACCTTTTAGTGTATTTTATTTTTAATTTATCATTATTTTATTTGTTGCATTTAAGTTTTTTTGAAGTCGGTTTTATTTTTTTTTTCTCTTTTTAGTGATGTTATTAATAGTGACTTAATATAATACCATGCATCTCATAAGAGAAAGCGTCAGGCAAATGAATCAGAAAATGATAAATTTTATTAAACCAATTATTTTACATTAATTAATGTATACATTGTATTATCAGAAAATGATAATAAAATTCAATTCATAAATATAGAAATTCTCTCGAAACGTTTGCGGATTTTAAATGAATGTTATAAGATTTTTTATAAAAGATTTTATTTATCATAATTTCGATTATTTGCTCATAAGAAATGGAGATTTACGTTATTTCGTCGTTCATCATATCATCAGAACTTGACCAAATTAATATGGCACCATCCCTAAGATACCCCATTTTCAATAAAAAAAGAATCATCGAAATCGGTTAATAAACAAAGAAGTTAGGCCTGAACAAACCTAACAAAAAAGGTCCAATTGGCGGAGATATGAGATAACATACACAAAAAAATCAGTCGAATAGAGAACCTCCTTCTTTTTTGAAGTCGGTTAAAAATTGAAAGAAAAAGCCAACACTTTTTCAAGACTCAGTAAGGTTTCCATAAATTTTAGTAATTTGACACTTTTTTGTAAGCTATGGTTTTGAGTTAGAAAGATAAAATTTGACAGAGAAAGTCCAGTTTAATATTACAAATTTGAAATTTCTATATGTAAAGATCAATAAGGAAATGGATTCGATTCTATTGTTTTAAAACTGTGTTGCCTCATTCTATTTATGTTATTTCTGTTTTATCTAATATAATAATTGTTTATGTGAATGTGCTAAAAATGTTTTTTATGAAATTTAAATTTCTGAGGTCTTCAATGGTAACGAAGATAAAAATAAAATTTAGACCAATGTGTGACGAGACTATTTGAAGCCCTGAAGAAATCGGTAAAATCGACGAAACGTTGAGTGATAAATAAAAAAGTCACACATAAAAATTTGTCTTTACTTCCTATTCAAATTAATATAAATTATGGACTGAAATGATAATAATAATTATTCCAAGCTTTACTCATATACTCGCCTCATATGGATTCTATTTTTTTTTTTCAAAGCTAAAAAGCCTAAAATCAGTTTTTCTATTTGGAAATAAAAATATTTTTACACCAGACAAACGTTCTTTATCGTTTATCGTGGGAATTGGAATCCAGACATACAGTAAGGAAAAAAATTTGGAAAACGATTTTTTTTCCTTTTTCAAAATTTCTAAACACGAATAATAATAAAAAAAAAAAAGATGATGTTTATTAAGCAGCCGTCCGAAAGCTTTCCACAGGGGTTTGGGGGGTATGTGGTGCCTATAGTTTAGCATTCGAAAATTTGATTTTTACTTTACCATACATGGTCAAGTATTGTAATCGTGCATGAAAAAAGTGGTTTTTTCGAGATATCTAAAAAACGGGTGAAACTATTTTGATTAAAAATATTTAGTGAAACCATGTTGGCAGTTAGTTTTTGCACTTATAGACTTCTGGGGGCCCACTGGTTATGTATACAATATTTAGTTGAGTTTAGTCCAAAGGACTAGATTTTCATTTTTACCCTAGAGAAATTAAATGAATTTATTAAATATAAGAGATGGGCCAGGCGTAGGTATGGTAAAGTCATGTAGATGGCCACATCAACTTATTTTCTTTATCTGCATTTTTCAACCGAAAATGCTTAAGCTATTATATCGAAGTCGTTCTTTGATTCGAAAATAAACATATTCTGGCATCATATCCTAATTTCTACTAATTACCGATCTTGAGTTAAGGTAGGTATCTGAATTCAGATTAGGAAGACAAACAAGCAAAGAAAAATACCGAAAAAATCTTGATTAAAAATAATTTATTTTTCACGATTCAGACAAGTCTTAATACAAATAAGCAAATATAATATATATAAAAAAATGTGTGAAAATAATAATGTGGCCCGCCGGGTAAGCTTCGCTTGAAGAGCGTACATCAGAATGTAAAATAAAACCAAGAGAAGTAGTATATTATATTCCGATGGATTTAATTTAATTTATGATTAAAATTTTATGTAATAAAAGAACCGATCGAAATTATAGACTGGAGGAATTCAAAGACAGTTATTAAATGAACGATAAACAAGACAATCCAGTGAATAATCAGTGATTAGACAGGCGTGAGCTGGGCTTTACAGGTTAATTTGGATTTGAGATAAACATCAGTCGTAGGAGGATGCAAATGAATAATTAACTTGTAAAAAATTATTACAATTACCTTAAGTGTACTAGCTATAATTAAGTCTTGAAGATATTAAGAAATAACTTTTTATTACTCCACTGATCTTCTTTATTTTGAATAGTAAATTATTCTAAAGAATGGTTTGAAAATTAAAAAAGAATAAGATAAGATTATTTTGGATTTTATTAAGATAAAGTCCCACTACCATAATAGTACTAGGGGGCCCATAGAGCCTCTCCTCCCTCCTCACCCGAAATCATATAGTTGACACTAAATGTAAGTGTAAATGTAATATAAATATTTTGACGAGGGGTAAGCGGTCATAGTATTGAATTCACCCAATTATATGTAGGTACCTATGTAAAAAGTTATTTGCTCATTGTAATTAAAAATGTCGTAAACATGGAGAAAAATAATTTTAAGCCATGAGTTTTTTTGTATATCTGTCTGGATTCCAATACCCACGATAACTCAAGAATGTAAAATTGTATAAAGTTCATCTTATGACAAAATTATTTATATTTTTAATCCTGAGAAATGATTTTGGGCTCTCTAGCTTTAGAACATGGGGTTCAAAATTGCAAAAATATCATTTTTCAATGATTTTATTGAAATTTTAAGATCATCTCATAATATAGATACAAATTAACGAATATCAAAAAACTTTTCACGTTTTTCTTTATTTATTTATTCAATTTTATTTATCATAAGAAATTATAAATAATTATTTTTTGTAAAATTCCGATTTTTTTTTATTTTCAAAAAAATTTGAGCCCCCCTCCCAAAAAAAAAAAAAAAAATCTCAGTAACTATTGTAATCGTGCTGGAAAAGTCTTCCGATCTCAAGTTGATGTGCCCACAAAAAAATTCTGATTATTTGAATGAATTTAATTCTTTCCGTCTACCTGGAGAGTGAAGAGTATATCCATCCAGTGATTTTTTGTTTGTTGAAAGAAACAAAGTTGGTTTTGATATTAAAATGTTTGTGTTTACAAAATGAGCAACTTATTAATTAGATTTTATTTATTTATCTAAATGAATTTTTTGTGGATATTTAGATATTTATTTAGTTATTTATTTATATAGTATATCAATAAATTTTGTCCTTTTTATCTATAGAGCATTAAAAAAAGTAAAGAAAATGAGAAAAATTTGAATGGGGAGATCTTGAATGATTGTGAGGGGTTGAAAATTGATGCATTATATGCTAAAAATAAAAACGGTCAAGTTTTATTTAAAAGTTTCAACAAAAGGTAATAAAAAGCTACTCTAATTCTTTAAAAGTGAATAAAATGGAAACTGGACTTTTCTTTAAACTGGGGGGGGGGAGTACTTTTCATGAAGCTAAGGGGGGAGGCACCCCTGCAATAACCAAATTTCACGGAGAGAGTAGCGAGTTTTGAATTTTTTTTTTCACTTTTTCCTCTAATAATATATGGTATATGGTGAATTTTGTGGTGTCTTTCTTAAATAAAACAAGATTTATCACTCACTAGCAATTATAGGAATAAACAAAGTGATTTATATCTTTCAATTTCATTTTAAATAATCGTAGTTTTGCTTATTTAGTTAAAAGTACTTTGACTTATTTTAAATCTACATGTGAACCATTTTTCGAACAGAAATCATATTTTTTATATTTACTAATGACTGAATGGTCAAAAAATAATTCTTATAATTCTCATACTTGATATATTTATAAATAAATTAATTTTCTTTATTTCGAAATATAAATAATCTTAACCATTTAATTTATTAAAAGAGAAACGTTAAAAAACTACAGTGAGTGAATCTATGAACTTTGAAAAAGTTGTTTTTTATGTAAAACAGTGAATGAGTTTTTTTTTTCAAAACACCTTTGAAGAGAAAAAAAATATTAAAATGAAAGCTCAGTGTATCATGTCGAATGCCGTTTCGACTGAAGCTTTAATCCAAGCTCCATCAATTGGGCCGATGCGATGGAGCTTTTCCCACCACGGGTCCGATTGACCCGCTGGGGTCAAATTGCAAATCACCGCCAGGCGATTGGGGTCACTGTTTGGGGGCCCCACGTTGCTTTTGCTATGTGCTTGTGGTATATGAACCGTCGCCGCCTCTCCTAAACATCGTTTAACCTGACGACCTGACTGCGACTCCTCCTTCCCGTCATCGTCCGCTTAAGAGAACGCCGAAGCAGAATCGCTCTTTCAACGGATACCATCGGATCCAGAGGCGAGCCCCATCTTCACGATTTATTTCAATTAAGAGATGACGAAATTTTATCTCCAAAATTAAATCCTCAGATAAATTAATAATATACTATTAGAATTTGATCTTTATTTCGGTTTAATTATTAATATTATTTTTTCTTAAATATAGTATTCGATGACATTATAATCTTTTTCCCTTAAGGACGTTTCCTAATAAATCGAGTTTCCATTTATTCAGTTTGTCTAAGTCGAGAGTGATTGAGGAGGCAACATTGATTCGATTATTCGGGAGTGAGGGTTTGCCGTGCACAGTGCTATCGTCGGCGTAACAATGAGTGGGGTTTGACGTTTGATCGATAAGGTCGTTTATATAAATTAGGAAGAGTGTGGGGGAGATTACAGAGCCTTGGGGAACACCAGCGTTTGTGGAGAACGATTCAGATGATATTCCATCCAACACAACTTTGATACTACGGCTTGTCAGAAAGCTTTCTATCCATTTGGTGAAAATGGTAGAATATTGAATTTTTTTTTGAAATGAAGTCTTCTAATCGTTAAGATATCAACAAGAAGAAAAAAAAGAAAAAATTTTAATATTTATATTTACATAAAGTTCCTCGAAAACATTTTAAGTACAGTACTAGATACTTTAAAAATTAATCACTGATCACTCAGGCCGACCGACCTCTTGAGGACGTTCCCTAATAAATCGATTTTCTTGCAATCCTTTTAAAACTTTGAATACACATATTTATAAGTGTCCTTTATAGGAAGAAATTTTTTTCAATAGTAATTTGCAAATATTGACCATTGAAATTTGAATATTTAACATGCGAACCATATCCTGATTGATGTTAAAGCGAATGTTTCATTAAATAACAATCTTAATTTTCTTGAAATTATTTTGAAAAACTGAGAATCATTAACTGAAGATATAACAAATATTTTTCTGTTAAAATAATTGTATCAAGCGGTATTTGTTTTGTATGAAAAATGTTAAAAGTTAGGTACTTGTGATAGTTTTCATTTTTCTCTCATGGCATGGCAAGTCAGAGATGGCGTCGCACTAAAATCACTCAATTTTTCCATATCTAAAAAACTTCTGCAGCTAGTGCATTTGAGATTTTGAGCTAATTCTCTCAACTTAACTATACTTTTCTCATCTGGAATTTCGCATTGAGCCGTTTCATGAAGTGTTTTATTTTTAATCTTTGTCTTTTAGCGTCGGTAAGAATACAATCTTGCCAGATCCAAAAAAATATTTTTGCCTTTCTGCGCATGAGAGAATAGGGGAAAGAGCGAAGGGAATGTCCTTAGAAGTATCAGGGAGGTACCAAGTCTCTTTTGCGCAAAATACTGATTGACGCCTTTATATGCACTGAGCCCAATTTACTGAGGCCACAAATATTTTGACTTTTTAAGGTTTTTTTTTTACAAAAAGAACTAATAAGACGAATAATAAATAGTTTCAGCCGTTTTTGAGATATTTCGAAAATATAAAGCAAAAAAAAAAAAAAATAAAAAAATAATGCTCGATTACAACATTTCATCAAACCTCATATATTATGTAGTAACGTAATGAGAGTGAATTTAAAAGAGGTTGAAAATGTCAATCTTTTCAAATAAGAGACGCTTGAAGGTGAATTCAAAATTTCTTAATTTTAAAAATAAATTTGTTCCTTATTTCATTTATCTTAACATTTAATATATGGTACTTAAGAAAAATTGTTTTGAAATTCTAGCGAGCAGAGAATTGAGGAAGTTTCACCAGATACAATCATGTTTAAACCTGTCGCGGCACGCTCGCTGTTTGCCAATAGGAGCATCACTCTGGTCATTTATTAGCCATAGATGTAGCACCTCGTATAATGGGAGTCCCTGCCATTTAGACAACTGACTTGTCAGATCAGTTAAGGGTATGCCTACCCTCAAAGAAGAGGGGCAAGCCATTTCCCTATTTTTAATTTATCTGTGCGATGCGGATAAAGTATTGGATCGATCTCGAGCCATGTGCAACTTCGAAGGGTCCTTAGGTTAAGACTACGGAACCCATGGTCTCAATTAAAGTTTTTTCAACCGATTGAAATGAAATTGAAAACCTACCATTAACTTAACAAAATGAAGCACTGATTAGTTTTTGGTATATATCGGGCCAAAAACATTAGTACTTTATTCCTGTACTATTTTAGTTTTTTCTGAATTTCTTGAAAATGACTTAAGCACTTTTGATGAAATTTAATATTCTAATTAAGTACTCTGAGGACCTCAAAAAAGGTTATAGATACAAAGTTTTAGAGAAATTATATTTTATAGTACTTTATCCTAGAGTAAGATAGTGCTTTTATAAAATTCTTTAAAATTTATTCATTTGATCGATCAACATCGTTGATGACGATGTTCAAGCGGGAGGCCGGGGTTCGATCCTGGTTAGCATATAAAAATTTCTACCGGCTAAAAGTCGGCTCCCTCACTAACCCTACTAACACTTTACTGATGTGCTGTCTAAATGGGTTTTGTTCCCAGTGACAATAAATAAATAAAAAAAATAAAAAAAACCTTAATTATTCAATTGTAAGGGGTTTTGTGTTAAAAATAAAGACACCTGAACGAGTGTTAAAAGCAACAATTTATTTTTTACAAGTCACAGTGGCGTAGCGAGGGTGGGGGCAAGGGGGTATATCATGCCCTGGGCGCCACTCGCAGAGGAGCGCGCCAAATGGTCTCCAAGACAAACAAGATATATATTAAATTACTATATGTGTTTCTTGGAGGGGGCGCTAAAAAGTGTAGTGCCCCGGGCGCCAGTTATGTTCGCTACGGCACTGTTAAATTAGAACAATTAATTACCATTAAAAAATCTGAATTTTTATAAGTGGTCCACTTCAATTTGTGAGTAGTTTAGTTTAATTTTATTTTTAATAGTATTTAGTATTCATCAATTTAATTATTTGCCATTTTACTTAGAGGGTCCTACCTAAACTTTTTTGGATGTTGATATAAAATATGTTGTCTTGAAATTGTCAATTTTTTCTAATTTGGCCGGGCCTTGCCAAATGCCACATATATAATTATAGTATTCATGAGAAAGTCAGATCAAAAGTTATAGTTGTCCTAATAGAAAGGGAAAATTGTTACGTAAAAATTCTATAATAGTTCGCTCCTGAATAGTTGATTTAAGTATTTTGTTTTCTTTATTGTTTTTTTTCTTGTAGGTAAATTTAATGGCTTGTTGGATAGGTTTACATTTTACGATCGAACAATTTCGACTACTTGTTTGCATTCTAGAGTGACCTGAAGTATATTAATAAACAAAGATAGATAATTATTGCTGTATTCGTTATATAGTATTTTTCACGTAGATTTAAAGGGTCCGTTCCATTTCTAACAGAGCAGCCACTAATAAAAGTTGTCCGTTTACAAATTCTCGGCCATTAACCATTAAATAAGTTGAGTAATAAAATAAATTCCACATTTCTGCTAATATCAGGAATTATTTAAGTATGTATTTTATTTTTGAACTTAATTATAAAAAAGAAAATATCCAAAGTAACATAATTTTTTTTATTATTACTAAACAATAAAAAAGAAATGTGTCGTCTGTTTAATATAAATATATATATTTGAAAATTTTCCAATTCGAAACCCTCGCCAATTTAATTTTGACTGTATGTTTAAATTTGGAACAATTTTTTAATGTTGAAAATTAAATCTTTGAGCAAAATTTACAGCCATTGACCCTGATTACTTTTTAGAACTTGGGTTCAATTCCAAAGGGGGTGAATACAACCATTCTGACATCTAGTTAAGATTGTCCTTTACAGATCGTAACTGTCACCCTCGGGAAAAATAACTTTTGAGATTTTTCGACAATAATCATATAATTGCCTAGCTTCTGCTTATACTGATAATTTATATTCTTAAAATGACTAACTATAATCGTTTCGTATATAATAACGCAATTCACACGACACCTCTTTTAGTCCACCCTAAATAAATAATTCCGGCATGATGCTTATAATATGCCTGATATTACCACTGTTGCAAAGAAAGAACTTATTTTATAACTAGGCCCTCTATATGTTTGCTTATTGCTTAACTTCGTAGATCTTTCAGGGTCAGGTTGTGTTAGTAGTAAAATTTAAAGAAATCACACATATTTCATTCAAACTCACTTATCGATCTGATCGACTACTGTTGCCTTGTATATAATAGTTTAAATCAGGAATTAAACACTAAGCTTGAGAGATTATTGAACAGCTGCATTAGGCTCATTTTTTATGTCCCTTTTGATGAACACATTACGCTCTACTACAATGAACTGGGTGGGTTAAGGCTTTCTAAGAAGAGAGACTATATTCTAGGAATTTTACTTTTCAATCTATTTGAAAGCAAGTCCCCAATACTTATATAGTAAATTTCTGTTTAAAAACTGTAAGTTCCAGAGCTTTGCGGACGTATGGTCTGGACCTTCAAATTCCCATACATAGGACATCATCCTATGATAGGTCATTCTCTCTATTCCGCGAAGCTATGGAATAAAATTCCTCCGAGTGTGAGGGGGGCGAAATCGCTCGGCACTTTTAAAGCCAAGTATTTTGATTTATTAATGAGTCAGCAGAGGGTTGGGCTGTGGATGATGGCTGGAGTGAGGCTGAGATGTTATATTTTAAATTTTTTGTTCATGCTGATCATTTTGTGATATATTTATTTTCTTGTAATTTGATTTCAAATTACCAATTAATTTTAAAAATAATATTAATTCCTTTTTTTTTTGTTAATGACAAATGTTAATATTTTTTTTTACTCTCTTGGTTGATTAATGAATACAGATATTGAATGTAATATAATTTGTAACTTTTATCCTCCAGGAGAATATCATTCTCAGGCCAATATTAAAATCTATCTATCTATCTAAATCTTCGGGTGAAATATTAAGCTCGATATATTATGTCACCTTATAGGGAAGTCGATTGGCTTGGATTGCTAATTTTACCATCAGACAAGTCTTCTACCAATTCATTCAATTTTGAATCTAGAAGATGATAACATCTTGTGATTTCCTTAGAAATTTAAAGTATAATACTTTAGACAATTTGGACTCTTAGAGTAAAATTATATATTATAAACATGTAAACAAAAAAAAACTTTATATTGGCTGAATAAAGAGGAAATATAACAGCTGAGACTGACTGATACATGTTAAACGAAATTATATTAACTCTGTAATTGTACAATAGAGTGTCTCAAATGACATAAACAAATAATAATATCATGTGTGTATATAAATAACTAACTATTAAGGTAGCTAATAAGAAAGATGGAAAATATTTGGTATGTTTTTGAATAAAATCTATTCCTTTGACATTATATTTGTATACGAGACTTTTCTAAACTAGCTAACGTTCTTTTTCTTTTCTTTTCTTTTTTTAAAACAAAAAACTTGAATCTTTATGATATCACATTCAACTCCTTCCGAGTCCTAACAAAAAAATAGAATATCTTTATATGTTTTGAGAAAGGCAACGTTTAAAAATTGCAGTGTTTAACTTTCATGAGATTTAAATCTTTATAAATGACTTCTTGTCAGTACAGTCAGGGATTATGCTAAACAGGGGGCGACGACGATGATGAAGATGTCTTTTAGTTTTGGGGTTGAACAGACACACACACACAGATAGAACTTCTAAACGATATTCCGTAGATTATACGTGAAGAGCTGAACACATGAATAACGGTCATAACATTAGAATAGAATGCCCAGTCAGCGTCAAGTAAAAGATAGAGCCATCATCGGCCAAAGTCACAGTCTCACTGACATCCCTTTGTGTCACTGTGTGTGTGCATTATGTGTTGCATTGTTTGAATCCCTCATGAGATGTGTGTGTGCACGAGCAAGGGTGCAAACCACAATGCCCTGGGGTCAAACCGCATGAAAACTTTCTTATTCAAGTTCCCTTCTGTAATTCAATCCAGATTTGACCACAACTAGTTAAGTTAATATAAACAAAAAACAATATTATCATGAAGACTTTGTTAGGCAAATCAACCATAACCGAGGTCTTTTTTATGCATGTTTAACCCTATTATCATATTATATAGACCTATTAACTAAAGGATTGTTATAAAAAATACTTGACCAAAATTTCGGACCTGTCAAATTATATAAAGCAAATCAAATTGATGATAAATTAAACCTAATCAAGACCGTAGACATGATATGTTCAGATCTATTATTCAATAAAAAATAAAATATTTTCTTTTTTTGTTAACTTTCATAAGTACAGATTAATTTATAATTCTTCTGCCATTAATTTAAAATATATGTTTTATGAAATACTCAGGTTAATTGTTCTTTTAAAATGCTTGTTTCGTGAATAATTATTTCTTTAAGAAAGAGCTTAGGAAAAAATTCAAAAATAATAATAATGTTGTTAGATATTAGTTGAATAAAAGATTTCACTGTCGATGGTAACAGAATTGTTTTTATTTTAGGTTAAAAATAAAATAAAATGAGAGAGTCTTCTGTTTTTTAAATAAAATAATTTTTAATTATTTCTAGAGACTATAGTTTCGAAGGCATTGCCTTCATCATCAGTCTATCACAAATATTTCAAATTAGTTACAAATTAAGATTTATACATAGAAAATTTTGAAAAATATATAATGTCTTTTTCTTCATGTTTCTTCTTGGGAGATTAGAATATACTAAAGTCTCTAGAAATAATTAAAAATTATTTTATTTAAAAAACAGAAGACTCTCTCATTTTATTTTATTTTTAACCTAAAATGTTGTTAGATGTTGTTAGAGTTCGTGGCTGTGATGGAACTGTATTAGATGATGGAGGAGGTATCAGCCAAAGTTGGATGAAACGGGTTCAATAAAACACCCTGAATAAAAACGTTTCGGCCTGAATTTATTTGGCCACCTTCAGTTAATTGGGAGTTATACACACATTGCGGTACACATAATATGTGATTGAACCTAGCCTTGTCAAAAATAAAAATTGTAGCTTCATGTAAATTTATACTGTGCCTGCGACAAAGGTTCTAACTCCCAATTAACTGAAGATGGCCAAATAAATTCAGGCCGAAACGTTTTATTCAGGGTGTTTTATTAAGCCCCGCGAATCCAACTTTGACTGATACCTACTCCTTCATCAAAAACAATAATAATAATAATTTGTTTTCATACTTACACTCCATTCAAAAAAACATACAGAGTAATTTCTGAAAATGGTATATTATAGTAAAATTATCACCACTTTTCCTTTTCTTAAACTACATAACAAATAGAAACTATAGAAATAAAAACATTGGTTTAGTGAAAAAATTAGAGGTTTTAGAATTCATTTAGCTAAATTTAATATTCAACTTCGTTTATTTTTTCCATTAATATAACATAATTATCTTTACACAATGCCCCAGTAACATGATATTAAAATTAGTACGAAGAGCATAATGTTGTCTACTTTAAGGAGATGATTCGAAAGATGAAAGTTAAAAGATAGAAATGAGGCGATAACGCAATCGCCATCCGACCGATATCAACTGAGCAGCAAAAAGACGCAAGAAGACGACCATCAGCATCGGTTGCCTCATGATGTGGATAGAAACGATAGATTTACGAACCTCTTAGGCCTCTCGCCTGGGACCTTTGCAGCTGAGGTCGTCCCCAACCTGCAGGTTACTTCATAAAACAATCACTGAACCCCCTCTTTGTCTCTCCAACACATTTAAATATATAGCCTAATCTCGGATATATAACTAACGATAACTGGTGTTTGCCGAATTGTTTTCCAAGATCCAGCAAGTTTTTATAATGCCTTGTCATGGTTGAAAAGAGAGAATCGGTTGATGTAGCCAGAGGGGGATAACATTTCATTCGATTAGCTCAATAAGGCATTTTAAAATTCTCTTTGAATAATCAATAATATTTACATATAGAAATATATTTCTAATTTTTATTTTAAATTAAATCAATTATTAATATAATTACTAAAGAGATATTGCTTGTACTGTCAATGAGGCAATGGTCTAAAAACCTATATCTTTACAGTGTACACTAAAACCTCGATTATCCGGCCTTCATTTATCCGGACCTCCGGATTATCCTGATAGGATTTGTAGACATTTTTATTTTAATAAATGTTGATATAGATAATAATTTTTAACTCTGATAGCAAGAATGTAATTTTAATTTCACCAAAAATATATTTTTTAAAATAATTCTATGTAATTTTGATATAAACATGTTTGTTTTTTATCATAATAAATTAAAATTCACTTATTTGAGGATGTGTTTTGTTTTTATTACTCATATATCAGGATCATCGGAATTTTCGATTGTCCGGTTTTCCTTTGGTCCCAGCTAGTCCGGATAAACGAGGTTCTTCTGTATTCATTATAAGTATGACTGATCCAAAGAAATTGTCAGAATTACAGGAGACAATAAAAGAGTGTGCCTTCTGCTGGAAAAAATATTTTTTTTTTAATTTATTTATAACGAGAGTAGTTTCGAGGGCTTTGCCCTCTTCATCAGTCTATTACAATTGATTCACAGGAATTGATGTGTGAAAGTGAGTTTTCCAACAGAAGACACACAACACTCTTTTATTGTCTCCTTTAATTTATAAAAATTCTACTACTCTCGGCAAAAAGAAACTTTAATTTAAAATGTCAGAAATATAAATTAGAGAAATTACTGGGCTTCGCTCACTATTTATTATTGTTGAAGATAATACCCACTCAATATATAAAATTAAGTCATTTAGAAAACATACATGACCAAATTTTCGTGCGAATGTGAGCATTGGCATAGTTAGGGTGTTTTCCTAAGGGGGCAGCCGGGCAGCTGATTAGCCACCACAAGGTTTCAATTTCGGTAATCCGATTAGAGATCAAGTAACTTTTTAGTAGAATTGACAAATTATTGAAGTAATTAAATAAAGAAAAATAGAAAGTGAAATAGAAAGTGATAATGGATTTTCAATTTTTCTAGGGGGTGGGGAGGGCCAATGAGTTTTTTAGGGGGGCCGGTACCGTAAGTAGCCTCTTTAAGCGCCCGGTGCGAGCTTCTATAATTTCACTTTTGAAAAAAAAAGTATATTGTTAGAATTTTGAATAAGTATATACAAATTAGGTAAAAAAAAAAAAACTTTTATTCGAAAATCTTTGCCAAAATATAAAATAATACAATACACTAAATGACACCAAATACTCCTGGTCTGGTCAATTTTGAGCCCCTCCATTGTCTGTGCCCTGTGTTTGGACTCCGCTGACACCACCCTAGTTACGAATCTAAGGGGGGCACTGCCCCCCTTGCCCCTCTCTTAACTTTGCCCAAGAATGTGAGTTTAGCCGGACTGAACTAATAACTCTTCATCTTACAATTAATTAGATTAGATTCAAACGAAATGATGTTAAATCAATTAATATGTATAAATACCTGAATTTTTTTTTAATTATAAAAAAAAATTTATATATTATTTATCTTCTGATTGTTCTTTTCTCGTTCTGCTAGGCATAAAGAAGGTAAATAAAAACTAAGTTGAGATATAATTAATCAGATTTAAGGATCTTGTGAATGAACGCCTTTCGGACAGGTAGGCCACTGGATTGCGGTTTCGTTCACTTCATTATTTGGGTACCTTTCCCTTTAAAATGCAAGGGTGCTCGTGTTTCTGGGGAGGTAGTTGGCTTGTTTAGGTCGGCCCTTAAGACAGACCTACCCTTTACCTAACTGATAATAGGATGAGAAAATAGAGGTAGAAGTTTTTTTTAACTTCTTTATGTTTTTTGAATTTCTTTTTAAAATGACTTTGATTAATATGAAAATAAAGTTTTACCTATTTAAATAAACCGTGAACCGATACCTAACCTGTTATTTCAAGTGTTAGTCAACCCAAAAAATCTCACTCTTACGAGTAATATGAATTATGAAATACACCAGAAAAAAGCGAGTCAGGCTCGCATACCAAGGGTTCGGTACCTTCTATCTTCCAATATACTTGAAATATAAAATTCGTTCTTATTTGACATTAATAAGGAAATAATGTACGAAATAGAAGGATTTTTCCGAATTCAGACACAAGTCAACACTGATAGGGTTCCTGTTTTCTTCTATAAGGAAACCAAAATTGATATATCTACATAAAAAACTATCAATCGAGATGTGATATACTCGCATATCGTCGCCTTAGAGTGTAAACCTGATAAAACCATTTTTTATCATATATGACATAATAATACCGTTCGAAAGAAAAAGAGATGCAGCATCGTCCAAGTAAAACTGTTACTTAAAATTACGATCGTAAGTTGTAGAAAAAAATGTGAAAAATAGTTTCTTTCCATAACAATAATATTAAATTTTGTTTGTTTTTTTCTCTGCCCTGTAAAATTTCCTTGTTGTGAGTTAGCAGGTTTATACTCTAAGGGCGGGTTGTATGTCGCAAAGTAAATGCTTTTTACCACTAACAAACGGTAGATGTACACTTTCAGTGCCTGTCATCTGATTGGCCATCCCAGTGTCTCCATTTACCATCTACCGTTTGTTAGTGGTAAAAAGCATTTACTTTGCGACATACAACCGGCCCTAAGGCGACGAATATATACATATATAGATGGCAGTCTTCCCCCTTCCATCAAAAATTTTTCTGGATAAGCCACTGATAGTCTTTACGAAAAGAATTAATTGGCGAAAGTTTGAACTTTTCAAGTCCGTTTATCTTGCACTTTAATCCATGTCACTGTTTTTGAGCTTGATCATCTTTCATTCGAGAAAGCCACCCACTCACCATAGACAAATATCATTTCTAAGCGAAAATTAAATGTTATTTAGATAAAATTACTTATCATTTTAAATGTACAATGTACAAAATATTACTAGGCACCTACAATAGCTAAACATGACGTTAATTTAAATTATATATATACATTAAGATTATTTTCATAAATATATAAGGTCGACTTCAAAATTTCAGGAGGACCTTTAAATTTTCAAATTATTATCAGTTATTTCAAATATTTCTATAAAAAACATTTTTCTCGAAATAAAAAATAAAATTGTTGAATAGTTTCAAGGGGAATTTAAAATGAATGTTTTTTTCCGAAAGGGGTTTTGATATAAGGTTTGAAGTCCCTGCCTGGTATATATTCCAGTTCAAGCATGTCAAAGTCAAGTTCAAACGAGTTTTAGTCGAATAAAAATAGTTCTAGCTGAGGAACTATTAAAATAGAAATAATACAAAAAAGGAATAAATAAAGATGATTCGGGAATCTTTAGATTAATCCATTTCTAAGAACACATAAGATGGGAAATAACTAAGAGTGCTCTAGACCAGTGGCTCTTAACCTTTTATTAGTCGCGGCCCCTTTAAAATCGGAAAGTATATCCGTGGCCCCCTTTAAATCCTAAAATATTTTCGAGGCCAGTACCCACCCCCCTTCTACCCCCCTCTAGGTAACATACTCGTAATTACTCGTACAAAAAAATGCACTGTACAAAAAAATGCTTTGTACAAAAAATGCTTCATCAGATTCTCAGTAATAACATATTTCTTGAAAAATAGGTATATTTGCAAATGAAAGTATATTTGTTATAGTATAAAAATTGTAAACCTAGACATATAAAAGCTATTTACACGGTTTTATTCAACTTTGTCTGTCTGTCTGTTTGGGTCAAATTTACCTATGCGTTCAACGTTTTCATTTAGTTTAACCATGTTTAAGAATATTGAGATGTCAGTAAATTCATCTGTCACTCATTATACATATGTATCACTTATAAAAACTAGTAACACATTTTTTTTTACTTTTTTTATTTGTAAAGAAATAAAAACTTAAAAAATTATAATATTTTCGTGGCCCCCAAGGGTGCTGCGGCCCTCCTGTTAAAAATAGCCGCTTTAGACCAGTGCTTCTTAAACTTTTTGAAGTCGAGGCCCCCTTGGAACCCAAGTCAATATCTCAAGTACCCTTTATTTATTTTATTTTTTTATTCAGATTGTGTATAAAATTCAAAATAGGTGGTTTCTATCCGGCCGAACTTTGGTCTAGCCAATAAAAACGATACTCGTGCTGCCTTGCATTCTATTCTTGTTGACAATACAGATATCTCACTTGTAAAAAACTCTTGCGTATTACATTCTGTTGTTTCATCCCATTCATTAAGAAAATATCCAAAAGCTCTGATTGAATTTAAACACTATTTGACCGTGCTACTCAATTGGAAAACTCTCTTTTGGACTACGATTTTATTGGATTGATACACATTTGAAGGACCCACGCGAGACTCTGAAAATTCTAACGGATTTAATATTACATCACGAACCAGTGACAGATACTAATTTATAAGGAACAAAGCGAACCATAGGATATTCTTTTATCATCGGAACAGGCGGACCTCATTATTCATATAAATATATCTCATCTCATTAAATAACATCAAAATACAAAAAGGCCTTTTTTATTAAAAAACTACATTCCACAAACTTTTCTTCATCTCTGAGCTAGCAACAAATTCTAAATCTAAACATAAAATGGTCATTCGAGCCGGATCGAAACCACCTATTTTGAATTTTATACAGATTGGTTAAAAAACTATTCTATGTTATAACCAGTTGCAAATATATTATCATTTTAACATTTCAATACATTATCGAAATTTTATAATTATAATCCAACTACCTATTTAAACTTATTTAACAATAATAATTTATTTGTTACATTTGCGACTCTTCGAGGTCCCCTGCGGGTAATCCATGCCCCCCTCCTCCTCTAGGGGGCGGCGGATCACTACTTTAAGAAGCATTGCTCTAGACTAGTCATAGCTTGCTTATAGCAATAGTATTAGGAGAAATTTAAGATATTCTTATAGGATAGGCTGATTCATTTTGGAAAATTTCCATCTCGAGGACTGTGGAGTTTAAGTCACAAGATTTAATTTCTGACTCATACCCTCATTCACACAAAGCAGTATCCGTTTGGGGCAAAGGCCCCAAATATATTTTTTAAAAATCTAATGTTAAATTTGAAAAATACGAAAATGATGCCGTATTCGATGAAATTTTCAATATAGTATAAATACATAAAAACAGTAAAAAAAAGTATTGATTTATTATTTAGTTTTATACATTTTGATATAAATTAATAAAAAATTGAAAATAATTATTGAAAAATGTGTTATAAACCAATTAAACACCTGACAAGTCCGGCTCGCGACTTTGTGTTTGTGAAAAAGTTTGTGCGTTCTAGGGTTAAGCTTCTTTCTGCATAAATATAGAGAAAACACTCTTTTGACAGATTCAATTAAGATTAACGCAAGCAGATTGAAAAAAATCAGTTTATTAAAATGGATACTTTCAAACAAATAATTCTATTTTTTTTCGCTTTTAGAATCATTAAAATGTGTGTGTGTTTGTATTTTTTTTTTAATCTATGAGATAGTGGGTCGGAATTAATTATAGAGAACATTAGAAAAAAATATATGATATGACTCTTGCTCTGATTAATTATAGTTGTTTAGTTGGTCGCACCTAGTATAGATTTAGCGTGATTTTATTTGAAGTATAATAACTAATTAATAATGATTGATGAGACTAGTCAGGGAATTATTATTTATTATTGTTGTACTCTCCTTTAAATGCATTTGAATTGCGGGGGAGCTTCTTCAGTAGGACATTGACTCCCATTTCAGAATTAATCTCAATTTAAACGAGGAGCTGCACTACATATACAATGATTCTATAATAATAATTAAAAATGGCTGTCATTTCGTCTATTCACGATTCTTAGAGTTCAATTATAGTGTTTATTAAATCCATAATAGTATAATATTAGTCTAAGGTGTGAAAGTACGAATGGAAATTCATACACATATAATATATATGGGTTAAGTTAGAATGGGAAGGGCAAGACTTTTGATGAAATTTTAAGGGAGGTGCACGGAA
Source organism: Forficula auricularia (assembly GCA_024734495.1). Lineage (NCBI taxonomy): Eukaryota > Metazoa > Arthropoda > Insecta > Dermaptera > Forficulidae > Forficula > Forficula auricularia. The sequence goes on along the minus strand of JALMQS010000816.1, from coordinate 5,296,518 downwards.
GATGCAAAGACGTGATCAAAGTTTTCTAATAGAAATTTAGAAGCCATACTTTCATCACACGATGCATCTTAAATTTTCTAAAAAATTAAATTAAATGAAGGAAATAATTAAAATCTAGTAACACATATTTAACAATCATGACATCACGACAAAATCATAAATAATATATTTCCTTTATTGGAATTGCTAGATCGAATAATAAAAAATAATATACAGCTATTAAAATAATATCTTGAATAGGGTGACCATTTTTTTTCGGGACATTGACCCCTGCACCCCATTAACGAAATTTTTTTTTAAATTTTTTTAACTAAAATGAAATATGAAAATACAGTAAAAAAAATTATTTATAGTATAATAATTGTGTAGTGACTTTAAACATAAGCATGCACGTAGATGAGTGAATGAGTTCATATATAGGTTTTTAACTTCTTATTTGGACTTTTTCATATCAAATTCAGGATTTTAAAAATAAAATGCGGACATTTCCATATCAAATTCAGAATTTTAAAAATCAAAATCAGACTTTTTCAAATCAAATTCAAAATTTATTAATAAACATTTGAAAAAATAGAAAAAAGTTATAGTTAAGAAAAAGTTTTTATTTAATTTAACTCTCAGTAAAAATTTTCGGGTAAAAAGCTAAAATTTGGAGGATTCTTAGATATTTGTGTACCAATTTTTAGCTCATCAACTAAAACGTTTCAAGATTAGCATTTTGAAATCTCAAGAAATGTTTTCAGCTAAAATTTGGAACATTTTAAGATATTTGCGTACCAATTTTCAGCTCATTAGCTAAATATATTCTAAAATAACAATTTATATTCTCAGGAAACGTTTTCATGTAAAAAGCTAAAATTTGGTACATTGTAAGATATTTACGTACTAATTTTCAGCTCATTAACTATAATATTATAAAACCTTTCAAAATTAGCATTTTGTAAACTCAGAAAACGTTTTCAGGTAAAAAGGTATAATTCAATATGTAAAATATGCAGGGTTTTATAGAAATTCTAAATTTGATTTGAAAAAGTCCGATTTTGATTTTTAAAATCCTGAATTTGATATGGAAAAGTCCGCATTTGAAGTTACAAACCTATAGTCATGTACGCAGAGACGTTCGAATAAAATATAATCGAATATTATAATATAATATTCACATGATATGATGAATTATCTAATTCGGGATATTTTCCGGGACATATATTAATAGGGGACATGGGGCTTTAATCCGGGACTGTCCCCGAAAATCCAAAACGAATGGTCATCCTAATCTTGGAGAATATAGTTTTTCGTATGTACCTACTAAATATCGTTTTGAAAAAATAATGTTATCCATGCTGATTTATTTTTACTATCACGGATAAAACTAAAATTGTATATTTTACATTTTATTTAGATATTTATTCCTGAATATTGTGTGGTTTAAATCTTAGAGATGATCTAATTTGACCAATTTTAAGAAGAGTTACTCCTTGGAGTAATGGCCATCTGGGAGTTTTCTTATATGATCGTTTGTGCATTAGTAGGGAAGAACTAAAGAGAGATGCTTAAAAGTTGAGCCTTGTAGTTGAATCTAGAAAAGCATCGCTTATACTAAAGGCAGAAGCTGAGATATTAATATTTCAAGTATTAATAAAATTTGATTACCCCAAAAGGATAAGTAGCATTTTTAATTATTTTTCGTGGACCACAAAAAATTTGGTGGTCGCAGGCATACAGAACCCTAAAAAACTGAGAATTTATATTTTGAAACTTTGTGTTTATTTTGATAATGATGCAAGATTTATTAACAAAAAAATAAAATTTCTTAATATTACAAATAATATTATAAACAATTTATTTGGGCATTCCACGCCAAATCAGACGGTTTAAAAAATTTTAATTTTTTATTTACTTCATTTTTGACATTTTTTAGTACCCATCAAAAAACTCTTCCTGGAAAATTTAAATTTTTTTTTAATCACCGGCTTAAAACATATCGAATTTCGGTTTTTCGCTCATAACTTCTTCAAAAAAGGTCTAAATTATTATTTTTTTTTTTTAATTTTTGTTTTTTTAAATATCGTACTTTATAGAAAAAAAAATACAAAAAATTATTTTTGTGTTTTTATATGCAATTTTTGAGTTTGAAAACTCTATGTACCTACTGTTCGATTTTTTTGATAATTTTTTACCGGGTTGATAGTGGTCCTATGATAATTAGCATTTTTTTAGATTTTCGATTTTCTTTCAGCAAACTAAAATATTAATTATTTATTTTAATCACTTGTTAACGATAAAAATCAATTCAAAATAACTAAAATAAGCTGACGTGTTCTGATGTGGCCATCCACTTGACTTTACCATACAACATGTCCTCTCACTTATATTTAATATTTAATAAAATTATTTATAATCATGTAAGGGGGGGTGGTTAGTTTTTGCATTCTTAGATTACTGTGTGCCCACTGATTATGTATACAAAATTTGGTTGAGTTTGGAACAAGAGCCTATATTTTCATTTTTTGACCCTAGACCCCCCCTCCCCCCACCAATTTTGGGCGGTTAGTTTTTGCATTTTTAAACTTCTGGGGTCGCACTGATTATGTATACAAAATTCGGTTGAGTTTGCTCAAATAGCCTAGATTTTTAATTTTTAACCCCCCCCCCCCTCCACCCCCTTAATTTTGGGTCGATATGCACCAAAATCTAATCAGCTCTTAATCAGATTATCCAGCTGCCGGGGTGGCAGCAGGTCTCACTACGTGCACCAGGAGATTGGCATGGGCAGAACGGGTCCTCCGTAAAGTTCGGCGGGGTGGAGGGGTTGGTGAGTACTGGCGCGAGAACTTACGCAGCAGCGTCGACGGGAGGGGATCTGGAAGTGTGCGCGGGACAAAGCCCTCATATAATTTTATGATGCACGGACCCGATTAAGAACAATATCTTTATCTTTATTGAACTATGTAGACTTAGGTCGGGGTCTCTTCCTTCGGCTGTTAGAACAAGTAGGGGAAGGCGGCCGGAGGGTCCACCCATGTGTAGGGCCGGGTGTAGAAAAACTGAGACGACAGGGCATATTCTCCAGTCGTGTGGGAGGACGCACGATGGAAGGCTCAGGAGGCATGATGCGGTGGTGAGACGTCTGGCTGATGAACTAATTAAAAAGGGAATGCGGGTCGAGCTCGAATATTTATATCAGAGCTCGGCCGGGAACAGGAAGCCAGACATCGTGGCGAAGGACGGGTCGGGGACGGTGTGGGTTCTGGATGTTCAGATAGTGTCAGCGCTCCTCGGACTGGGGGTTGCCCACAGAAACAAAATCAATTATTATAAGGGCAACTCCAGTCTGGTGAGCAACATTGCGGCAAGGTTTGGGATGGGCTCGGGTTCTGTGAGAGTTGAAGCCATCACACTCTCGTGGAAGGGAGTGTGGTGGCATAAAGCGGTGCCTCCCCTTGTCGCCCTGGGAATTTCCCAGAGAACTTTATGCGATATGACCTTCAGGGCGATGAAGGGTTCTTTAATGAATTTTTACAGCTTCAAAAGGAGAACTTATAGGGAAATCGCCATGCGCTAGAAATTGTATATAAAAAAGAAAAAAAAGAAAAAAAGAATTTTTTTTTTGTAAATATATTATGTTAATATTCCTATAATTATGTAAATAATCCTGTAATTAAATTCACCCGATTATGTAAATATTTCTTGTTAGTGGAGGCCCCCACCTGCCTGGCCCAATAAACGAAAAATCAATGAACCAAAACTATGTGTGAAATTTGGTTTCGATATTCAGACTAGTTTTTGAGCTAGATCGTCCACAAAAATTTGGTAACGCACAGACTAACGGACAACCAGACTAACAAACAGACATTTTGACAAAATAATTATTTTCTCAAAAAATATAATTTTTTCGATGTTCACTTATTAGAGCGTTTTAGTAGAACGAAATGCCATGGTTTCGCTCAAGTTTTTTAATCAAAATAGTTTCAGCGGTTTTTTAGATATTTCGAAAAAACAGGAAAAAAACACTTTTTTCATGCACGATTACAATACTTGACCATACCCTGTATGGTAAAGTAAAAAGAAAACTCAATACCAAAAAGTTGTTTTAATAATGTTCAATAGGTAATAAATTTTTTTCGAAATTTTCAAAAATCGAAAAAAAATAGTAATTATCATAGGACCACAAATTTTTAGAATGAATAGATGTTTAAAATAAAAAATAATCAAAAAAGTCGAAGAGTACATAGTTTCAAAAACAAGATTAAAAATTACAAACTCATAAAATCGCATATAAAAACACTTCAAATAAATTTTTGTATTTTTTTCTAAAAAGTATGCAAAAAGACAGAAATTTCAACAAAAAAAATTTGAATTTACACCATTTTTGAAGAAGTTATTAAAGAAAACCCGAAATTCGATATCTTTTAAACCGAGGATCAAAGAAATTTCAAAACTTAACAGGAAGAGTTTTTAATGGGTATTAAAAAATGTCAAAAAATGAAGGAAATCAAAAATTAAAATTTTTCAAACCGTCTGATATAGCGTGAAATGCCTCATTATATTAAAAAGTTGAGCTAATTAAGAATTCGATCTTTGTAAAAAAAACATCATTGTGTTCAATTAGCGAAATAATAATTAATTTATTTAATTTGAATTTATATTTTAATGTTGATTTTGAAATTTTGAAATCGATTCCCATGCAACACGGGACCAGTGGCGAAACAACTCCCGAGAACCAAGGCAGGCCATTATGCATTGTGGCCAGCCAGATAAGTACATCTTATATTAAAACATTGCGTGTGCTCATAGAGATATCGTATTATATTATCTCTCTTACAGGTTTCTAGAATACAATGTACAGCCTAGAACTCATTTTCATTGCTTTGTTAAAAATTTTTCCGAAATCTAATTCCAATCTAATTTAATGTTAAAATCATAAAACAACCTTGATATTAAATCAAACAAACAAAAATTCTCAAATAAAATTCAATTTCATATAAAGGAGAAAATAATTTGACATTTTCAAACCTGAGTAAAATAATATATCTATAAATCAAAATTGAATTCACAAAATTATTTTAATAATTTCAAACGGAAATATAAAAACGAAACCAGTTATTTGCCTTCTCCATTGGTGGTTTGGTATTTTAAAGTCTCGCATTTTTAAAATTTATTAAATAAGATCAGGTACACATCAAACAGTAAAGGTTCCATGGCCATAAATGGAATATAAGCAATCTAAAATATTCGAAATTCGTTAATTATTTTTTTTTTAATCAGAGTATAATTAATATATAATTAATAATAATAATAATTTTCGACCCGATCTTATGTGTTCTTATAATACTACTTCTCGTCTAAACCTTTACCTGTGTACATTTAGGTACACTTGAGAGGTGAACCGAGACCTAAAATCGTGTACACCTACTTCCACTTCCACTTTCATTTCCAAGTAGAAGACAATAAATGACAATAGATTATCTAATCAATTCCAAAGTAATTCCAAATAATTCCAAAGGCGGTGTACACCTAATTCCAATCGCGGTTCACCCCTCGGGTGCACTATAATTGAAAAGTCCAGATATTGAAATTGGCTCGATTTTTTTCCTTAAAATCAATAACTCTCAAAGCAACTAATCAAGACCTCAGGAGAGGAATACAAAACTTCCGAATCAATATAAATTATCATTTAATGATTGTTCGTAAGGGTAGTTGATTGTTTCTTTTGCAAAGAAAATTTAACTTGCGCCATTAAAATGTTTAATTGAAAAGTTTTTATTTTGCCGAGAGTAGCAGAGTTGTTGAATCATAAAATGAAACAAAGAGGTTATCCTCTGCTTGGTGCAAATAAACAAACACACATAATATACCCCATTGATCAAAAAGTTTCAGGAATTTATTCAGAAAATCAAAAATACAAATTTATTCATCAAAATCGATATTGTCTCCTTCAAAGTACTCCTCATCGACTGCAGTGCACTCGTGACAGCGCTTGATCCAATCCTCAAAACATTTTTTATACTCGGTTTTCGGTATGGACTATCAGAGCCGTTTTCGATTTTTTCATTATCTCCACTTGGCTGGTAAAGCGCGTTCCCCGGAGCGATTTTTTGTATCGACTGAACAGGAAGAAGTTCCAGGGAGCCAAATCAGTCGAATTCGGTGGCTGTTGGATGGTATTCGTTCTGTTCTTGCTCAAAAAGTTGCGGATATTGTTCGACCGCGCGTTACGTTATTCCCAAAAATACGGTATTTTTTGGCGTCTCAAAGCCAAATCACTAAACAAAATGTCTTGAAAGGATTCATAAGCGATACTCAAGTTCGCTGTCATCTCTCAAATAGTCAATTTACAGTTTTCGGCCATCAGTTCTTTGATTTTATCGACGTTTTCGTCATCCTCGACAGACTCACGAAAACTTGGGCCACACATAAAAGTTTGTTTCCGATAGAGTAACACTTCTTCAACATTTTCCCACCGTTTTAACTCAAAATTTAATACAAACTCGTTGATGCAAAGACGATTTCATTTTTAAAATCGTAAAAATCGAAAACGGCTCTGATAATCCATACCGAAAACCGAGTATAAAAAATGTTTCGAGGATTGGATCAAGCGCTGGCATAAGTGCACTGCAGTCGATGGGAAGTACTTGGGACAATATCGGTTTTGATGAATAAATTTGTATTTTTGATTTACAAATAAATTCTTGAAACTTTTTGATCAAGCTAGTATATCAATGCTTAATGTTTAAATGGCTTGTCTGCTAAGAACAAACATTTTAAATATCCACGCGATACTGACACCACGAAAAATAATATTAATAATTAAAAAAAGACTGATGATAAAGCCAAGCCTTCGAAACAATAGTCTCAAACAAATAAATAATATATATATATATACATATATATTTAGTATCTATGTGTGTATGTTTATTTGTATCAAGCAGAGGACAACCTCTTTGTTTCAGTTCAATTGAAAAGTTTTTGTTTTGTCGAGAGTAGCAGAGATGTTGATTCACAAAAAAGAAACAATGAGGTTGTCCTCTGCTTGATGCTTTGTTTCTCTTTATGATATTTAAATGTGTTTCAATTGCTGAATGCAGAGAAACCAATTTGGTATTATACTTTTATGTTGGAGTTATTGTCACTCTCTTCGCCTGTTAGCGATATTTTATACTCATATCGAAAGACTGGGGCCTCAAAATAAAATTTTTATGAGAACATGTTTAATAGGAATTCAAAAGAGCTGTTGGGTTGCACGAAATTTACACTTTTTTGTTTGAAAGATCCCTCATTTTTTTTTTAATTTTCCATTCTCACGAATACTTAATTAATAAGATTAAGAAATTTTACCCCATTAGAGCTGCAAATTGTTAGAGCTAAAGGCTGTGAAAGTCGAACAGAAAGACGACGTGTTTCAAGTTATTATGTAAACCTAAAAAGCGTTCATGATTATTTCGGGCAATAGGGTATATATTAAATTTTTATTAAATATTTAAGCATTTTTATCAAAAATTAGTCATTGAGTTTTACAAAATCTATTAAAATAATCCAATTAATAAGATTTGTTTTTTCTAAAAATATTTTGGATAAGTTTAGCTTTAGCATTAGAGCCTATAAGAAAATTCTCTCGCTGAAATCACTAAATGATATATTTTAATATAATGAACGCCTCTTAAAAATAAATCATTTTTTAAAATTGAAAATAACATTTTTATTTATTCATAAACTGACTTTAGTAAATATTGCTATAATCGCTAATTGTTTTTATATGTACAACTCAAAAAATGTCTTCTTTTAATTACAGTTTTTAGACACTTAATTTATTATTCAAATTTTGTTAAATAATTATTCAATAAATGATTTCTTAGAATAATTTCTACTGTCCTTATTTAGATAAAAAAATATTTACAAAGATAACACTTGAAAAACGTTCTTAAATTTCAGATACTTGTTTAAAAAATAATCAATGAAAAAAATTGGAACAGCATTTTTTCGAAACTCAATGCAATTTTTTAATGTGTCGGCAGATGTCCATTTCTCTGGGTTATAAATCTTCGTAAATCTTCGAAAAAGGTTGTATAGCCGAGGTTTGTTGAAATATTCGATGGTGCTTTTTTGTTCGGAAATTGTTGACATCTCTTTGATTAGCTCAGACATGTAATTTTAGAAGTCCATTTCATAAATCGTTTTTCTCTCGAAATCCTCTTTTGAATAGATTTACAGAGTAGTATTTTATTTTTTATTTTTTTTTTTTGACAAAATACCTCAATAACAGGCTATACAAAATATTAGGTCATACGTTTTTGTATAACAGAAATGTGGGAAGAATAAAATTTGACCGTCAAGGCTATTCTCATATGACAATATTTTACAATACATAACTGTTTTTTGTGTAAATGTTGTTTACTCTCTTTTCTATCACTTATGAACCATCCTGGAAAGCTTTTGTTTAATCAAAGTTTCTATAGATTTATGTATAAATATCGAAAGGTGAATTTGTTAATTAATATGAATATATATTACATTTAGATTATTTTTGTTTAACGATAAGAGTACAAAAAAATGCACCTACTATAACTAAAATAAATTTAATCAGGAAGATGGGTATTGAAGATTCGGAGATTGTAGGGCTTAAGAAAAACGAGCCGGCGCCGGCGCGGCGGTTCAGTTCTTAGGCCTAAGAAACTTTAAAAATGACCACCTGAAAACTTATAATAGAAAGATTCTAATGTGCAAAGTTCTTTCAGTTCAATGTGTTCTTGAAGAAACAGGAGGATCCTGAAAGATTTTCTCTTAAGAAACGATTAAGGATGTTCTTTCGCGACAATCCACACAAAAAGTTTTAGCCTCGTAACCACTCTATAAATACGAACGGAACTAAAATTTTAGGGTTTTTAAAGTGACTGTCCACTCACACTACGAAATCTCTATATAGATATACACATACTTGCCGGTCGTTTTCAAGCCATTGCGCTTATATCCCCTCCACTAAAAATAATCCCCTAAATATGTTTTTGTTTTTTTATCAACACTACCTGGTAAATAATTTCAATTTTTTTTTTAAGTTACTCCGAATTTATTATTCTAACAAATATTAGTTTTTCATCAAGATGGTGAAAGTCCTTCAATGAAAAAAAAATAAAATAATGATCATTTCCACACCCTTTCCCTATCTCTATGTTAAAAATGTCATATTAAATTGCAATTATTTCATGTTTGGTGTAGTAAATCGTCTTCAAATTTTAACAGTATATGTAATATGCTTTTAATTACTTATATTCCAAGTTTCAAAGACCTCTTGAATTTTTGCATTTGTGAAAGAACTACCTTAGATTCTAATTGATTTTTGTCATCTTTAGGAATTTTATAATTAATAGATAGAAAATCACATTGAAATTAAATTAAATGAAAATTTATTTTAAGGTAGTTCTTTCACAAATGCAAAAATTCAAGAAGTCTTTGAAACTTGGAATATAAGTCATTAAAAGCATAATAAACACACTGTTAAAATTTGAAGACGATTTACCACACCAAACATGAAATAATTGCAATTAAAAATGAATTTTTTTACATATGGTAGATTGGAAAAAGGTGGGAAAATGATGATTATTTTATTTTATTTTTCATTGAAGGACTTTCACCATCTTGATGAAAAACTAATATTTGATAGAATAATATATTCGAAGTAACTTGAAAAAAATTGAAATTATTTACCTCGTAGTTTTAATAAAAAATATAAAAAACAAACATGTTTGGGCGATTATTTTTAGTGGAGGGGATATAAGAACAATCGCTTGGAATCGATCCATTCATAAAGAGGATATAGTAGTGTGAGAAAAAAACATAACCTAAAATTCTAGGACCGTTCATATGTATAAAGTGTTTACGAGGCTAAAACCTTTGTGGATTGTCGCGAAAGAACTACCTTAAGATTTTTTAATTAGAAACATTTGTTTGGGGTTATAAACAAAAAACTAACCATTGATTCTAGATATGAGATCACTAGCAATTTAAGTTTTTTGCTCTTTCTCTACTAATATGTACAAAAATTTAGTGTATTTAGTTATTAAGTTTATTAAATTTTATTTTAATACTGTACTAATCAAACAGGCTGCTAGGGTTTGCCAACCCCTATACAATCTTTTTGGTTACAGGTTTTAGGTTTATAATTACATTATTTTAAATTTTGATTTTGTATCCAAAAAAAGTTTGGGTTCTTCTGAAATTTCTGGGTACGTGCCGGATAGTAAAAATAAGAAAAAAATCTATAATAAGATCAGAAGTGATCTAAATGAGAGTTTGGATTTTACTGACCTAGATTGAAGGTCTCAGTAATGCCTTTATACAACTAATGAGGGCTCTTGAGAGATTTCCTTTATACCCGTTAGAAATTACAATCATCAGACTACATCCCTAGTTTCTCAAGAGGAAGAGGGAGGTGGCAAATAAAAAACAAGTTATGATTAGAGATGGGATAAATGTGGCGGCCCTTTGGGACTTGAAAGAGATTTTACTTAGAAGAATATTACCCAAAAGAAACATTAAATATTATTTTAAATTAAAAATAATACCTATAACTCCTTCAACCCACTAAAAATAATACCTAACTACTAGGAAAAAGACATTTATTTTTAATTTGAAAAATAATTTAATTATTTAAAAAAAATAGCTTAAATACAAACTTGAAAATTAAATGTAGAATATTTTTTATAAATTTAAATACTTCACCAAAAGATTAATTAGTTGATTAAATTATAATCATTTTTTTAGTTTTATTCACATTGAATTATTATTAAAAAATTTCTTTGGTAGAAAAAACATGTATCATGAAATCAATTTTTACTTTACCATACAGGGTATGGTCAAGTATTGTAATCGTGCATGAAAAAAGTGTTTTTTCTTCTTTTTTTCGAAATATCTAAAAAATGGCTGAAAATATTTTGATTAAAAAAATTGAGCTAAACCATGGCATCTACAAAAAAGCTCTAATAAGTGAACATCGAAAAAATTATATTTTTCGAGATAATAATTGTTTTGTCAAAATGTCTGTTAGTTAGTCTGTCTGGTTGTCCGTTAGTCTGTGCGTTTCAAAATTTTTGTGGACGAGCTAGCTCAAAAACTAGTGTGAATATCGAAACCAAATTTCACACGTAGTTTTGGTCCATTGAGATTAAGAGCTGATTAGATTTTGGTGTATATCGACACAAAATTAAGGGGTGTGAAGAGGGGGGAGGGGGGGATTAAAAATTAAAAATCTAGGCCGTTTGAGCAAACTCAACCAAATTTTGTATACATAATCAGTAGACCTCCAGAAGTCTAAAAATGCAAAAACTAACCGCCCAAAATGGGGGATGGGGTGTAGGGTCGAACAATAAAAATCTTGGCCATTTACCAAACTCAACCACATTTTGTATACATAATCAGTGGGACACCAGAAGTATAAAAATGCAAAAACTAACCCCCCCCCCCCCATATACATGATTATAAATAATTTTAGGGCCCAGGTTGTATGGTAAAGTCAAGTGGATGGCCACATCAGAACACGTCAGCTTATTACTTTACCATATGGTCAAGTATTGTAATCGTGCATGAAAAAAGTGGGTTTTTATCTTCGTTTTTTCGAAATATCTCAAAAACTGGTGAAACTATTTTGATTATAAATAAACTGCAACGGATCCTTGCTAATCTTTATCCTAAGTCATTTGGAATATTAATATTTGTATTTCTTTATTATTAATCAGATATCACTGGCTATTTGCAGTTCATGTTGACTTAAATTAAAAATAGCCATCGATTTTCAACTAATATTACATGTGGGTGTGTGAATGTGTATTTATAGTAAAAGCGAATATATTTTGAGGTTTCAATAACCCGATCTGACTCATTTAAAAATCAATATATTTCAGGTACGTTCATTATTTTTTACGCTATTGTTAAATAATATAATTTTTATTTATAAAAAATTTTTAATCTATGTTAATTAATTTTTTATCATTTTTTTTATTATTTAAATTTTATATCATTTAAATCTAGACAAGTGAATCAACAATTGAATTCGAGTGTAATTTTCATCGGTCTTTATGAGTACGACTAGTACTTTTAAACACAGCTAAATAATTAGTAACGATCAGTGAAAATCGAATGGAGTGCTTTAAACACAGTTAGAAAATTAGTAGTAAAATAAGTGAAAATCGAATGGCGTGGTTTAAACAAGGTAAAATAATTACAATACTAAGCAGATTAAGATTATCACGAAAGATAAGCTAAGAATAGCTTGCACTAATTGCTCTCGAAGGGTATACAAGAGTGGGGGGAAATAGGCAGAATGAGAAGTGGGGAGGAGATAGGGACAGGAAGGGGGGATAGGGACAATGGGTTTGGAGGGGGGAGATAGGGACAATGATTGGAGGGGGGAGATAGGGACAATGGGTTTGGAGGGGGGAGATGGGTAGGTATATAAGGGGGAGTGATAGGCAGATTGGAAGTGTGTATCAGCCAGTGACGGATGAAACATCTAGTGTGAGTATTACAATATACCTTCTCCACCTTCATCCTACCTCTCAGCTGACTCTACTCCTCACTAATAAACAACTATATTATATTATTATTAATTATAAGCATGTATATGTTACATATACAAAACCTAATTAAATGGAAATAATAAGTTCACTTGTAATTTGACAAGTTATGTGATTTTTTGATAAAATTTATTCCTATGAGTTCAAGAATGTGTCAATTAATTTAAAAAGTAAAAATTTTATTTATACTAAATTATTTTTAATAATCGGGGAACGGGTTAGTGTGTAATTTTTTGCTATTATACAGCAAGAACTACGGACCTACTTCAGGGGTTTGTCTCCCTGCCCAAATGGGTTAATGATTCATTTCTAAAGAATATCATGTTCTATCCCTAATCCTAACCAACTTCAATCGCTGTTTCCACAAAACCTCATTTCTTCGAAATCGAAATGTTTCGTGAGTATAATTTTAGATGTGGGCGAGTGTAATAGTGTGTTCCTGTGGGGTCAAAGTATTCAAGTCATCGTTGGCTGTTATGGTAAAAAATCCTTATAATACTATAATCTTATAATATATATAATATATAGGATATATAATAATGATAGGATATATGTGAATAAGGTAAATAGTGAATCGACTAAAAACTCACTTTACTTCAGGGGGCTTGAGGATTTCAATTGTCTGCCCTCTGTTGTAAAAAATTCAACAAATTTAACATTTTAACTTAATTTAAGGAAACATATTAGTGAAAATGTTACATAGACATTAGAACTTATTATAGTGTAATATTATGTATTTTAATGTTAAATATTATGTTGTATATTATAGTGCAATGATTTGTACGTTTAATGTATTGTAGTGTATATATGTATGTAAATACATTTAAATTTAAATAAATAAAAAAAAAATAAAAAAATAATTAAATAAGTAAGAAATACTCTAAATTTTTCATGTACTTTTTACGAATTTTTTAAAAAAAGTTCAATTAAAATAAATAAATATTGTATTAAATATAATTTTATTCCGAATATTTCTATAAAAAATAATTTAAATTCAGTATAATATTTTACTAATAGTATTTGTATTCTTTTTTCAGGTAGGTGCTCGTCCTTCTAATACTAACAATGAGATTACCACTTAGGTTTTCTTATTTTATGAAAAACCAAATTCTTTATCAATGGGTAACGAGTAGGTGTGTACTTCTTTGTTCTTTTGGATAACAAAAGTACAGACCTACTTCAGGGCATGGCATCCCTGCCCACGTGAGCACATGATTCTTTTACCAAGAGAATCATGTCCTATCCCTAATCCTAATCAACTTCAATCCCTGTTTTCACAGATCCTTATTACTTCGAAATCGAAATGATTCGCGAGTATATTTATACTTGTTCTCGAGTGTAATAGTTTTTTCTTTGGGGGTAAGATAATTCCAAGTCCATGCCACGAGAGGTTGGCTGATAAGGTAAGATATCTTTATAATACCCTATTCTTCTAATTGATTAAGTAATAAATACTGTAAATTTTTCAAGTACATTTTTCGAGTTTGAACAAATATCAATTAAATAAATAAATAAATAATATATTGAATATAATTTTATACCGAATATTTCTATAAAAATACTTTAAATTCATTATATTATTTTACTAATAGCATTTTTTCTTTTTTCAAGTAGATACTCGTCCTTCTAATAGTAACATTAATATTAAGTCTTTGGTTTTCTTATTTTATGGAAAAACAAATTCTTTATCTTTGGTGTAACGGGTAGGTGTGTACTTCTTTGTTCTTTTTGATAAAGAAGTACAAACTTACTTCAGGGCCTAGTATCCCTGCCCACGTGAGCTCATGATTGTTTTATCAAGAGAATCATGTCCTATCCCTAAACCTAATCAACTTCAATCCCTGTTTTCACAAATCCTTATTCCTTCGAAATCGAAATGTTTCGCTAGTATATTTTTACTAGATCGCAAGTCTAATAGTGACTTCCTGTGGGGTGAGAGTATTCCAGGTCCATGCCACGAGACGTTGTCTGAAAAGGTAAGATATATTTATGTTTGTTTATAACTAAATGTCATAAAAAAACGCCTTCAAATCTAATAAAATCTTTCGAAAAATGATATTTTCTGCATTATCAAGGCCGGATTTCTAATGCTACAGAGCCTAAATTCTAATCAATTCTCAGTATCAGAAATACAAACGTTGTGACAGATGAGCGAAAAATTTCGACGTTTCATTGCTGGGTTATCGTGGGTATCGGAATCCACAAACACACAGAGACAGGCAACAAGAAAAAATTATGGCTGATATTCAAGATTGAGTTGTTTACCAAAACAGAATTTAGTCTTTATGATTTTAAGTCTATTCTTCCACGTTTTCAGTAGAGGTTGCCATTAATATTCAAAACATCAAAAATGGAATGCAATAAGGTTATTCCTCTAGTATTAAATAAGAATCGATGGTTATTTTTGATTTTAAGTCGATTCCTCCATGTCTTCAGCAATGGTTACCAATAATAATCGAAGCGTCAAAAATCGAATGTAGAATTATTATTCCTCAATAGATGAGAATCAGTCGCTATTTTTGATTTTAAGTCGATTCCTCCATGTCTTCACCAATGGTTACCAATAAAAACCGAAACGTCAAAAATCCAATATAGAATGATTATTCCTCAAGTACTAGATGAGAATCAATCGCTATTTTTGATTTTAACTCGATTACTCCATGTCTTCACCAATGGTTACCAATAAAAACAGAAACGTCAAAAATCCAATATAGAATGGTTATTCCTCAAGTACTAGATGAGAATCAATCGCTATTTTTGATTTTAACTCGATTACTCCATGTCTTCAGCAATGGTTACCAATAAAAACCGAAACGTCAAAAATACAATATAGAATGTTTATTCCTCAAGTATTAGATGAGAATCAATCGCTATTTTTGATTTTAAGTCGATTCCTCTATGTCTTCAGCAAAGGTAACGGATAAGAAAACAACGCAGTTGGTTACTTATAAAATTTCCTCACCAATTTTTAGCATTTCACAGAGAGAAGCCTATCCATTCATACTTAAGCAAGTTCAAATGAGCTAATATAAACCGTTCAAATGAATACATTTTAAAGAATTTAAAAAAGTACTATCTTACTCTAGAGTAAAGTACTTTAAAATATAATTTTACTAAAAACTTTATTTAACCTTTTTTGTGATCCCCATGGTACTTAATTATGATATTAAATTTCATCAAAGTTGGTTGAGTCATTTTCAAGATATTTAAAAAAATCTAAAAAAGTACTGAAATAAAGTACTAATGTTTGTAGGCCGATATGTACCAAAAACTAATCAGCGCTTCATTTTGTTAAAAGAATGGTAGGTTTTCAATTTCATTTCAATCGGTGCAACGGTGTGGAAAAAATCATGGGCCAAAAAAGCGATAACATACACCCATTCATCCATCCATCCATCCATCCAACCATCCATCCAACCATCCATCCATCCAACCATCCATCCATCTGCACGCACTAAATGAAAAAATCGCACTTTTTGGCCTCTTGACGAGACCCCATGTAATTTTTGGCAAAACCGTCACGTGCTGAAATTCAACCTAATTGAATACTATAATTTGTGACTTTAATTGAGTCCATGGGTTCTGTAGTCTTTACCGGAGAATCCTTTAAAGTCACACTTGCCGCGAGACTGATTACAATACTTTTCCCATGCTTCGCATTGAATATAGTAAAAATTGAAGGAAACCATGGCATTTCGGTCTACAAAAAAGCTCTAACAGATACGTTAATGCTTCCCAAATGTGAATCAGACTTCCACTAATATCAATCCTCAAGAAATTGTTTCTTCTTGGGCAAAATTAAAAGATCGAAGAATAAAAATAGTGAACATTCTATTTTGTATAAATTATCTTTTTTATGTTTAGCTCCTTCGTATTAATAATAGAAAATTTTGAAATGGATAAATGAAATTTAATAAATGTTCATGTTGAATTATTTATTATTGTTACTAGTTTCGCCATTGTTTGGCTCATCAGACCTATTTACACTTTTTTTTTGTTTATAAAATTTTTTTGATTGAACAACACATTTCACTGGGAAATCAATATCACAGTTCCAGAAAGAATACATTCGACGAGAGACAGTCCAAGAGTTAAAAGGTGGTTAAACATTTAAAAATAGTATCTCCATGTCAAATCACATCCCCAAGGGACGATCGACTCATCATGGTAGATCGTCCCTTGGGGATGTGATTTGACATGGAGATACTATTTTTAAATATTTAACCACTTTTTAACTCTTGGACTGTCTCTCGTCGAATGTATTCTTTCTAGAACTGTGATATGTTATCTGTGATTTCCCAGTGAAATGTGTTGTTCAATCAAAAAAATTTTATAAACAAAAAAAAATGTAAATAGGTCTGATGAGCCAAACCTTAGACCATCAAATATATAGACACGCCCTCTGCTACTCTCCACACAGAGTGAAGTGAGGCCAACAACGCCTACAGATGACGTCACGTTCTCGCATAAATATTTTGGTAATATTAATAAAATATTAATTTTCAAATATTGGAACCCAAAATAAATAATCTAAACTACGATAAATTTATCTCAATGTAAAATAATTCCTATAGTGGCCATGCTATTTCTGGGTGTTCCTACCTACAGATGACGTCACATTCTCTAGTTGATGTTGGCCTCATCAAATCGACACCAGGGCGTGTCTATATATTTCATGGTCTAAGAGCCAAGCAATGGCGAAACTATTAACAATAATAAATAATTCAACATGAACATTTATTAAATTTCATTTATCCATTTCAAAATTTTCTATTATTAATACGAAGGAGCTAAACATAAAAAAGATAATTTATATTAATTTCTCACTCCTAAACACTAAAATATTCTATTTTGTGTATAGACAAATTTTATTATCTTTTTTTTCATTTATCATTTCATACTTTAATTTATAATATTATGAGTCTAATATCAATGTAATTTTAGCATAAAAGTCAAAGTATTTTTTCAAATGTTTGTAGATAACAACAAAATAATGATCTCTAAAAAACTTAGCATTTATTAGATAATTTTTGTTATACATATTAAAATATCGTCGTCTTAGAGTGTAAACCTGTTAAATACATTTTTATCATAATGTCATATTAATACCGTTCGAAAGAACAAGAAATGCAGCATCGTCCAAGTAAAGAGGAAAGAAGGCGAGGAAACAGGACATTATATTTTAGAGGACTTGAGGAATTTAATTCTGTACCAGCTGAAGTGAGAAATGCATCAAGTCTGATTCAATTTAAGAACCAATTGAGGATATATCTTAAGAGGGACAGTTGAACATTTCTATTGAGAAATATTGAGAAATACTATAACTTTAGTATTAAGATTTGTAAATATATAATAAATAAATAAATATTGTAATATATATGTATGAAAAATAAATTTAAATATAAATAAATAAACTGCTACTTAAAATTACGATCGTAAGTTGTAGAAAAATAATGTGAAAAATAGTTTTTATTAAATTTCGTTTGTTGTTTCTCACCCCTGTAAAATTTCCTTGTTGTGAGTTAGAATGTTTACACTCTAAGGCTAAGGCGACGATATATGTAATTTGAGGTATATTAAAAAAAAAATAATATTAAAATTAATTAATATTTTTGTGAAAATCAGTTTTGACAATTCCTTGTTGTCACCCTCCCCCCATAAATTGAAGGTGTTTTACGGAGCCCCTGAATGAATATTATACAATGCATTTTAATATATTCAGGACCGAGTCTCGGGGTGTCAGGGGGGGCACGTTCCTCCGCGGCCAAATTTAAGAAGCGGCACATTTTGGGAAGCGAGAAATTTTTTATAATGTAATGTATTAAAATACAATCGTGTTAAAATTTAAATGATTTATTCTTGACTCTATAAAACCATATAGTTGTTTATTATAACCCATTTACTATTTTTTATCATACTTTACTTGCTTTATATAGCATTGAGGGAGGGGGGGGGGGGGCAATCATTCAAGCATCCCCTGACAATATACGGCTCTATATACATATGTATACATTTGATTTATTATAGAATATCCAGGATATCTTTTAAAAAGAGTGTCTGCAGTTTTTCAATTTTAAATTACCCGTTAGTGAATTTTCAATTTTTAGAAATTTTCCGATTTCTTTCTCATCAATTATAAGATAAATATAATTTACATTTAAATAATAATAATATATTACCTATAATTTTTTAAAACCGACTTTTATTGCTTTTGACCTATAGAGTCATTTTAAAGAGGGGGCCGAAGAGAAGATATTCTACTTTTTAAAATAATTCCATTATTTTGTTCACACTATAATTTATACATAAATAAAATTTCAGGTTAGATATGTATTTTTTCTATAATTAATTAAAGTGAATTTAAATATACGGAAGTGAAAGGTTTCTTTTGATTGGACATGAAATTTAGTAAGCATCATCAGCGCCCATTGCAGGTGACAAATTTTTTAGGACAAAGCTACTTGGTTTATGTTTTATAGTTCTGAAAGAAATTTCACCTCCTGAATTTGACCCGAGACACGATCCAATCATATATCTCCGCCTATCACCATAAAATTGGCTTATAGCGTTCTTTTCGTATTAAAGATTATAGATAAATTTTTTTTAATAATAACTTCAGATGAATATTTTTTTCCAATGTAGCAAAAGCTATTGTAAAAACCAATTTTAATGTTATTTCCTATTGGAAAAATTGAAATAAGTTATTAGTTAATAGGTTTTATTCTATTCTTTATTACTAATCATAATTCTTCGTCATGCGTGGTCTCGAATTTTTTGTGAAAATAAATTAAATTCCATAATTATTAATAAAAATTATGACTAATACTATACCCTTCTTTTATTTTTTATGTTCTTTTATTTATTTAATTTCTTTAATATTTATTTTTTTTAGCTAAAATCAAATAATTTATTTAGAATGACTTTGTGTTTGTAAGGCTAAATTCTCTTCCTGATGGCTTTGCGACCTACGGCGGCGCTACGACCAACTTATTCCATGTTTCCTGATTGGGCAGAGCCTGTGCTGCTAATCGTGGAAATAAATAAATAAATAAATTTTTATTTCTCGACCTGCTTAGAGGCACAAGTCCTCAGTGCCTAGGTCAATCAGTCATAAATACAAATTTAATGTCAACAAATTAACAAATAATAAACAAGTACAAAAAATAGATAATAATAATAACATGACCATAGAATTCCATCAAAAGACAAAAAATAATTTAAAAATTCCTCGCGAAAACCTGATACCAGAAGCAAACGACGCATTTGCCATAAGTTGTTAAGAAAATCCGAGAGCTGAACCACGCCCTAATATTGTGTAAATTAGGGTGGTCCTTATTTTGGGTATTTTCAAATTTTTACGCTGACAAGGGCTCATATGGTTCGAAATAAATAAAAACAAATATCCCCCAAGTTTCAAGTCTCAATTATAACCTGTGGCCCCAGCGATGTAAGTTTCTCATCTAAATAACATGGAGATTTTGGCATTAAAATATCAATTTTTTATTCCGGCCAAAGAAATGGTTCAAAAAATTTGCAACTCTCTAGACTTTATCCTCATAATACTAGCTATCCATCAGAATTATTACAGATTTTTAGCTATTATAATTTTGAAGTTACTAAGTTATAGACTCCAAAATTATAATAGCTAAAAATCTGTAAAAATTCTGAGGGGTAGCTACTATTATAAGGATTAATTCTACAGAGGTTCACATTTTTTTAACCATTACTTTGGTCGGAATAAAAAATTTATCATTCAATGGCAAAAACCCCATGTTATTTACAAGAGAAACTTACATCACTGGGGGCACAGGCTATAACGTTATAAGTGAGATAGAGACATGAAACTTGGGGGTTATTTTTATTTATTTATTTCGAACCATATGAGCCCTTGTCATCGTAACAATTCGAAAATATCCAAAATAAGGTCCACCCTAGTGTACACCTACTTCCACTTCCACTTTCATTTCCAAGTAGAAGGATCAACAGATGTAGGGGAATTATGTAATGAATTCCAAAAAAATTACACATAATTCCAAAGATGTGTAGACTTAATTCCAATCCCGGTTCACCCCTCGAAGAAATCCATGTCAATACCATGACAAGGATGGTATGACCGTTCGCTACACCTCAGCTAATCTCTTGCTTTTAAAACTAAATAAAATTTTGTACGACTCGATGACATTAGAATTTGACAAAATCTATAATTTAATTAATCATGGGGGACAAAGGCCTATAATTGCAAGTAGTAATAGACTACTATAATTCCAAGTAGTAAGTAGACATACTGTTCCACAAATCAGTGCCAGATGGTATAAATGAATGCAAACCAACATTTTTAAAGAATCTTGGCTTATTAATCTTTTTCCTATGATCAGCCCTACCTAAATAATCTGGTTCACAAAATCTACTCGATATTTCTTTCCAACTCCTAAAACCCTTATACGCTATGAAAACCACTCTGAATTTAAAAATGATCTTCATAATGCATTTCTAGTTATTAAAGATTATTTCATAGTTGATTTGACAAATCAGAGGAAAAAGGAACAACTAAACCGTGTTAAAACATGCGTCCAATTGCAACATTTCGCCAATTTATTGTGGCTTCTTCAGGCCCTATACAAAAATAAATACAAATGAATCATTCACAATCATCAAAATCAACCCAGACATAATATAGTTACCTTGATTAAATTATATTATATCATGTCTGGGTTGATTTTGATGATTGTGAATGATTCTTTTGTATTTATTTTTGTATAGAGCCTGATGAAGCCGCAATAAATTGCCGAAACATTGCAATTGGTCGGATGTTTTAACACGATGTTTAATTGTTCCTTTTTTCCTCTGATTTGTCACATCTAATATTGATAATGGAACTGAATAATAATAATGATAACTTATTTCATATTGACCATTTACTTATTTTACATCAGCCCCTTAGTCTTGAACAGCGCTTCTTAAACTTTTTTTTTTCATTTGCGACCCTATTTCGACTGAGAAATTTTTCCTTGACCCCATATTATATACATTTATGATATAAAATATCATTTTTCCAAGCAAATCAACAATAAATTTATAATGAATCTTTATATATTTTGTAATTTTACCATTTATTAAAAAAACTACATAATTAAAATTATTTAATCTAAATAATAATGAAATGGATATGTTTGTGTCTTATTAAATAAACGGGAGATAATCGTATTCAATATTTTTCAAATTTGATCTGTAAATTGATTTTATTTTCGACAATGCTGTGAACGTTGCTTCACATAAATAAATATATATTTACCTAATACAAAATAGCAATTTCACAAATTATTGCAAATTCAATGACAAAAATATACCTTGAATT
The DNA here is from genome assembly GCA_024734495.1 of Forficula auricularia. Taxonomy (NCBI): domain Eukaryota; kingdom Metazoa; phylum Arthropoda; class Insecta; order Dermaptera; family Forficulidae; genus Forficula; species Forficula auricularia. The sequence continues at coordinate 5,274,600 of JALMQS010000816.1, read as the reverse complement.
CACTAAACATAAATTTTTGGCCCCTGTGTATTATAATTTTTTATTGTCATTGTTGTCTTATGTTTCGCGACCCCAAAGTTCAGTTATGCGACCCAAAATGGGGTCGCTACCCATAATTTAAGAAGCACTGGTCTAAGAGTGTTCAAAGTAGCTCATTACCCCTTTTCCCATCCAATTTGATTTAATATGGAAAAAACATTTAAAAAAGTTTTGATCTTAAAACAGAGTTTTTAGTTAATTTTTTTCATGAAAATTGTTGCAGGCCATTTTTAGATTTTTCGAAAATTATAAATAGGAAAACGAATATGAATCTAAATGATTCCCCATTCTTTACGTATGGTAAAGCAAATACCTATGTATATTTCAAAAAGTGAAAATATAAAAAAAAAATACTAAGTACTTACATTTCTTATATTTCTGAAAATTACATTAGAGGATTGAATTTATGATTTAATAAAAATGATTTATGTTAGCATCAAATTTGGTTTGATTAAAATATAAAAAGACTTTTGAAAGAACTGTATTTCATCAGGAATTTACGATTTCATTTTATGAAAACATAAATCAAATTTTGACAATTTTTTATTATTTTTGAAAAAACGAAATTGAATAAATTTAAAGTTGAAATTGAAATGACTTCTATAATTTATCACAATGAAATGATTTTGGTGAATTTTGTTAAACTCAAATTTTTACATTCAAATGAAATTAATTTATAACACATTAAAGTGTGACAAACCTAGTGTCAAAACCAATGACAAATAAGAACTCACTATAGGTAATTCAATGAAAATGCCAAAATCGTGCCTATTTGTTAAATTAGCCTTATAATTTTCTTTTACCTGGAAAATAAAACATTAGTTTTTTTGATTATTTCCTGACATTGCGAAATCTATTTATTAACATGTCAAATGTAATAACTTGTTTTAAAACAGGATCTGAAAATTATCAAATTTGAGTGAATTTCAAAATATAAATATATTATTTAATTATTATTAAATTTGATTACTTTTAGTAAGAATCGTTGATTTAATAAATAACGAAAATCTTCTTGAAAGATGTTTCTCTTATTTCTTTTTCGTCTAGATCAGGGGTGTCCAGCCTTTTGGCTTGGACCGCATTAGAAGAACAAACAAATGCCTCAGGCCCCATATAAAATATTCTAATTCATTTGATATTATTTGTTGATCAAAAAAGATAGTTAAAAATCTAGAATAATGATATCCACAATGACAAAGAAGTAAAAATGCCATAGCTTAATAATCTTATAGTTGTTTTCCTTCAGGATATTTGTTTTTATATCACTTACCACATCATAAAGTTTTAATTACTGAAATAATAAAAATAAAAAAAAAATAAATAAAAAAATAAACATGGAAATATATGCTGAAGAATAATTTTTAAATATTCATAACTTCGCTATTTTTTTACCTGATAGTTATGATTATAATTTTGCTTTTTGTGAATTTTATTCTCGAAAATAACTTCAAGTAGGTGTATATTTAAATTCGTATTTCTTAAAAGTGAAGCCAGGATGAATATTTCTTTCCGGGTAGATAATTTTTATACAATTTTAATAAAGGGGATTTTATTAAATTTTTCTTTTATTTCTATATATTATTCATTTAGAAAGTTTGCACGTAAAATATTTAAATCTATAAAAATGGTTCAAAATATGTCAAAATTGTGATTATTTTTTTCGGATAGCTTGATATATTTTTTCACATTCAAAATTGAAAATCTGCCTTTTATTCTTCGAAAACTTGTAGGGCCATTTTTATTTGACAATTTCTTATTTTCTAGAAAAAAAATATGAATATATCTGTGGTCAAATTATATAAAATATGATTTCCAGTAACATAATAATCTCAATGTTTTAAAGAAGTTTATAGTTTTATGTCGGGTCGCATTCATTGACGTGCTGGGCCGCGGGTTGGACAGCCCTGGATTACAATAGATTATAAATAACCTAAATCTTTATAGATTTTAGACCTGAATTACGAATTAATGTAATTTTTTGAATGGAGATTTCCAAAAAGTTTTTTTTATTTTTTAGTTTATTAAATAAACAAGTTTTTTCAAATATTTCTAGTAATAAATTATTATAATACCAAATGCTGTAGCGAGACATGGGGGCCCGGGGATCTTAAAAATTGTGATGTCATAAAATTCTCATTTCAAATGATATAGATTATAATTTTAAAGAATGTGGCATGCCAGTAATTGAAAATTTAAAGGGTTGGTGTGCTTGTCCATGGACTGAAGAAAAATAATATATTGTTTATTAATAAAAAAATGTATGTTAAATGATATGAATAAAATTAAAGTTAAACTTAAAATATATTAAATCCCTTTAATTAAGTTTAATTTATAAAAAAAAAAAGATTTCTACAATTATAGGGTATAAAAGTGATATGACTATGTTGTGACTATGTGTGACGTCACAATACATGGGGCTCAATGAAAATGTGATAGAATGTAACACAGGGAGGGAGGGGGTCTAAAAATCTTGAAATTCGTGTGATGTAATTTATGGACGGTCCCTATCATTGATATCTATTTTGTTTACTAAACTAAAATGAAAAAATATTATTAGTTATTACTTTTTAAGTTCAAATTCGAATCACGCTTAATTATAATTTCTTTAAAAAATGAAATTTTCTTATTTTAATTTATCTACTTATATACATATATAAAGTATTTATTTTATTAGAAAATTAATTTGATTTGAATTATATTTAAAGACGTTTCAATAAAATAAATGGGAAATTCAAAAGTGTTTTATGATAGGATCTCAATGGCGTTGGGCTATTTTCTGATCGATCGAAATTCTTTGATGCTTTTGTCCACTCGAAAATGATGTTTTCTCATGCATTAATATCCCATTAACACAAAGAGGCTCAACACCTTCACGTCCCTGGACGAATAAAAAATATAATTTGTGACTGCAGGAATCGGCATTCTCATACCATGACGGTCTCATCGTTGGACCCGTAATGTCTGCAGCAGAAGATAATTAAATAAATTGCAATCAGATGCGTTTAGTTAAGATTTTTGTAGATCATTTCAGATATTATGGTAATTTGGAATATTTTGCATGAGATTTTCAATGGTAAAAATTTTCACACAATATCTGAGGAAGTAGAGGTGGAAATATCCGAAACAGGATAATAAAAAATCACCCCATAATTTCGAATTCTGGTACCTACCCTCAAGAGCAAAAAAACGCACACTCGATAATTTGGTACGCTCAACAGACGAACCAATCTGGGGGGGGGGCGTTTTGTTGCAAAAAAATGAAGACATTAAAAATTTTATTTATTTGTTTTCTTATTTATTCTCAGAAATGTCTGATAAACTTACCATCATGCTGTGAATCCCTGCTGCAGCAATCATCAATCTCCTGTACTAGCAACATCATTCACCTGTATTAACGCGTCAACTGAAAAGAAAATATTTTATTGGAATAAATTCTAGATATCTCTTCTTCCTTATCATTATCGGCTGCCTCGATTAAAAAAAAATAATAAATAATATAATAAAAGTTAACTTCTCATTTCCCATAAAATCTATTTATTCCTAGATTGCTCAAATCAATTTCTATCAAACACAGGGAATTTAAAAAAATATAATTTACATTTTTTGTTTATTATTTAACGTTTCATGTAATTTCGACTTTATTTGTGAATTAAATTCATAAGTTGATTATTTTGCTAACACTGGAAAAAAATATTGTTATATGTAGGCTCTTTGTCAGAATTCTTTAGGAAGGTTTTTATAATCTCTCTTTTGTGTTTAGAATTACAATTTGTGTAAGAAGAATTTTTACCTTTAGAGCTTCCAGTTGAATAATTAAGAAAATCAGAAAATATTAGAATTGTTATAGGAGAACAGTTAGGTATTTATTGAATGGTTGGTTGTAGCTACTGACCTGAAGTTATACATAAAATGAAATAAAGTGGTTGTCCTATTTTGGCTTCTTGTAATTTAGATGGCATAAGCAATAGAAATATGAAATTTGGTAATCTAGTTAAGCTTCTGGACAGGTATTGAAAAAAAATTAAACCTTGTACAGGTTTCCAAAAGTTACAGAGACGTCAAAATGGCTCGAGTTGCTTCCTGTAAAGCAGTGTTTCTCAACATTTTTTGTTGACGGTACACTAAACTGGAATCATTTGTGGCACACCTAATGTATGATAAAAAAAAAGTAATTACAAATAATATTTCAAAGTTACAAAACCCATGCAATTTTAATTATTTGTCAAAAAGGGGACATTTGATAATCTGCTGGTCCTTTAAGTTCAGCACTCAGTACAGAGCGATGTTCAATTTATAATTTTCATGAACTTGTATTTTTATTCTAAACCTAATATAATTGACGAAGATAATAATGATTTTTTTTATTTTGATTAAACAACCTCATTTAAGCTTGAGCAATTATAAACTTAATTTCTTTCTGACTTCGCTCATTCAAAATTATTTCGCTTCCAAGGCAGAAATTCAAAATTCCAGAACATTTAAGTTCTTATTGCTTATTAGACAGATATGGAATTTAAATATTTAAGTATAGAGAGAGTATACCTGCTCTTATTTAACAAAACAGCTCCAGGGAACACCTAATGGTTACTACGTATGTTTTCGATTTGAAAAGGGCCTGAACCCATTTCAAATGATCTTCTTTATCGGATTTATACATTTACTCTCTTGTTTTTCTCATGCTTCTCCAAGCCGTCAAATCCAAATAAAAGAATTAAACTGGCCAAAAGACAAGCGGTCTCACATACCGAGGGTTCCGTACCAATATCTTCCAAAAATTTTGAGATAACAAATTCATTCTTATTTGTCATTGAAAAGGGGAGAATAAAGGAATTTGTGGAATTTTTCACAGTTTCAAGTTAAGCCACTCGTACAGGTACAAATATCGCCCCTTTGTGACTCTCTGTAATCGACATTTTAAACTGAATCAAGTTTAAAAGCTATTATACTTATTCATATCTTTTCAGGAATAAGTCACACCTCATGAAAAAAAAAATATTTTTTATTTTTAACCCAACAAAAAATTCCACCCTTCATCAATAATGTAATGTTTCGATTAAAATATTAATATGATTTTTGATCTCAGAGGAAATAAATGAAATACATATATTTTTAAAAGTTCAAGCTTGTATCTTATTAAGTTTAGGAGCTTAAAATTATCTGACTTTCTTAACGACACTAATATGGTCCTGATTTAATTTTGAGTGGAACCCTGAAAAAATACCGAATCTTTTTACATCTAAATAGTCTCACGAGCAGAAGAAAATTCTTTGAATATTTTATTACAAAATTAAATTAAAATGATATTAAAAAATAATAATAATAATAGTTGAAAGTTGGTACTATTTTTAACCGACTTCAAAAAAGGAGGAGGTTCTCTATTCGACTGATTTTTTTTTTTTTTTTTTTTGTGCCTATGTTATCTCATATCTCCGCCAATTGTCAACTGATTTTGAAAAAAAAAATTTGCATTGGGTCCGGTCTAGCTTCCGATTGGTCCCATTTTTTTTTCGTTTTTTTTTCATAGGTATTAGACCTTTTTTATTAGGTTTGTTTAGACCTAACCTCTTTGTTTATGAACCGATTTCGATGGTTCTTTTTTTATCCGAAAGGGGGTGTCTTAGGGATGGTGTCATATTAATTTGGTCAAGTTCTGATGATATGATCACTATTAATAACATCACTAAAAAGAGAAAAATAAAAATAATTTTTAAGAAAAAAATAAAAACCGACTTCAAAAAATTAAATGCAACAAATAAAATACACTAAAAGGTATAAAATAATTATTATCTTATTTAGTTACAACTAAACGACGAAATATTAACATGAAATTACTTTTTGAAGTTGGTGTCAAACATATACATTTTATGAATCACACTCGACGGATCTTAGTCTTACTTAGTACGTTTGGCGGGTACGCTCGCTTATAGGTATAGTTTGTTTGGTACCGACTTCAAAAAGTAATTTAATTTTAATATTTCGTCGTTTAGTTGTAACTAAATAAGATAATAATTATTTTATACCTTTTAGTGTATTTTATTTGTTGCATTTAATTTTTTGAAGTCGGTTTTTATTTTTTTCTTAAAAATTATTTTTTAACCGACTTCAAAAAAAGGAGGAGGTTCTATATACGACTGATTTTCTATATTTTTTTTATTTTTATTTTGTGCCTATGTTACCTCATATCTCCGCCAATTGTAAGACGATTTTGAAAATTGTTTTTGCATTGGGTTCGGTCTACCTTCCGATTGGTCTCATTTTTTTCATAGGTATTAGACCTTTTTTGTTAGGTTTGCTCATGCCTAACTTCTTTGTTTATGAACCGATTTCGATGATTCTTTTTTTATTGGAAAGGGGGTATCTTAGGGATGGTCCCATATTAATTTGGTCAAGTTCTGATGATATGATCACTATTAATATCATCAATTTCAAAAAATCTTGAAATTAGTTTTTAGATATTTTAATTTGGTATTTTTATAAGTAAATATCAAGTAGATATTTTATTGTCCTTAAGAGATATCACATAATCAGTGAAAACACACTTTGACCCTTTTGACCTCCTTAGGGGTTGAATTTCGAAAAATCCTTTCTTAGTGAGGCCCTATGTCATAGATGTAATATCCTCTCCAAATTTCATGTTTCTATGTCCAGTGGTTCTGGCTGTTTTGATGATGAGTGAGTGACTGAGTGAGTGAGTGAGTGTATCGGGCAAAGGATTTTATTTATATAGATATAGATTTATTAATTAATCTTCCATTTTCTATCCACCCTTTAAAAAAATTTCATTTGAAATTTACACTTTCACTATTGCCAGATTCCTTTTGTTGATTTTGTAAATCAGTCAATTATATTACAACATTACTTTAAATATTAATAGTAATCTGTTTATGGAGAGTGATATATGAGAACCGATTTTCGTAAATAACGCCTACATGATTATTTGATATCAAAAATCCTATCCATCTATTCTGTTCTCATTAAAAATGAAAAGTATTTTTCCTATTTAATAGTGACAATGAAAAATTGATTGCAAGTCTCCAACTGGATCTCTGTGATTGAACACATAACCATTATAAATTCATATCATAAAATGTCTGTCCATCCAACCAGGTGAGCTCTTTTTGCGCGCGGCACGGCGGGTCCATTTACACGGTCAGTTCGAATTAAATTAAGTCATTCTTCTAGAATCGGATATGAAATATCGACCCATTCAACTGCAGCTGTGTGAAATATTAATAAAACGATCTACACTTGACAGTGCATAAGCATACGAGTACCTATAACTCAAATGGTGTAACCTTAATGGAATCAATTGGGGGGGATATCGAGTCAAATGATTGGCAAGACAATCGAAGATAGCTATTAATAGGTTTAGTATTTATATGCAAATTCAATCATGAAAATTTGCTACACGTGTCAACATTTCTTATTCTTAGTTATCATTTGTTAAAATACTTTCTGATAAAGTCCGATCGGCCCATTATATTTTTATAAGAAGCCGGCAAACTGAGAGTCAGATTGGCCTAGGGTTCCATCCTTTACCTTCCATAATACTTGAAATATCAAAGTTGTTCTTATGTGTCATTGATAAGGAGAAAATAGAAGTACTGTGAAAATCGTTTAACACGAAACTGAGGGGACCAAAATATTTCTTCGCGTTAAAAGAATATCGTGTTAAACATATTGCAGTGCATACAAAAAATAAATGTTTACTCACCAAAATTACATTTATTAGAGTACATCATATTAAATACACATTTCAAATTATGTATTATACATTTTGTACATACATATGTATGTATGTATCGGTTGGTGTAAAAACCCGTTTTAGTAAGAACGTGAGTTTGGTTCAAATGTCTAGAATCTTCATTTTTGAACTTCTGCTTCATTTTGGGTGTTTATTATATAAAATTTTTTAAACAGAAATGTCAAAAATTAGAATTAAAGTTGTAGAGGATGTAATTTTTGACATTTTCGCTTAAAATTTTTTGAAAATAAACACCCAAAATAAGGAGGAAGGTAAAAAATGAAGATTCTAAACCTTTGAACCAAACTCAACCAACATCAGTAAATTCTAGTTGCCACAAAGGTATTCAGCGAAACCCGTTTTAACTAGGAAGAACCCGTTCTTACTAAAAACGAAATTTTACAAATAAAAATATTAATAAAAACTTAATAACCTTTAATATATGTACGTAATTTTAATTATTTTTACAAAAAATAAATAAAAATCTAGTGATTTTTTGGAAAATAATCTGATATTTTTTTTTGTTTTGTCTTTTTTAGCATCAAATTGCCATTCCGAAAAGCGAAATCTATTCGTGTTAAGTAATTGTGGTTTCGTGTTAAAAGAAAAAAATCTATCAAAATACCTAGTATTTTGTCGGGAACGCATTATTAATATTTTGTGTTAACCGATTTTTCATGTTAAGCGTTTTCGCTCTATTTGCATAATTTTTCTTAATTTTATTGTCAATGGTTTGAAAATCCCGTAGGTACGAAAATCGTGTAAGGGTAATTTAAGGCCCTCTTACATTGTCATTGCAAGGTAAATTAAATTTTAAAAAATTCAGCTTAATGTGATCTTTACAGGGATACCTCATATCCTATGATAAAAAATATAAAGTTTTGGCCCCTTCACGAAAAATATTCTATACGTGTCTTCCTCGTAGATTAAATCACAATTACGCATTCAGTAGCTTCGTGTGATAATTTACTTTAATTTATCAGATATTTAAAGGGAAGAGAAAAAAGGACCCAGAGGCGAAAGTCTAATAGAGTATAGGAACCGGGTCGCCTTTGAATACCACTTCATTCCGTTCAATTAAAATTAAGTTTTTCAATTTGACCTGAAGCGAGAAAAAAGTTAATGATAAACAAAATTGAAAAAAAATGAAAGAATATGATGGTGCTAATAAGATAAATAGTAGGTAGGTACGTAATTTGAACATATAAGTATGAGATTATTAAAATATTTTAAAGAGATGTTTTTCAATTTATAAATTAGACTTAAGGAGGTTCTTTCGCGACAATCCACACAAAAAGTTTTAGCCTCGTAACCACTCTATAAATATGAAAGGAACTAAAATTTTAGGGTATTTTTTTTAACCTGACTGTCCACTCACACTACGAAATCTCTATATAGATACACACATACTTGAGGATCGTTTCCAAGCCATTGTGCTTATATCCCCTCCACTAAGTGTAATAGCCCAAATAGGTTTGTTTTTTTGTTTTTTATCAATACTACATGGTAAATAATTTCAATTTTTTTTTAAGTTACTCCGAATATATTATTCTAACAAATATTAGTTGTTCATCAAGATGGTGAAAGTCCTTCAATAAAAAAAAAAAAATAATCATCATATCTCCACCCTTTTCCTATCTACCCTATGTTAAAAATGTCATTTTTAATTGCAATTATTTCAATTTTGGTTTGATAAATCGTCTTCAAATTTTAACAGTATGTGTATTATACTTTTAATGACTTATATTCCAAGTTTCAAAAACTTCTTGAATTTTTGCATTTGTGAAAGAACTACCTTAAGACCATTTATTTTAAATACTCTACCTGCTGTCTCTAATAAGAGCGCTTGTTGTTTTCTAAATTAAGAGTTAATAAAATAAATGTTCATTTCATATATAGGAACTTGAATTTTGTCATTATTTTTGATTTTTTCAATTCTATATATTTGGAAACATTGGGAAAGAAGGAGAATATGCATTGAGGAGTTTTCTAACAATATGTATAAATCGACCTGAAATTTTAAAATTGCTATAACTCCAGACGATTTGATGGTAAAATAATAAATGTATATATCATTTTAAAGGAAATTGATTGCTCTACAACCTATTTTCAGAGGAATTTTACTGTAAAACGAAGGACTGAGGCGCTAGAGACAAAAGTTTGACGAAAAAATAGGAAATTTTATTTTTTTCATACATTAACGATATTAAATTTATATAAATTTAATATTATAATATATTAATTACATTAAAAATATTGGAAGTTTGTGAGATGAAAACGCTACGCAGAATTGCGGGTAAAACAAGGATGGACAGGGTAAAAAATGAAGATATTAGGGAAAAGTGCAATATACAAAATGTCAGCGTATGGGTCCAAAGGAGAAGAAAAGAATGGAGTGGACACGTATTGCGAATGAATGAAGACCGGCTGGTGAGGAAGGTACATGACAACATCCCTACCGGGAAAAGAAGACGGGGCCGTCCAAGAAAACGATGGAAAGACGTTCTGGAGTAAACAGGCTTTTAGCCTAACAATAAGAAGAAGAAGAAGAAGAAGAACGATATTCCCGGGCGAATATCTCAAAAACCATAATGAAGAGAGAAAAATGAAATAAAACCAATCTTGTATCAAATTTTTATACGCTTTCATGTTGATAAGAGTAATTTTTCCCTATGGCGCACTGTTGAGATATATGCGAAAAACACAAAACGGGACATTTCCGCCCTCTTTTATACCTCTAAACCCGGTAGCTAGGACGGGAGACTTTTAGTATTTTTACCTCCTAACTACCCCAAACACAAAAAAATTATCTCCTCTTCAATGTTTTCTATAACCCAATCGTTGACTGGACTATAAACTTAATTTTTAAAACATTTAATCTTTTTATAATACTCTATGCATAGCGAAGCATTAAATGATATCATGTTGGGGCGGCTTTAACCGGAGAGCATACTGAGCTTGGAAAACGTTTCCAACATTTGTGGTTTATTATAATGCAAACTGCTATGTCAAATTTCAGTTCATTAGCTACAACACTTTAAGAATGTAATATATTAACTATTCGATTTTTTCTGATTTTTTTGTATTTTTCATATATTGGAAGCTATCCAAAATCTAATTCGTTTTTTGTTTTAGAAATTCAAATAATTTGACATCAGAGCTATCTAAATGTTCCGTTCGAGTTTTTTTTTTAATGAAATTGGTGAGAGAAGGAGTTACACGAAAAAGATCCATCCCCTAAAGGCCTGGGTTGGCCCCTCCATCGTGAAAAGAAGAAGAAGAGGGGATTTTATGGGCCATCATACATTTATTATTGAAAATGATTTTTGAAGTGATAACTTCTTTTTTTACTTGGCAGTAAATGGGATTGAGCCGTCATGCGTCACGCATCCTGCATCCCGCATCACGCTTGACGCGTGATGCGGGATGCAGATGCCGCTGCAGCTTTAAGCTATAATAATATCTTATATTTGAATTTTAGCGCTCATGTACATTTTTATTTTCCTGGTCATTACTTAAATGAGATTGACCCGTCACACGTCACATTTCGCGTCGCGTCACACGTCACGCGTCACGGTTGGGCTGTGATCTAGTATCAGTTCAATCATTGACGGAAAATATATTCATTATTCCTTTTCAAAAAATAATTTTAGAATATTAGAATTATAAATCCCATATATAGTAAGTTATCACTTCTGTCGTGTGGTCTTAAGCACATACCGGAATTTCTCCATGTTCCAGATATTTCTAATCACGAATAAACCTACAAACAAACGGATGAAATATCTATAGCAAACTCAACACTTTGGCCACCCGGTCTGAGCTATGCTAAGAGTAATTAAGTAAAGAGAGGTTAGATTGATAACTCTTTAAAGCAAAATATTTTAGAAAAGAAATCTGTACTTAACTACTTAATAGATAAGTATTCTAAATAACTTTATGTGTTTATTATGTTGTCCTAATCTTAATATAAGATTATATTCTATTTAATTGAGTTATATATATAAATATTCCTCGATTGCATTCTTTAATGTTTTTCCAAAAAATGTTGTACATACTTTGCCCTAAAAGAATTAGGATAAAAAAGGCAACTTTTAATATTAACCTTTATTCTTCTTTCTTTAAAAGGTTAACTGAAATAAAAAAATTTTATTCGCCGATATTTCATTGAGAATGTTCCGAGTGTGTATGTAAAAAATGTGGGAAAGATGCTGTGTTAGGCGGCAGATCAAGTATCAATGGAGCACTGGGAGCCCAAAATGGCTGCGCGTGACTAACTCTGACTCATCTCCATTGGAACACAATGGACAATGTCTAATTACACACGCCCACGTGGCTAGACTCCTGCCCGAAAAATTACATATAGCTATAATTCTAATCTCTTCCAAATTTGAGGACTCTTTTTCGGGAGGAAGTCGAGTGAGACCTACAACAAACAATAACCTAATAAATTGTACCTGGGGAGCTTATGAAGACATTAATGACATATTAAATCACTCAAATAAGAAAAAAAATAGCTTGCACATTATTTATATGACAAATGATGAATTAAATACAACCAAGAAGCTTAAATATACCTGTAGAAGAGTTTATCATGCTAGAATATATTACATTTTTAAATAGAAATAATTCTATTCTAAATATGCTTTACAAGAAAAAGTGTTATTTTATCAGCTCAGTGGCGTGGCCAGAAAATTTTCATGTGGGGGGGGGGGGGGGGTCAATGCACAAAGCAAAATATTTAGTGGGAATTTTTTTTTATTAAAACAAATAGTCCAGTTAAATTGTGTTTTAACCCGGAAAGTTTTGGGTTAGCTGTAATTTCTTAGATCCTTTATGTTATTGGGTATGCTGAATCCGAATCTGAGGTTGGCTAACAAAATTTCGTGATGGGAACATTGTCAAAAATGCTAAAAAAGGTAAAAAAATAAGCTGATGTGTTATGATGTGGCCATCCACTTGACTTTAACTTACAACCTGGCCCCTCACTTATATTTAATAAAATTATTTATAATCATGTAGGGGAGGGGGGGGGGGTAGTTTTTGCATTTTTAGACTCCTGGGGTCCCACTGATTATGTATACAAAATTTAGTTGAGTTTAGTAAATGAGCAAGATTTTCATTATTTGACCCCCATTTTGGGCGGTTGGTTTTTGCATTTTTAGTCTTCTGGGGTTATACTGATTATGTATACAAAATTTCGTTGATTAGGCCTAGATTTTTAATTTTTATTTAATATTATTATATTTATTTAATATTTTTATTAAATGGCTTAGATTTTTAATTTTCAACCCCCTTGCCAGCCCCCTTAATTTTGGGTCGATATGCACCAAAATCTAATGAGCTCTTAATCCCAGTGGACCAAAACTAGGTGTGAAATTTAATTCCGATATTCACACTAGTTTTTGAGCTAGATCCTCCATAATCATTTGGTAACGCACAGACTAACAGACTAACAGACATTTTGACAAAACAATTATTATCTAGAGAAATATCATTTTTTCGATGTTTGCTTATTAGAGCTTTTTTGTAGAGCGAAATGTTGAAATATTATTTAGTTACTTTTTGTTTTAGTAGTTAGTTACTTTTAAGTTGACATGTTGCATTGTTGGAATGGAATGGCGGAGGAATGTAAATAAACACAGGGTTGTATAGATTTATGAAGAATAAAATATAAAAGTTAAAAGTGAAAGAGTGTTTTATTAATTATAATAACCAGCCTGCATAACCGCTAAAATCGTAACAGGTTATGGGCCCAGTTATGCCCAAAAGTGTGAAGGTATAAAAGAGAAAGAAAGCAAATAAAAATTGTTGTACAAGCTGGAAGACGAACACAAAATGGCGTCAGTGCAAATTCCACAATTTAACGGAGAAAATTTTTCAAACTGGAAATTCAGAATACTTGCTATTCTTGAAGAAAAAGGAGTCAAGAAATTTGTAGAAAATGAAATTGATCTGAATAATGATGAACTAAGAAAACAAGATGCAAGAGCAAAATCGTTGATAATTCAAGGTATCGGTGACAAATATCTGGAATATATAAAAGATGCAAAAAATGCGAAAGAAATGATGGCGAATTTAGAGAAAATGTTCGAAAGAAAAAGTATATTCACGAAGTTGTATCTTAAAAGAAAGTTATTAACTATGAAATTGTCGTCTAATGAAAGTATGGAAGAGCATTTTGTCAAATTCGATACACTAATTAGAGACATAGAAGGTACAGAGACGAAACTTGAAGAAAGTGACAAAGTATGCCATCTACTTTTAACATTGCCAGAAAGATACGAAACGGTCATCACAGCCATAGAAACTATTACAACAGGTGTAACATTAGAGTTCGTTAAAAGTCGTTTGTTGGACTCAGAAATGAAATTCAAAAATTCGAAAACGAGTACTACAGTAAAAGAGAGTACATTCGCTGCCAATTCTCAATTTGAATGTTATAATTGTGGGCAGAAGGGGCACAAAAGATACGAATGCCCAAAAAGACCAAACAATACGAACAGAGGAAACAACGCGTATCGTGGGAGAGAAAGAGGTAACAATTATCGATGGAGAGGATATTCCACCAACTTTAGAGGAAGAAATCAAAGTCAGAAAGAGACAGCAAATACAGGAACTGAAGATGAAATAGCATTCCTAGCATTAAATGCAAGTATAAAACCAAATGAAACTTCAATAACATTCATTGTAGATTCCGGTGCCACTGAACACTTAGTACAAGAATCTTTGGAATCATCCATGGTAAATATACACACATTGGAAAAGGAAGTACTTATACAAATAGCAAATGGGAATACAATTAGTGCAAAGAAAAAGGGAACATTAAAGTTGGAATACGGAGGAACGAATATCATACTAGAAGCACTCATCGTACCAAAACTAAAATACAATTTACTGTCGGTAAATAAAATAATATCTAAAGGGAAAGAAATCATATTTTCCGAAAAAAATGTGAACATAATCGGCGAAGGGGTAAATTTGAAGTATAAACGGAAAGGTAAGCTTTACATAATAGATTTCAATGTGAGAAACGATGAAAAGTGCATGATGACTGAAAATTCCGACATGTTGTGGCACAGAAGATTGGGACACTTGAATAAACACAGTCTCAAGCAACTAAATTTACCAGTAAGTAAAGAAATCTGTGAAGAATGCGTAAAAGGCAAAGCAACAAGATTACCTTTTAAGAAAATGGAATTACCTCGAACAAGGAGAATAGGAGAAATGATACACACCGATTTATGTGGACCTTTGAACCCAGAAACTCATGACGGGAAGAAATATTTCCAAACCATAGTAGACGACTACACACATTTTACAAAAGTTTACTTATTAAAGACAAAAGATGAAGCGGAAAATAACCTAATAGAATATACCAAGAAAATGAAAGCAGAATTCAATGTGTACGTCAGTCGAATCAGATGTGATGGAGGAGGAGAATTTATCTCAAATGAATTCAAAAAATATTGTGCGAGTAATGGAATAGAGTTAGAATATACCATCACAAACACACCTCAACAAAACGGAGTTTCTGAGAGGATGAACAGGACTCTCTTAGATAAAGCACGAACAATGTTTTCCGAGACAGAACTACCGAAGCAACTATGGGGCGAAGCTATTTGCACCGCAGCTTACCAAGTGAACAGGTCTCCTACCGAAGCACTACTCGGAGACATTCCCGCAAAAAGATGGTACGGTAAGAATGACTTAACAAAACTAAGAGTTTTTGGTTGTAGATCCTGGGCAAACATTATACCGAAAAGAAGTAAGTTAGAGGAGAGAGCTATAGAAACAAGAATGGTAGGTTACTGCCGGAACGGATATAGACTATGGGAACCAAAAACCGGAAAATTAATAAATGCACGAGACGTGAGATTTGATGAGTCGAACCCAACCAAATATACTCACATAGAAGACACGGAAGAAAAAGATAGCATAAAGACAGAAGAGAATGAAACAGAAGCAGTAGATAACAACAATGAGAAGAACGAAGAAACAGAACAAAGACCAAGACGAGAAGTAAAATTACCAGAAAAACTACAGGATTACGAATTATACACAGCATTCTGTTTATTAGCCGGTGATGAAGATCCGGTAAACTATGAAGAAGCAATACAGTCAGAAGAATGGAAACACGCAATAAGAAAAGAACTTAAAGCACATGAAACAATGGGAACGTGGGAACAAGCGACACTTCCACCAAGTAAGAAAGCGATAGACACAAAGTGGATTTTTAAAACGAAAGAAAACGGAATGAAGAAAGCCAGGTTAGTGGCCAAAGGCTTCCAGGAAAAATGTGAAACAAATGTATACGCACCCGTTGCGAGACTTTCAACCGTAAGAATGATAATATCATTAGCATTACAAAAAGATTGGAAATTACGACAACTCGATATACCCACAGCATTTCTAAACGGAGAACTGAAGAAGAAAAAAACTGGCGAAGCAAACACATCGAGATAAAATACCACTTCATAAAAGACTTGTGCAAAAGGTGAAATAAATATAAACATGGGATTCAGGATCAAATGTTGCATTTTCACGAAAAAAGCAATAAGCTATGTGAAGTTTTGAAAAAAAAAAAAAAAAAAAAAAAAAAAAAAAAAAAAAAAACTGAAGCGAAGCAAACACATCGAGATAAAATACCACTTCATAAAAGACTTAGTGCAAAAAGGTGAAATAAATATAAAACATGTATCCAGTGATCAAAATGTCGCGGACATTTTCACGAAAGCAATAAGCTATGTGAAGTTTTGTGAATTTAGAAATAAGTTGAATATTGTTTAAAAGTATTAATATCAATTTCTGTATTAATTTTAATGCTCCTTAAAAATGTAAAACCAAAAATTAAGAGGGGGTGTTGAAATATTATTTAGTTACTTTTTGTTTTAGTAGTTAGTTACTTTTAAGTTGACATGTTGCATTGTTGGAATGGAATGGCGGAGGAATGTAAATAAACACAGGGTTGTATAGATTTATGAAGAATAAAATATAAAAGTTAAAAGTGAAAGAGTGTTTTATTAATTATAATAACCAGCCTGCATAACCGCTAAAATCGTAACACGAAATGCTATGGTTTCGCTCAATTTTTTTAATCTAGATAGTCTCAGGCGTTTTTGAGATATTTTGAAAAAAAGAAGGAAAAAAACATTTTTTTCATTCACGATTTTACAATACTTGACCATACCCTGTATGGTAAAGTAAAAATCTCATTTTTGGTGGTTTTTTTTGCTTATAACTCGAAAAGTATCAACTTTTCTTAAATAACCTCACTATTCAAAATGAAAGCTCATATAATTTTCTACAAATTTCATCATTTCTTCAACCAACCGTTCGGGCTCAAGCGCTAGTTAAAAATTGGCGTATTTTTGCTGTTTCCCAAAATCCAAAAAATTCGTACTTTTTATATTTTTGTAAGAAATTTTATAAACTTTCATTTTGAAAAGGAAGGTTATTTACGAAAACTTGATAGTTTTCTAGTTATAAGCAAAAAACAGCCAAATTTTTTTTTATCATTTTTTGGGATTTTTGACAATGTTCCGTCACGGAAGTTTGTTAGCAAACCTCAGATTCGGATTCAGCATACCACAAAACATATAAGATCAAGAAATCAAAACTACCCCAAAACTTTCCCGCGAGGGGCCCTTTAGAGAACAATTTAACTGGACTAAAAAAGTACTTACCATAGGTTAGTTAGTTTGCCATAAGAAACGGTTTGTCGTTGCCGTTACTCATCTTATAAGCCCTGCCCTTGGGGGAGGGGGTTCTGACCCCCCCCCCCCCCCGTGGCTACGCCTCTGTCCCAGCTATATATTGAATTCAAAATAATACCATCAATAATACAATAAATTTATTCATAATATTGAAAGCGATATAACTTTTTTTAATTTTATCAAGCAGGTTGGGCGGACGGTTGGCCGAGAGCATTTTGGGTTGGACGGTCGCCACACCTCGCCTAACCCTGGAGCCGACACTGCCACCTAGCCTAATAATAGTGTGTTACCCAAAAGCAGTTTCACTTTCAATTTGCGAGTGGCTTCTAACAACGATAATAAATATCGTTGTTTTGTACAAGGTGTACTTATTAGACAGAGATACATAGACAGTAAAAAAATCATTCGACTTTAATCCCGACCCTTACTAGTGATAATTTTAGTAGTTCGACTCCGTAACAAACAAAATTAAATATTAAAACAGTTCAGTTTTTGTGTAGTATATAGAAAAATGATTCAAAATTCATTATATATATATATACTACTATAGTGGAGGTTGGTGACTTTTCAACCAGGTTATGCAGTCCAAAAACATACCCTTCATTTTTTGAAATTTCATTTTAAACTTCGCTTTTTTTTGCAAATTTCATCGAATATGGCATAATTTTCGTTATTTTTCAAATTTAACATTAGATTTTTAAAAAATATATTTTGGGACCTTCTCCCCAAACGGATACTGCTTTATGGGAGTGAGGGTAGGAGTCAGAAATGAATTCTTGTTACTTCAACTCCACAGTCCCTGAGATGAAAATCGACCATCTTCTTCAAAGAATCAGCCTCTGCTATAAGAAAATCTTAAATTTGTCCTAATTAATGCTATAACCAAGCTATGACTTGTATATAGCAATCTTAGTTATTTCTGATCTTATATATTGGGAGTTTTTAGAAATGGATTAGTCCAGAAATTATCGAATCATCTTTATTTAGTCCTTTTTTACATTATTTCTATTTTAATAGTTCCTTAGCGTGAACAATTTTTATTCGACTAAAACTCGTCAGAACTTGTCTTTGACATGCTTGAACTGGAAGATATACCATGCAGGGACAAACCTTCTATCCATCCGCTTTTCGGAAAAATCATTCATTTTAATTTCGCCTAGAAACTATGCAACAATTTTATTTCATTTCGAGAACCAATATGGTATACTTTTCATAATTTTTAAGAAAAAAATAAAAGCCGACTTCAAAAATGCAACAAATAAAATACACTAAAAGGTATAAAATAATTATTATCTTATTTAGTTACAAGTAATCTACGAAATATTAACATGAAATTACTTTTTGAAGTCGGTGCCAAACAAACCATACCTATAAGCGAGTGTACCCACCAGACGTACTAAGTGAGACCCGTCGAGTGCGATTCATAAAAGGTATGTTTGGCACCTTCTTCAAAAAGTAATTTCATGTTAATATTTCATAGTTTACTTGTAACTAAATAAGATAATAATTATTTTATACCTTTAAGTGTATTTTATTTGTTGCATTTAATTTTTTTGAATTCGGTTTTTATTTTTTTCATAAAAATTATTTTTATTTTTCTCTTTTTAGTGATGTTATTCATAGTGATCATTTCATCAGAACTTGACCAAATTAATATGGCACCATCCCTAAGATAACCCCTTCCCAATAAAAAAAGAATCATCGAAATTGGTTGATAAACAAAGAAGTTAGGCCTGAACAAACCTAACAAAAAAGGTCTAATACCTATGAAAAAAAAAATGGGACCAATCGGAAAGTAGACTGAAACCAATGCAAATTTTTTTTTTCAAAATCGGTTCACAATTGGCGGAGATATGAGGTAACTAGGCAAAAAAAAATCAGTCGAATAGAGAACCTCCTCCTTTTTTGAAGTCTGTTAAAAATAAAAAAAAAAATGTTTTTATAGAAATATTTGAAATAATGAATAATAATTTGAAAATCTAAAGATCCTCCTGACATTTTGAAGTCGACATTATATATTTATGAAAATACTCTAAATGTTTGAAAAAAATATATATAATAAATTTAATCAATGACTGTGAGTCGGTTCATTTAATTCGAAATTTTGTTTGTTAATTTGTTAAAAATCAAGTATTACAATATTTTAATGTTATTTTCATTTAGTGAATTTAACATATCGTAAAAAAAATACTCCACACTAGTAGTTACGCTTGAAGTTGTTTGCTTGATATTCTTAATTGGGTAAAGTCAAAAATAAATAAATTACTATACAAAATGTTTTTATTTTAGTAGGTGAATGTGATAATAAAATTATTCCAAAATGCTGAACGTAGTTCCTTGTTTGGAGAAAACCATTTCTCTTCCCAGTGGCATTTCCAGGAAATTTTTCAAGGGGCGGGCTAAAATCTTCCAACTTTATATAGATAAACTATAAATCTATGGATAATATGAGGTGAGAGGTTTTTATTTTGGAATAAATTTAAAATTGTCTCTTATCGAATCGAAAACATATATAAGTGTATAGTCAAAATGATTATACATTTCACTGGAAGCAGAAACCTCTTCTCTTTCTCACTCTCCCCGAATATGCACCTGTCTCTTTTCCTTTTTGTTTTCTATTATTCTTTACACATCTTTCATCAGTTTTGATTTGAATTCTCTTTATTTGTCCTGATGCCTCTTCTACATAATAATCTCTCTAAATAATCTTATTCAAATCTATAGAGTTCATTTTCGTGCATTCTAATTTTATTGTTACATCTTCAATAATCCTTTTTTTTCAATACTTGTCATTTCAGTAATGCATTTACCTAACTATCCTTTTTATTTCTCTTGAGAGAGAACAGAAAAATTATTATTATTATTATAAGGATTCAAAAAAGTGCATAGATAGAATGTCTTACCCGCATTAAAGTTAGCTAGATTTTGAAACCATCAATTTTTATAGAACTTATATCTAAATTTTATAAATATATTTAAATTGAAAGTTTTTTGCCGAGAGTAGCAGAATTTTTATAAATTGAAGGAGACAAATACAAGAGGGTGTCTTCTGCTGGAATTATAAATTTTTAATTTATTTATAACGAGACTATAATTTCGAGAGCTTTGCGCTCTTCATCAGTCTATTACAATTGAATGATGAAGAGGTCAAATCTTATTGTTCCTTCAATAAATATATTTATAGAAAATTCAATTAAATGTTTTCTACTAATCTAATATTAAAAAGTATTTTCCAAAAAAAATTTTAATTCAATGACGCACTCTGCACCTTAACTCCCTCCCCCCCTGTGGGGACCCCTGCTATAATGACAAATTATTTTTATCCTCTTAAAAATGTGACACTACAAATTATATCACATGTTTTTTACACCGTTTTAAGTTATGTATATTAATTATATTGTACATATTTATAAATTAAGAAATATTACATTAATGGGTATGAGAAACATTTTATAATACAAAATTTAAAAATAGGGTGACTCACTCCCTTCTTAAGTCCTATTTTCATTAACGTATTAGATAGAAACCATTTACAATTTTGTAGAAACAAATTTTAAAAGCTCACACATATGTAAAATAGAGGATGTGGGGCATAAAGATCTACCACAGTTTGAAGAGGTATAAAAATGAAAAAATTTAACTAGAAAAAAACTGAATTTATTTTTGAAAAGAACAAAAAATATATATTTTTTTTTATGTGTTATAAACATCAGACAAAAAAAAGGGGGAGGTTAAAAATGAAAATTTCAGTCCTTTCGACCAAACTCGACCAAATTTTGAATACATATTCTGTGGACTCCCAAAAGGTTAGAAATACAAAAACTAACAACCCAAAATGTGGGGAGGGTCAAAAATGAAAATTCTTGCCCTTTTGACCAAACTCAACCAAATTTTGTATACATATTCTGTGGACACCCAGAAGGCTAGAAATGCAAAAACTAAATAATTTTGTATACATAGTTTGGTCGAAAGTGCTAGAATTTTCATTTTATGGCCCCCTCCCCCACATTTTGAGTGGTTAGTTTATGTATTTCTAGCCTTCTGGGAGTCCACAGAATATATATACAACATTTGGATGAGTTTGGTCGAAAGGGCTATAATTTTCATTTTTGACCCCCACCCTTTTTTTCGTCTGATATAATGTTTAAAACACTTAAAAATAATTATTATTTTATGTTCTTTTCAAAAATATATTCAGTTTTTTTCTAGTTAAATTTTTTCATTTTTTATACTTCTTCAAAATGTGGCAGATCTTTATGCTTCACCCTGTATATAAAATTTCATTTAAACAATAAAAGATTCTAAAATAAATATGTTCTAAAACCTTACGTTGAATTTTATTCAAAATTCGTCTTTATTGTTTATTATAGTTTCTGTTCCGGTTCTTTAAAGCTGATATCAATAGCAGTTTTTATTAGGACTAGTCGATCAGGCATCAATATCGAGACAACTATTAAATTAGTGTAACTTTATCGAGGAGTTGTCATGACTAGAAATTTATCTAAATTGCTTCTCCGGTGTTCGTCGTGTGACGGTTTGAGGTCCTTCGAGGTGATCTAGTTACGAACATAAGAAAGCCATTATTTATCGATAATTTGTACGAGAACTTAATGCGATGGCTTGTTCCCAGTTGAAATGATCATCAGATAGGAGAATAGTATAAATTGGACGGGGAAGAGATAAATGGTGGATGTGTAACGAACGAGAGTCGGTGGAGGAGTGAAGGTAGCAGCGTGGTCGACGGCTGCGACATGGTGCTTAGGCTCGTGGGTGGCCACCACGCTTAACTTTAAACTCGAACCAAACACAAACTGCACTAATGCCACATAGTTAGGGGCCCATTACGAAATTATCCACTCGTTTACTACAAGTTGACTTTGCTCAAGTCCAATTGGCGGCCCTCTCGTTACCGGCGTCGTACTCTGTTCCTGTGCTTTATGGCAGATCGTGTAGGTGCTCAAGTCAGGATTCGAACGAAAAATCTCTCGTAACGAGAACGACAAACTTGCCTGCTGCTACCAAGCTTCTAATTGCAATAAAGATTGTCCAATATAAATTGGTGGTTTTAAACGATGGCAGGATTCAAATAAAATTCACGAACTGAAATAGGACAAGATGAATACTTGCCATTACGCAGTTAGGCATAAACGAAAAATATTAACTGCACCCACCACATGACTTCACTCAACAACTGCCCTTATTGCTATTTTTATTTTATATTATACTAGCTGTGAGGCCCGCTTTCGGCGGCTCTCTTGCTAGCCCCTATAATTTTGTTCATAACAAGATTTGCCGTAGAGTTAATAAAGTAGAGTCTCACTAATCCGGCACTATTAAAAACTAGGGTGTTCCGGATTATTGGAATGTTCGGATTACTGTATTGTACGTGCTATTGTGATAAGTAGTACTCCCTTTAGCATATATCGAGCTTAAGTTTCGAATTTCGTAGTTCTGAGACTTATTGTTGCGAAACGCAGGGGGGAGGGGGCACATACGTACTGACCAATGGATTTTTGGCCCCTTTTTTTTCCTCTGGGGACGACAATTTCCGGTTTTATGTCCTAAATTCGATTTCAAACTACTAAGGGCATCGATTTCTTCCACCTAGAAGTTACAAAATGAAATTAACTTTTTTCATCTCTGAGATACACTCAAAGAGTCACGATCCAGACAAGCCATCTAAATACTACCACATTATAATCTATGAATATAAATGTGAAAGTAGAAATTAAGAAGATACTTTTGGAAATTTTGCTGATTGATGCATTCATATATTGGAGATCATGAGAGATCGAGATGGCAAAGAGGTTTTTTAAATATTTTATTAATTTTTTCCTCTTATTAAAAACAAGGACTAAAAAGATTTCGCAAGCTCAAAAAGATAAAGGACATTCGATAGTGGGGAAGTAATCTCCGAAGCCAAAGCCTCAAATTCAATGTAAACTTTATTTCATCTAATACAATTGGTTCAATAAATTTATTATTATTATTAAAAAATTAAGAACTATCAAGAATGAAAATAATGTGTCTGATATGAGACCAAAACCTAATCATTGTTAAGCCTTAATATAAAATAGCAAAATACATGATATACTTTTATTGGTTTTTGAAGTAGGGATCACAAAAATTTTGATCACGCACAAATCCACTCAGCTATTTGCAAATACTTAAGTACTTTTGTTTTTAATAAAAGTAATTTGAATTAAGATTGGAGTAATTTTTGGAGACGGACTGATAAGTGAATTAAGTGGATATTGATGAGGCAGTCCAAAAAAAAAGAAGAAGATAATTTACACTATCTTTTTATTCATAAAACCGACGTTTCGGAGGCTATTCCCTCCTTCTTCAGGGTCTGTAATTAATTAAAATGGGATTTGGCCATCATTACAATCAAGATCATTACAAATTATTTTTTTATATAAATACAATTAATATATAATTATATGGAATACAATTTTTTAATCAATAATATTCTACTCACTTTGAAAAGTCAGTGAAGGAAATCCAATGCGGCATTCCCCTCCCAAAAGATAGTGTAAATTATCTTCTTCTTTTTTTTTTTTGGACTGCCTCATCAATATCCACGTAATTTGAATTGTTTTTGAGATAGTCAGAAAAAGCTAAGAAAACGCTAATTTTTCTGTACGATTACAATAATTTCCCAAACTGCGCATAGAAATGTAAAAAAAGTTCTATTATGGTTACAAACAGAATGTGTCCCTTCTTTTAAATTATAATTGACATTTTAAAATTTGCCAAAAGAAATTGCAGTCTTCGTTTATTATCCAGAAAATTTTCAAAACGACTTAAATATTTAATTAATATTCCTTATAGAAACTAATAATTTGATTACATGAAGGGAAATTTGTGATTGGGTAGTGAATTATCTTTTATTAAAATAATTTCATTTGACTTTCATATTCAAAGTTCGTAACAACTCGAGATTTTGGAAGGGGATTATCAGTACGGTTTGTCTGTGGGATCAAGTAACATATATATTTGTTTGTGAACTTATCGAGAAGAGGTCTTGGCTGGGAAACAGCGTTCACCGATCAGATTAGATTCTAGAGAGGGTAATTAATGCTTTGAAGAGGTCATGAACTCTCGACCCCCTGCATAATTTCTTCCTCATTCGGTACACAAGTTGGAGCTTAGCTAATTTACCAATTCTTTACAAAATAAAAATCTCATTGCTTCAATAATTTCGAACAAATTGCTGAGTATACTGAGGAAGTAATCATTTCCTTTTGGACTAAAATAAGTCACATGACGTGAAATATAATTTCTAAAGGAGAATACCCTTTTAGATATTAACTTGAGTTGCATCAATGGATGGAGATTGTTAAATTGTTTTATAAAATAAATGAATGGTATAATCATGTTTCTTTGAGAGGAAATTTTCATAAAGATAGGCATCGCGATTTAAAATGATGGCCTTATTAATCTTAAAAATTGTATCCGTACAATTTGCTAAGCTAGTATTAAAGTAAATTACATTATTTCGATAAATTTATCATATAATTCATGATTCTTGGATGAGAGGTATCTATTTATAGAATTCAATTAATGTTTACTTTATTGCTGAATAAGTTTGTCAAATATGAAAAGTGAAAAATATATTTTCAAAAATTTACACATTCAGGTGAGGAGAAGACGGAAAATTAATTAATTAAAACTAATTTAAATAATCATTAAATTTTTAAATTGACTTGAAGCCTATTTAGAGATACTGGTGTAATTAAATGAATTAGTAATCATTATCATTGAGTCACAGTTCTAAGACTGGTTTGACAAAACCACCCGTCTCCACACGGCTCTGTCCCGTGCCAGCTGTTTGACCTCTCTAAATGCCTCGCATCCCATCCGCAATTATTTGGTCGAAATATTCTAATCTGGGCCAACCCTTTTCTTTCCCACCTCCCCCTCCAAAATATCCCTAAGGGTGCGTGCGTTCCACTTATAGCCCCCAACGACCGGTCGCGAACGCCCCGACCCAAAATGCATTCCGTTTGATGATCGCGGGCGTTGTGGCTGAGGCGAAAACGTCATTCATGACATTATTGTTTCCGCCCGGAAAAGCCCACAAAAGCCCACGATTGATAAGTGGGTCGAAACGTAAGCAATCCCCGTGTCTCAATGTGTGCCCCATCATCTGACCTCTTCAAACTCTTTCACAAAGTTCTTCTTTCTTCGATTCTTTCAAGAACTTCTTCATTTGTAATTTTATCCAACCATTTGACATTCATTATTAGTCTGTAACACCACATTTCGAAAGCCTCCAATCTCTTCCACTCCGCTTTTCCAATCGTCCAGGTTTCACATCCATACATGACTATGCTCCTACATATGTCTTCAATAGCATCTTAGTAAAACCTAGATCCACTTTTATTTTATTTTATTTAATACACGGGAATTATCCCAATTACAATTTACACTTTTATACAATAAATAATATATAAAATCAATATTCATACAACCTCAAGACACAACCATATAAATATATCAAATACACTACATAGCACCACATAATCAATACCTACATCCCACAAAATCTCAACAACCATTCACTTTCCCTAGACTTTAGTTTATTAGACTTTTAATCGCATGTGTGAGCAATATCTTTTGATATCCCTCACACGACATGAAAAGAAGTCCAACTGTGAGGAGTTTTCCTCAAGCATCACTCTATTCAGTCCTTGAGTAATTAGTAGTACATATGGGGAGAAAAAATGATTCGACAAAGCGACTGTAATACTGAGGCACTTTAAAATTGATATAATGGAGAATTTCAGAACAAACAACACTATCTAAAATTCCTCGTCTTTTGATTATAAGAAAAAGAGTAAAAAATTACAAAACAAAATCACTCACACAAATGGCGGGCGGAACAACGGAAAATTGAAGTCATAATACAAAATTTTGGAGACTCGATTCGGGACAAGCCAAGTCCATTTTTTCATGCGTTTTTTCTAAGTAAATGTCATCGTGTCACTAGACCGAAGATACCGTGGGAATTCGGGAAAAGCTTATGCCCTTAGGAGCCTGGTTTCCTCGTAAATACTATGTAAACTGTAAATATATAATTTGTCAATATGTAAATATGTAGAAACTAAAAAGGCTATAAATAAATAATTAAATATTTATCAATAGTAGACAGCGTCTCGGTTGGTCACCTATCTAATAACTAACAATGCTTTGCTGCTTAACTGACCTGTAATAATATAAGAACTGGTGCTTGCAACATGTCAAGGACGTTAAATTTCCTGATTTGTGAAATAGAGAACTGGAAAACATACAGAAAAAAATGTTCATATTACAAAAATGAAGATAACTATGATGTAAATTTTAATAGAATAGCAAAAAAATAATTAATAGAAAATACGCACACGTTCTAAATCCGAAAAGTATGCCAGTTTAAAATTGATATTGCTCATAAATTATTTAACTCAATAAAAACAGGTAAGCTAATGAAAAGTTCAAAGCGATATATTCAAATGAAAGATGTTATTTTAATCTACATCACAATATGAATTAACTTTTCAATAAGTAAAAGTTGATTCACTGTATGGAGGTTTTATTTTAATTATCTCTAAAGAAAGTACTGGAATTCGGCCGATTTCGATTCTTTGTAATCGGTTAACTTGTTACGTTTGGGTTCAATTTTAAATTCATGGAAAGTCATGCAGAAGGGTGTGCCTCCCAAATCCAACATGAACTGGTCTTCAGTTGAATGATAACATATAGAAAGTTTTCCTCAACAAGCTGATAGTGTACTCTAATCACTAATGGAATGAATGAAATGTATTTACCTTTGAATGCAAGGATTTAAACGAATCGTCTAGACAATCTCTGTTTAGCCTATTTTGTCAAGGAAGAGAATGCAATTATATAAGTTATCCAATTTCTTTAGAAATGAAGAATTTAATTGTAGATAGCATTTGCATTTACTTGCTTTTTTTTTAAAGAACAAATGTTTTGATATAAACACTGTTCAATGATAAGAGAGAGAATGTCAGGAGAAAGTGAAATGCATGACTTTAAGTGTCGAAAAGTCAAGTCGAAAGATGTCATGTCATTAAATATTTTTCAATATTATTAATTCTAAAAGGCCGCATCATTCACTCATTTAATAATAGTAAAATTGATAGATTTTTTTCTAATAGATTTTAATCTATCTCTATTGACAGGGAAATGGAAACTTATAGAGCTTTTCAACAACTTCGATTTATAAAGAGAAATCAAAGGGGTTGTCCTCTGCTTGATGCAAATAAATATACATATATATATAGGTATAAGTGCCTGGAGCACCGAGCGATGTTCGGTAACTTTTTGCCTCTAAATAGTTTAATAACTCATGACACTTGAAAAGTACACCAATTTAAAAAAAAAAAAATCGTTAGTGCAGTTTTTGAGAAAATCAAAAAACTAAAAATCTTTAATGTAAATGTCAACTTCCGGTGGTCCGATTTCAAGTATAAACTTGCTGTACCCCTTCTAGCCTATATCGAGCTTAAGTTTCGAATTTCGTAGCTCTGAGATATATGGTTGCGAAACGAAGGGGGGTACATTCTTACGTATGTAAACATCAACTTCCGGTACTTCTATTTTAGCCAAAATCTTGCGGTACTTCTTGTAGCCTCTAGATAGCTTAGGTTTCGAATTTCAAGGCTCAGCGACTTAGCGATATGAACGATCAAAATTTTTATTTTGCGACATGACTAATTTACACCCCCTTCCTTTATTTCAATCGGACTAATAACTTGAGTTGGAAATCGACCATCTTCCACAATGAATCAGCCTGTCCTATAAGAAAATCTTAAATTTCTCCTAATTCTATTGCTAAAAGCAAGCTATGACTTGTCTATAGCACTCTTAGTTCCGATCTTATTATATTGAGAGATCTTAGAAATGGATTAGTCCAGAAATTCTCGAATCATCTTTATTTATTCCTTTTTTGTATTATTACTATTTTAATAGTTCCTCAGTGAGAACAATTTTTATTCGACTAAAACTCGTTTCGACTTGTCTTTGAGACGCTTGAACTGGAAAATATACCAGGCAGGAACCTTCTGTCGGCACCCTTTTCGGAAAAATCATTCATTTTAATTGCCCCTTGAAACTATGCAACAATTTTATTTCATTTCGAGAACGAATATCTTTTTCATGATAAAAAAAAAATGTTTTTTTATAGAAATATTTGAAATAACGGATAATAATTTGAAAATTTAAAGATCCTCTTGATCCTTATATATTTATGAAAATACTCTAAATGTTTGAAATTTTAGGGATGCGCCGCATCCACAGCATCCATGGACCGCACCTCACTTATAGATACATTCAAAAAATAAATTCCTAATAAAAACTAAGAATTATGTTAGAATAAAGTTGAAATTTTAGTAAAATCACACATAATAAATTATAATTATTTATTGAACACGAATAAATAATACAATATAATAACCTAAATTCGGAGTGGGTGCTCAATGTACTGACATGTTACGCTGCAAGTCGTCTAGGGTTGCCGTGGTTAGAAGTGCACAAAATTTCATTCACAATTGTTTTGACATCCAACAAAAAAATTAAGGGGTCTTGCGTTAAAGAAAAAAAAAATATATTTTTTGGGACACCCTCTTTGAGAACGATCACAGAATAATCGATCGAAACGTCTTAATTTATTGTATTATTTATTCGTGTTCAATAAATAATTATAATTATCTGTGATTTTACTAAAATTTCAACTCTTAATAAAATTAATCACAAAAATAAAAGCTTCAACAACTACATTACTGAATTATGTTAGATTGAATATTTATTTTTGTCGAGAGTAGAAGAATTTTTATAAATTAAAGGAGTCAATAAAAGAGTGTGTCTTCTGCTGGAAAATAAATTTTTTAATTTATTTTAAACGAGACTAGTTTCGAGGGCTTTGTATTTGATTCATAGGAATTAATGTGTGAAATTCTAGTAAACTATAGTCTCGTTATAAATAAATTTAGAAATTTATTTTCAAGCAGAAGATACACTTTTTTATTGTCTCCATGAATTATCTATATTAGAATAGTTTGTGAGTTTATAATAAAATAATTTGAAGAATCTCAAAATATTTGAAACAAAATTGTACTATTTTATTTGGTTAATTAGAAAATTAATTAAAATTTTCGAAGGGTAAAATTCAAATGTATATTTAATTATAAATATCTTATTAGAAATCACTACGTTTACATAGGTATGTATAAAAAATGCTAATCAAATTAATCTTTCAATTAACTTCTATTAATCCTTTACATCTAAATGTAAATTAAAAATTTTTTATGCTCTTGGGACACTGGCCATTTTAGCCATTAACAAAGTAGTTATTTTTATGCCTGTGTGTATTTTGTGTAAATAAATGTATATGATTATAATCGGTTAAATTTGTTAAAATTGTGCAGGTGGCATGAGACCCCACCATGAAAGCGGGAACGCTACACTCTCAGCAGACCCTGCCATCAAATAGACACTTATACCATATGGTACCTTATATATGGTATTATATAAACGAAAGAAAAAATATATGGAAAAAATATCTCATAAAATATATATATCACATAAAATTCATGAGCAACCATATATTTAAAGTGTGTATTGATTTATTAATATTTATTTGGTGGTTGTCCTAAAAAAATTCTCTCTACATATCTGATAAAAGATAACTTTTATTCGTTTAGCAAAATAAAATGACTTTTGGGATAGTTCCCCTGGTAGCAGGTTTGAATCTATAAATTAAAATAAACTGTCCGAGGGACTGAGATAAAACATTCGAATATAAAGAAAGAGGGAGCGAAGTCTTTTTTAGCTTCAATAAATTTCGATCCCATATAGCAATCGTAACATAGCCCTTTGAATGCTATATAGCGCATCGTTAGATTTAGAGAAAAGATGACACAGGTAGAAAATCGTGTCCAGGGGGGTGACTGGCCAGGGGTCAGAGGGTCACTTGGGCGGGTCATCGGACCATGGTCCACATGCAGCGAGGTGGAAGTGAATTATGATCTCGAAGGACAAATCGTTCTCTTCGGGAAATGGCGGAAGGCTTGACCAGTAGCTAGCTGGTCCTTTTGTACCCTGTGGCCGGCCCTACAACCAATGTCATGCTTCTTGGTTTTTCTTTAAGGATGGACGTTAGACAACTCTTCCTTGCTATAACGGCAATGAATTAATTAACGCATTCGTCAAAGAAATAGTGAACGTTGATGTAAGATATTTGACAAAAAAAAATCAGAGCACTAAAATAAATAGTACTAGGCCACTAATTGAACAGGATTATTTTTCTTTGAAAAATAAACATTTTCGCAGAAATTCAATATTTGAACCATAAAATTTAATAGCGTAACAAAATATTAGCTCACGGACGGCCCCGAACACGTTAAATATGGCATTCTCTTTATTGACTTGTCCCATATCGTTCTGAAACATACAGTGTGGATCTTGTTACATCTTTTTTTTCAAGATATCTTTAACTTTCATAAATTGCTCGTACTGAGCTGAGCGATCCAAAGAATGGATTCAATCCAAATTTTTCAATTTTTTTTTTTCAATATTCGTGTTTAGAAATGTCTAAAATTCAAAAAAAAATTCGATTTTTTGGTTCTGTCTAGATACCCTCGAAAACTTTATAATGAAAATTCATAGAAATTTCTTTCTATTGGAGTGGCCTAACGAGAGGGGGGGGGGGGGCAAGGGGGTCTATCATGCCCAGGACGCCACTCGCAGGACGGTGCGCCAAATTGTCCCCAAGACAATTTAACTAAATTTTTTTGTCTCAAATTTAAAGCCTAACCTGAGTCACTGTCCATATTTATCCCGAAAAACAGTACAGTATTTCGTAGAAGCGTAGCTAGAAAGTGACTATTCGTAATATATTATAGATATTTTAGGGTAGGTTGAGGCGTGAACCGCGATTGTAATTAAGTGTACACCGTCTTTGGAATTATTTGGAATTACTTTGGAATTCATTATGTCATCTACTTGGAAATGAAAGTGGAAGTGGAAGTAGGTGTACACAATTTTAGGTCGCGGTTCACCCCTCGAGGTAGGTACTACGTTCTATTATTATGTATATTATAATCTTATTACGAGTAAATTCTATATATTATATTACTATATGTGTTTCAGAGGGAGGGAGGGGTGTCAATAAAGTGTCGTGCCCCGGGCGCCAGTTATATTCACTAAGCCAGACTTCTATTGCCAAAATTTTAGTATTTATATTGAGAAGAGCTATTATATTTTGTGCTCACTAGCTAAATTTTAGCTGATATATAGTAAATTCAAATTATTAATTTGAGCAAGGGTTCCCAAACTTTTCATTAAAGTTTTTCCATGCCGCCCCACCGTATGTAAAAAGTATGTCTAATCGTAAGTAAGAGATGAAAATAAATGATAAATAAATTTTTATCTTCTCAATTTTTTGTCTAGTTAGGCCAAATGTCTTGTTTCAATTAATTATGAAACTTCGCGGCGCACCTGTGAAGAGGCCTCGGTTACCCGGGTAACAGAGTCTTGAAAGATAGTTATTAGATAAAAAATACTTGGTAGGTTTCACATTAAGATATAAAAATAAAACGAATTTATTTTTGGAGAGATTTTTGATCTCGATATATATTTCAGTTACTTTCTGTTGCTCCTGAAGATTGGCTAGCCACCTGAAATATATATATCGAGATTAAAGTCTCCCCCAAAAATAAATTCGTTTTATTTTTATATCTTTTAATGTGAAACCTACCAAGCACTTTATCCAATAATTTAAACAATGTTTCACAAAGTACCAGCACCAAATTCCTTAAAATATATTGAAAGATAGTAGCTCATAGAGCTAGCACAAAAGTATGTTTTGATAAACTGTATGCGCGTGCCAAATTTCAGCTATCTAGATCAAATATTCGTTTCTGATTTTTTTTATTCTAAGAGGCTTGCATTTCATTCGTATAGGATCTTTTAGACTTTGTATTTTATTTAGGTCTTCGATCTAGGAGAGAACCTGCATGTTCCAGAGCGGTAAATTGGCAAAATTCTTAGAGAAAATCATAAACAAAAAAATGTATAAAAAACTTTTTGAAAAAATAATAAAAAAAAATACATAATACACATTACTAATATCGTAATATCAAATATAAGGAACGGTGAAAATTAGTTTTACTCTAGATTGGATCCTGATTATATTAATTCAAATTTTTTATTTGTGAATTCCAAAATAAGTTTTTATCCATTTTCTAACCAACGCAAGCTATCGTTTAGTGAAATAATCATTTTGTTGGGATAAAATGGCATCAAAAGAGCTCTTTTCATCAGAACAAGTGAAAAGATTTTGTTTTGCCGAGAGGTGTGGTATCTGTATATAATTTATTTGTTTGAGACTATATTTTCGAAGGTTTTGTAAAAGCTCCTAAAAAATACTCAAATAGCTTTAATAAGCATGTTTATTCCAACTCAAAATCACAACAATACAATAAAAAAATAAAAACAAAACAACAATAAACACGGCTAACTTAATCTCTACATCTTCCCTTTTTTAATCATAACTCCACCGAGGGGGGTCAGATAGGCTAGTCGGTAGCGTATCATCCTGCTAAATCAAGGGGACCTGGGTTCGAATCCGACTCGAGGCATTCGGATAAACCCGACCCCCCGGGGGTATATGCAAAATTTAAAAAATATATAGTATCGTAAATTGGCTTATGGTTAGAAAGGCCGAAAAGCCAAAAAAAAAATAACTCCACCGATCTGGAGGTTTTATCCTTCTTCCACTTCTGGTAGTTTTTGAAATATTCTGATCTTCATTCACTCTACTTCCATTTCCATCGCTAACTTAATCTCTACAGGTTTAACCTTCATCATCAGTCTTTTTTAACTATAAATATTTTAGCAATTATTTCTCATGGGTTCAAATACACGATTGGATTTAGAAAAATTAATTTTATAAAAAATAAAATCGATTAAAAAACTTTTAAATGCAACAAATAAAAAATAATAACTTAAAATAAAATAAAATCCAATAAAACGTATAAAATAATTATCTTATTTAGTTAAGCAACTAAACGACGAAATATTAACATGAAATTACATTTTGAAGTCTATGCCAAACATATAGATTTTATGAATTACGCTTTGACGGATCTTACTTAGTACGTTTGGCGGGTACGCTCGCTTATAGGTATAGTTTGTTTGGCACCGACTTCAAAAGTAATTTCATGTTAATATTTCGTCGTTTAGTTGTAACTAATTAAGATAATTACTTTATACCTTTTAGTGGATTTGTTTTATTTTAAGTTATTATACTATTTTGTTGCATTTAAGTTTTTTGAAGTCGGTTTTATTTTTTTATAAAATTATTTTTATTTTTCTTTTTATAGGGACTTAATATAATGCCTTTTGCATACATCTCGTAAGAGAAAGCGTCAGGCGAATGAATCAGAAAATGATAATAATAATTCAATTCATAAATATAGAAATTCTCTCGAAACGTTTGCGGGTTTTAAATGAATGTTATAAAAAATTTTATAAAAAAGATTTTATTTATCATAATTTCGATTATTTGCTCATAAGAATTGAAGATTTACGTTATTTCGTCGTTGATCATATCATCAGAACTTGACCAAATTAATATGGCACTATCCCTAAGATACCCCTTTCCAATAAAAAAAGGATCATCGAAATCGGTTCATAAACAAAGAATTTAGGCCCAAACAAGCCTAACAAAAAAAGGTCTATTACCAATGAAAAAAAACCGGACCAATCGACAGCTAGACTGAACCCAATGCAATTTTTTTTCTTCAAAATCGGTTCACAATTGGCGGAGATATGAGGTAACATAGACACAAAAAAAAAATTCAAATGAATAGAGAACCTCTTTTTTGAAGTCGGTTAAACATTCGTTTTATCATGGGTTACAGTAGGTAAGCAGATCTGTTAAAAATTTCACAAATGCGATAGATTTTGCAAACACCGTCCCGAGCTAAGTTTGTTGGCTTTTCCTTCAATTTTATTGTGAAAAATTTATCAGACATTTGATAAGCGCATTTGGCTATTTTTAACTCGACAAAATAATCTTGACTATTAATAATCTTTGGCCTTTGTTTAGCTGGAAATCCTTATAAGGTTGGAGACAGGTAGGAATATGAATTATACAAAACCTTCAATTGAGATGTCAAATGCGAGGTATTGTATTAAACTATTCAATTCTTGGTTTTATTGGCATTAATCTCAGGGAGGTATTCACTCTTATTGAACCGCCTTCCATCTGCTAGAAATGAAATATACACTGTTGCCAGACTGAAGAAATAATATGCAAATTAATAAAATACATTGACAAAATAGCTTTTACCTGGTAATAAATTTCCTAAACTACGCTTTGAAAAAAAAATTATTGCGATGACTTTAGAAAACAGTTTCCTAGGAATCTTATATGACTTTTGTTAGGCTAATATCTTGAGAGAATGTTTGGTTTTTCGGAAGATTGTTTTCAAAGTAATAAATGCATAAGTTCTTTCAAAAGTTACCTTTAAAACTTAATGTATATTAGTGGAGTGGTACTTGGTTCGAAGCAGGTGCGCAATTTTACGTCTTTTTTTCTTTTTTTTCACTCCAATGTATGCTTAAATAGAAGAGAGTAAAGTAAACATTATAATACTTGAAAGAACAGACATAGGTACTGGTTTTAATAAAAAATAAATAAAAAAATTCACTAACTCATTCCATTCATTTTCTCTTTTAAAAGGCTCATAACTTAGACAATTTATATAAAAACTAATGTTGTAGATTTTATAGTAAATTCTTACGTACTTATAGATTAAAATGACTATATCTTTAAATGCATTTTTAAGTAGTTAGTAAAGTGATTCAAACAAAATAAATTTAGAAAATTAAATAGTTCACATTGACACTTATACCCATAAAAAAGTTAATTTGAATTCTTTTTGCCATGTTGTGGGATTTTTGCAAATATTCACGTAGATATCTATATTTACACCTTCAGTGAGGACATTCTTTAACTTAAAACTAATGGCACATAAAATTAAAAAAAAATAAAAAATAAATGAATGAATCTGCTATTAGGCGTTGTGAACATCAACATTCATAAGGAGAAAAATACAACTATTATATAAATTTACTCCTCACATATTAATAGTTATAATAGAGTAAACTCTGTAAACTAAAATCATTTGTATACATGTATATATGTTGCTGTTAAAACCTTCGTTTTTAGTAAGAATGGGCTCTTTACTAGCTAAAAACGCGTTTCACTGAATATCTTTATGGTAACTAGACAGAGTTTACTGATGTTGGTTGGAGTTTGGTTCAAATGTCTAGAATCTTCATTTGACTTTCCGCCTCATTTTGAAAATAAGCACCCAAAATGAAGCGGAAAGTCAAAATAAAGATTCTAGACCTTGAACTCAACCAACATCAGTAAACTCTAGTTGCCACAAAGGTATTCAGTGAAACGGGTTTTAACTAATAAGAAATCTTTCTTACTAAAAACGGGGTTTTACTTCAACATATATATATATAAAAAAGGACCACCACGTGAATTTAAAAAAGAGCCTATAGGTATATACGAGGGGTGAACCGCGACCTTAAAATCGTGTACACCTACTTCCACTTTAACTTTAATTTCCAAGTAAAAGACAATAGATGACAATAGATTATCTAATCAATTCCAAAGTAATTCCAAATAATTCCAAAGACGGTGAACACCTAATTTCATTCGCGGTTCACCCCTCGGGTAGGTATATATGTAGGAATAGAAATGTTGTACAATAGTTAATTAAAATACTAGGTAGGGTTCATATATATTATTTATGTGAAACATACCTAGTATTGTATTAACTCTTATTTAAAATGTTTCACTTCACCAAGTTATTAAAAAAAATTGTATTTGTCTAAAAATGTCACATCGAAATTTATTATAGATTTTCATATCTATTTTTATAATATAAGTGAAAATAAAAATATTTTGATTACTTTATTTTTATTTTTCGAAATATTACCACATACCTACAGTATAATATGTAAACGCCTTAAGAATATGCTTTGCATTGCTCTAAATAATACTCATGATAGATACTAGCGTCCCGCGTGTTATAGGTCATATTCACCAAGTCGTGTTGTACTCGTATATATTAACCTACACCAACCAATTTCACGAAAGGATAATTTGATTTTTATGAGCTATAATGATTAACTTTTTAAAAATGTTTAACTATTTTCGGGACATTATTCACTTCCATTGGAACTTTGAGTTATGAATTAATTACACATCTAAACTAGCATGATTGATTGATTTGCTAATTTTATTATAATTATAAAAGCTTGAATCTTCATTCATTCGTTACAGAATATTTCCCAAGTACTGATATATAAGTATATTATTGTCAAAAAATCTAACCGTGTACCAAATGTATTTATAAAAAATTGAATATAAAAGTTTTGACAAATACTGAAGATTATGATCAACGCTTTAGATAGATCTTTAATTTTTAAGAGTACTTTATCCGTGTACTTCAATAGTTTTTGGATTTTTTTCAAAAATTGTTTCAACGATTTTAAACAGGCACCTAAGGACTAATATAATAAATAACGCAAAAATGATTTTTCCAAATGAGATTAATTATTATCTTTTAGAAAAATGGCAAATATACGCACATCAAAATTCTATGATTCAATTCAAATAAAAAAGCTCTCTGTCTGAATTTATATGTATCTATATAAAGTATTGTTTTGAAATTTCTTATTAGTTTTTGAAGTACCTAGATCACAGCGAAATTTGTACACAGATCTGACATTAAAACAAAAAGGCTTTTATATTCAGGATCATTGAAAAGTAAATATCTGAAAAATATCTATCTATATCTATGTCACACTGCTATTCATATAACGTATGTAAAAAATGGGAAAAGATTAATTATGAGTAGAATTGAAGATTGTAGGATTCAGAAGAGATGGAAGTGCTCTAGAAAAATATGCTTAAGCGAATTAACAAGTGTGTTAGTTTTATATTTGTTTCTAATTTCACCAGAAAAATGTTTTAATGAAGCAATTGAGTATGTTTATTTGTTTATATGGTACATTTTCATTTGGTAGTATACTGAATAGTTTTAATATTTCGTTGATTCTTTACGAAAAAACACTAATAAGCTGCGTTGGGGATGTTGAAAGATAATTTTCAATTCGTTCTTGAAAATGAGACAGACTATTAATTATATAATACCAAATTTCACATAGGCATAAGCTTTTATTGATGTTCTCTATTTACATTAATATATTATTGATTAATTTCGGAGAACTTCCAAATATTTTATACAATTTTTCATTTTTCTTTTTATAAAGGTAAGGTATATTGATGTTAGGAAAGATGTGAGAAAGTCGACGTTCCGGCCATCTAGCGGTCCAGGTATAAACCAGAGTTTAGGGAATTTTTTTCGTTCTTTCTTCAATTTCTCTTTTTCTCTCCTTAGAAATAATATTTGTATATATTTTATAAATCTGGCAGAATTATTTTTTAATAAATTATATTATAATTTTTAAATTCTACTCATATGAATATTAGTAAAATTATAATCTATTTCGAGTTTTACAAGATTATTTATATTATACCTTACTATACCTATTACCTACTATATTATACTATATATCGATTTTTCTAGCTATAAAAGAAGAAAGCCAGCGAACTAGCATATTAAGAGCATTAAGCTCCCATTAGATCTCGTAAGTAAAGATACATGGGTCATTGTTTAAGACCCTGTGTGTTCTTTAGTTACAACCTTGTTGGTTGCAACCCACAGGAATTCTTGTATCTTTATCTTTAGAGAATAAAAATAATAATAGGTGTGTAGAAGGATATCTTTTTAGTTGTGTTCCTTAATTGCATAAGAAACCATTTATTAAAAATCGGTATAGGGATTTCTTGTCTTTAAAAATATATTAATTTAAAATTAACATACGAAAATTTTTAACTTTGATTAATTTTCTATTTTAACCGTTGGTGGTTTAACCCGTGCAAATCTTCCTAATCATTCATTTGGCCATCAAAACTTCAACATGATTAAATCCATCTAAATGCACTATTTTTCTAAAGGAAAATATTTCCCAACCTATCATTGAAGTCTCTGGCATTTTTCTATTGGAAAAATCGAAAAATCAAATTGAATAAAAATCTAAATGAAATTTTCAAGATTTAGGAAAATTCTAAAATTAAATACTTTATATAGGTAAAGTTTTAATATTATATTTAAATGAAAATAGATTTTTTGTTAAGGTGGTAATGGTGTAGGGTCTTGGTGAAATATATTAAATAAAAGTAAAAGATAATTTTTTGAATTTTTTTTGAACTTTTTAAAAAAATTTAAATATAAAAATACTCAGGTAGGTTTCACATAAATAAAAGATCAGATGCTTGTTTAGCACGACTCAATATATATTTCGGGTTATAAGCCCATCTTCAGGAGTTCACATAGGAACTGTGTCCTTTGTGAACTCCTGAAGATGGGCATCTGATCTTTTATTTATGTAAAACCTACCTAGTATTTTATATTTAAAATTTTTTTTAAAAAGTTCCAAAAAAATTTTTCAAAAAAATTTTCTTTACTTTAGAAAATAGATTTTTAAAATAATCGACTTTTTTTTGTTTTGCCAAAATAAAAATAAAGCTATAGGAATTCGGTAATTTCCATTTAAGATTTTACTAAGTTGAACGTCACTTGTTCATATGGTGGATTGAGGGAAAGTTAATTAATTAATGAAAAGTTGTGGTCTATGGAGTTAGCGGATGATAATGCATGTTGTCCAAGTGAAAGACCGCCAAAGAGGACTCAGTGTACTCGAGGACTTGTCCGAATTGTCCGTGGAGGCGTCTGCAAACGAGTGGGGGAGGCGATTTCTTGGGCAATCATCCACCAATAATGTTCCCGAAGCTCAGTTTCTGGAGCCGGGAGGCGCCGGGGTCTGGGAGGGGCGAACGCAGCGAGCGGTCCCTGCAGGTCCTCTACCTCCCGCCAGAGGTCCGGGCGGTGCCCTCTTAAGGGGACCCTCTCCACTGGTCTCGAGCTCTGCTCTCCAGCAGACTACTCATTCCCGTGGTGGACCTCGATAGTCGGGTAGCCCTCTGCAGTGTGCTCTAAGCAGAGTCCCAGTGTGACTAGTGCCTCCTAGACCCCCGAACACTCTCTTCTGAGACATGCGTGTTGTGCCCTAGTTCCGTGATAACGTGTAGTTCTCTTACTTCGGAGCTTTGCATTCAACCCTTTTTTCATCGTAAGTATTTTTTAATTTTTTTTTTTTTTGTCAGTAGTAATTCATGCAAATTGAGATGTACCCCTGAAACTAAACAAGTCAATCTTTTATAATAATGAAGAGTTTTCTCACGGCTCGTAGAAAAAAAAAATCGATCTGTCTTTTTATTGTGAGTGTTAGCAAGGTCGCAGTCGACACGCGCCGGACTCCGATCAGAATCGTTAGGAATCCACGTTTCCAAACTTGTGGCATATTTAGTTGATTTTTTTTTTAAGAAAAAGTGCCAAGGAAGAGATTTCAACTCACGGGGGGTCTTCTCCCATCCAATATTGAATCTAATTACTGCGCTTATCTCACGGTTTGAGTTCGTGCCGGGTAGCCTAATGGTCCATGACCATATATATTTGGCGACTTATTACGAGTGATATACGGTGCAATTTTAATTAATAGATATATTAATAACAGTTACGGAAAAAAAATATTTCCTTTATTGATTATTATTTTATATTTTTTGTCGATAACATAAATTAAGTTTTCCATTTATAGTATGAAATCTAATATGCTCGATTTCTTTTCCCAAAGACCCTATATGTCAATGATGGGCCGCGATCTCGTCTATCTGGCTATTAAGGGGCGTACGTGTGGTCATGACTTTGGCGGGGGCGCAGGGCGAGGGCGGAGGCGTGTGAACCAACGTAGGACGTTGCCTTAGAGGTGAGGTGTGTAGCCAGGGCTACTCTTATGGTTTTAAACAATGCAACTACAAAAACTAAACAATATTTAAACAGTACCTATTATCTATTAAGATTATTTCAAATTTAAAAGGAGATAAGGGTGTAATCTGCCAGCTAGACACTTATATAATAACCATTCCAGGCAGGCATATCAAATATATAAATGTATATATACTCGTAGTATAAAATTAATTATGAAGAGAAATTTATACCAGGTGCCTATATTTTTGTCGAATTATACGAAAAAATCAGAATTTCAAGATTTTATTTAACTTATCAGGTTCATAATTATCTCTCACTTAGGTATATGAGCCCTTAAAGGAATGAATTAAATTTAATAAACAATTTTGAATCTTCAATAAATCAATAAAAATCCGTAACTGATCATTCGTGAGGACGGGAGAGGTTTCTCTGCACTTCACTAAGGAGACTTCAATGCACGCATCCAGGAGACTTCAATGCACGCATCCAGGAGACTTCAATGCACTACACTCTTTTCACTGCACTTTTCGTCATTAAATTCTTGAGATTAACTATAAATTTTACTAATAAATTATATTTAATATTTAAAAATCTATTACTTTATAACCATTTAGTAAACACGGAGTGATTTTAATCCACCTCACTCAGGAGACTTCGTTGTGGCGACCGTGCTTTGTAATCTCTTGAAATTTGATTAATAATTTTACTAGCCGTTGTTTCTCCTATGAACAAATTAATTAAATTTTATTATCATCTAGTCAAATACTATTCAAAATCTGTTTTTTAAATCATCTTCATATTAAATGTTCTAAAATCATTTGTAAATAAACATGTCATATTTTAACTCATTTAGAATCACTGTCAATTAAGGTGATTCATTTAATTTCAGAAAATAAATTAAATGAGTCGCCATGATTTTCAAGTTTTTAAACTTCGGCGAATTACTTAA